>CM031704.1:19071722-19416722 GCA_018466805.1 Hippocampus abdominalis | reverse complement strand
TCTCCATTTACATACAAATAGGCTTCCCCCTTTCATCCTAATAATCGAGCCTGCATCCTCCAAGAGGGGAAATAATATTCACTCCGCACACCAATTTCATATTTATCATTAGATGCCTTTATTGATTGCCCCCCCCCCCCCGACCCCCCCACCCGGCCCCACTTCTCTTTCTTTTTAGATCATTATTCCCCCTCCCACACTTCACTTCACGAGAGGATATTGAAGGCTTGTCGAGCCGAAACACGTCAGGCACACGCTTCATTATTTCCCGTGCCGAGGGACGATTACCGCCGCTCCGGCTCGCCATCCGCCGCGACGCGAAGGAGGCGATCGGGACGCCGCGGCGGGCGTTTAGCGGCCGGCGCGCACGTTGCTAATGCGCCTCATTCGCCGCGGTGTCATGTATGCGGTGTCGCCGTCAGTCCTACTCGAGGCAAATAAGCCGTGGCGTCGGCGCCACGGGGCTCATCCGTGACGAGAACAAAACAGACCAAAGGGAAATCGGATCGGCCGGTGAACGCACGCAAAAGCTAAATTAAATTGGGCATCGCACGCTCCTACCAGAATATTCGCCGATAATTTCCACATTGTGAACTGATGAATCGTCACGTTATGCCGTGATCCGTTTCACATTTGACTCATTTTGCCGTTTTAACGTCATAAAAAAAATATGCTCGTCTTACCTCTACTGCATAGCTGCAACCAGCAGAGGCGCCGTTGAGCCAGCTTCAACATTTCTGCAAAAAAAACAACAAAAAAATGGCAGTTTACACTCATGCATTTCGTCTTTGTTTTTTCTGCCCGGCTTTCATGAGTCGTCAATCAGCTACCAGGTTACTTCCTGGTTCGTGCCAGATGCCGCGGCATTCAATGCGCGGTGCCATCCGAGGTTGAAAAGAAAACGCCTCTCCTCGCACCTTTGTCAGGATCTTCACAAATAATTTAGGGCCGCGTGGGAATGGCTTGCAGGTTGAGTGTTTTTTTTTTTTTTTTGTGTGTGTCAACTCGCTAACTAGCGAAGCAACACCGCCATCGCGCCTTCTTCGCACTTGGGAGTCGAGGACGACTCGCTTCGAAATGTTTGCTCCAAAGTTAAGATTAGAAATGAAAGCAACAGCATCGCTCATCAAACTAACCCTGGAGACATTCCGAGCAGGGAGGGAAAAAAAAAAAAAAAAAAAAAAAGGTAGGGTGCGAGTTTTTTTTTTCTTTTTGAGACACATTGACCCCCATTTCTCGCTTTGACTCAAGTTTGTTTTTCTGGAGGGCTAAAATATTCACCGTGGAAAATGTAGTGCGGCTTTGGCAGGTAAAAAGCATTGCTGGCTGTGCGTGTGCAAAATTAGCATTTCCTTTGAAAACTTTGCATGATTAATCACCTTTTTTTTTGTGCTTTTTCGCCCCGCACATTGCTCGTTAAGCAGCAAACAACAGGTCGCCGCCATGAAATATTCAACAGGAGACAAAGCGTTTCATGTGCTCCTCTCGGACTCGCCCAGACGTCGCCTTGCAAAAACGGCGCGGCCTTTGATCACCATTAAGATCATTTGCTTCAACTTTTCAAATATGCTTTCGAGTGTTTGATTAACATCTCGGGGAATTATTTAGCCAAACGGGAGATTAGCAGAGACTTTTGGACGGCTAATGATGGAATTGTGATCGCCCAAACGCAGCACTCGGAGGAGGTGGTGGGGGGGGGGGGGGGGGGGGCGCCCAATGAGAACCGGGAGGCTAATATTTCATTTTGATCTGGAATATTACCGTGGTGCATATTGGACAGTTCATGAAACTCCGTGCATTAACTTGCCCCGCGCGTCGGAATACGCACTTATAAGCCCTGGGTATTAATATTCACATTGAGTCGATTTGAGCGTACGTTTCAGAGCGCCGCGTGCTCGACATTGTAATTTCTTAGCTTATCTAATCAATTCCGCAAGCTCCACGGGCCTCATGAAAGAAATCAGCTCGGTAGCACCTTCAGAACACTTATAAATAATGAAAAACAGCATTAAAAAAAAAAAAGAAAAAAAAGTGCTTGAGGTGGGGAAAAAAAAAAAAAAAAAAAAAAGTTGATTAGAAAAAGTGCCTTTTATCCGGGCCTTCAAATCTTTCACATTCCGAAGATGCAGAAGACTTGGGGGCCAACGGCGGCGTCGAGAAGTAAGCCCTATCTGGCCAGGAAAATACGGCGGTGGTTGGAAGTAATAATTTGGTGGATAAAAAGTGCTGACAGCGCAGAACGAGACAGGTTGCTTTTTGGATCTGAGCGCAGAGATGAGAAACGGAGCAAATCGCTTTCATCTTGTGCTCCACGTGGAGTCCTTGAAAACTTCTTTTCGCAAAAAAAAAAAAGCCGCCCGCGTTTGGCGTGGCGGACCTTTCCGGGGCGGGGGCATGCCGGAACCGACGTGGGGCGGAGAGAGCTTTGTTTGAAAAAGTTTTGGTCATGAGTGGATGCAACTTACAGTAGATCATGAAAACAAATGAAACTGAAATCAAAACCCCCCCCCCCCCACCCCCTTTCTAAGTTGTTGCGATGTGGACAACCGAGCGTGGCGAACAGCATTGCGTCTTATTTTGCGGCGCCGATGCAGAGGCAAGAGGGAAAAAAAAAAAAAAAGGCCTTTTTATGCCCGCCTATAAATTAGGGGCGGGGGGGTTGATGAGCAGTGAAGGAGGGTCACGTCTCCGACCAGAGACAAAGGAGCGGCGCTGCATTTCACAGACTTTCTCGGCGCCGTGCGTCAAGGCGGTGACGAGAGTTAAGGCTTTTATTGCCCCCGCCGCGCACGAGAACGCGGAGGATTTGCATTCTGCTCCTGGCAGGTCGAGTGACAAATAAAAAAATCAAATAAAAAATAAAACCTCAGAGGCACCACTGAGGCATTTTGGGAGACCGGAAGGGGGTCCGGCGAAGGGTCGGGCCCGGCCCGACCTTTCGTCCCCAAGGGCCGGCGATCGGTCTCCGAGGCCGCCGTCCCGGCGCAATCTCGCCTCGGGCCGTCAGCCTCGGGGCAACCGTTGGCCAATCAGCCCCAACCAAAGACTCCGACTGGAGAAGTGGCCCCAAGTGCCGCTTAGCACCTTGAATAATTCACCCGACGAGAGCAGAACGGGAGATCGACCCGACCGAGTGCGGAAACATTTTCTCGACGAGCGCAAAAAAAAAACGCAATCCGCTGACTTGCCGAGATGAGCAAATGCAGAACTGCAAGCGGGCGAGCGAGCGTCCTGATCAAAGCTGGGCCGCCTAATTTCGATATTTTTTTACACGATGAATGATTGATCCACGTTCCGCGGGCCCCGCATTGCGGGATCGGAGAGAAATGTTGAAACCGCTCGTAATTTGTCCGTAACTCTGCGGGCACTTTGTGTGCAACTTCCTCTCGACTGGCGTGAGAGAAGACGTGCTTCGGCGCACCGAGGGAGGAATTCGAAAAAGGCTTTGCGAAAAGTGACGATCGGCATTGACAAGTTAACTTTGAGGGAAGTCGTCCTTTCCCAACTCCCCAATGGATCAGTTGGAAAACAACTTCCGGAAAGCAAAACCCACTTTGGAGTTAAAAAGAGCCCCAGAAGGAGATCAAAGCGGAACACGGGTGCCACTTTCAGTCTCAAAAGAGATCGGACGTCCCACGCGTGCGCTAATGAACTTGTTTCATTCCCAATCAGAACCTTGTCAAACCCTCTCGTCAGTGTTGGGGGCGGGGGGCTCAGCCCGGCGAGTTGCTTACTCGACAGACCTTGTTACGGCGCGCCGGGGCACTTTACCGCCGCCGAGGAAAAGGTCGCAGCCGATATCCTTTCCCGGCGGCGCGCGTGTACGGCGGGCTTCTGCTCTTTACGAGCCGGCCCATTTTCATAAGCCGATTCGCAAAGTGGCGCAGTAAAGGATGATGGGATGGGGCCACGAGGTGCAAAAGGTAGCGCGGGGGAGGGGAATATGGAGGGGGGGGGTGAAACGGCTCCGCTCGGCCGGCTCCTGTCTGCAGAAGTTGGTCACGGACGGCGTGGGCAAATTGGCAGCTGGACAGCGCGAAGGCCCTCCTTAAAGGAGCGTCTGGAACATGCGCAGATACACTAGAATGACTCGAGGGGGATGTCAGCACGCGCAGTGACGGAGAGGCTGGGAAACGTCTCATAAATCTGACTGATGCCCTCTCCCATTGGTGGGAGGGAAATGCCAACCGAATTGTAAATCACGACGCTCCGCCGGTTCATCGCCGGCCCGGCTGACATTAGCCCGGCGGGCCGTCTGCGCTCGGCTATTTGGCCGGTCATCCGCTCGGCCCGGATTGATGTTTATTCACAAAGCGGCTGACATATTTCAGCGACGCCCTCAAAACGTGATTCGGGCCCTCCGAACTCACGCCGGACTAATTGAATGTGTCGACGGATGGCGACGGATCCGTTACGCGGCAGGAGAAAAAAAAAAAAAATGAAGAGAAGGTCAAAGGTCACGCCCGCCGAAGGTTAAAGGTCACGCCCGCCGAATTTCGACGCGACTTCGTCCGCTTCAATTTTAATTCCGATTGATGATTGCACAGTTGCTCTCATGCGCCATAAAAGGTCACCTTTCGGTTCTGCGTGGGTCAGGTGTGTGAGTGTGTATTTTATACACGTTTATATACACTTTGAAGGACATTTTGCATAGACTGGATGAGCTGTGTATAATGTTGCGGCCGTTGCGTATTGACATCAATTTCGGCTGTGACAGCCTCCCCCCACCCCCGCAGAAATAAGCGGCCGCTTTAAATAATAGCGAGCGAGCCGCTCAGCCAATAAATTTGCGCGCAGAGGTTAATTTAGTGAGGGGAAACCTCAGCACAATTATCTTGTTCGATGGCGAGCCTGCGCACGCCCTCGGGGCCCCGTCGCAAATGTCACCCAGGAGGAGGCGCGCCGTGCTTGCTGCAGACGCTTTGGCAGGATGGATGGAGAGCCGGCGTGAAAAACAAGGGAAGCGGGAGAAGCTAAACGTGAACAACAGCGTTGTGTCCGTCACCTGCTTGTCATTTCTACAGTGAAACTCCTCTACAACGAAATCATGTTTGCAGCAAGAACTTTTTCACAACAGGGGGTTTTTCACGGTAGCAAATTTGAAACAGGAAAGTGGGAATGGTGTTAATGCATGAAGATTTTTTCACACGAGGCGGTATTTTCACCCATGTAGATTTCATTGTAGAGGAGTTTCACTGTATCAGATAAGTTGACGAAAAAAAAAAAAAAAAAGAGAGAGAAAATGAGACTGTCCAAACGGAGGCCGCAATCAGAATATGATGAAATCCAGCCGTGGTTTATTTTGGCGGTACGGCAGGAGAAGTCACGCACTGGGTGACTCACCTCGGCTCCCGTTTCATGCGCATCGGTGTTAAAAGCGCTCGCCGCCGCCGCTGCCGCCGCCGCTGCCTTCATCAAGCGCCGCGCTCGCCTCCCGACTTTCTCGCCTCCCACAACGCCGGCGAACTCCACGCCGGCTCTATCTGCGCCGGTGATCGGGGATGGCTGTAATTACCGCGCCGTCCTCATCTACTCAAATCATCCCGATCCAAATCTTTTATTTCCCCCGAGGCCCCCCCGGCTCGACTCCTCGCCGCGGCGCTTACCTCCCAGGAAGAGGCGGCCCCGGTGTTTGTACTTTTTTTTTTTTTTTTTTTAATCAAGCCTCGACTCAAGCTGTTCCAAGCAGAGTGGGAGGAAAAAGGCCGGTCAAGCTGTGCCGGCGCCTTTCAGAAGGTGGAAGGTTCCAAGCCAAGTAGCGGCCAAACACAAACATCGGACGGGCTTTTAATTCAAACGTGGCGCAGTGTGCAAGCCGGCTGGACAGCGGGGAGGGGAAAAAAAAGAAAAAAAAAAAAAAAAAAAGCTAATTTGAATTAGCTCCTGACACCCAGTTGCCAAACTCGGCGGCTTTGTAGTTAGTTTGCCCGTCATTAGTCGGCCAGCCTTCTAATCGCAGAACCACGCCGTCGATATGAAGGAACGACGGCGTCATCTGAGTGAATTCGGCACATGCGCTCGCTCATGTAAACCGAAATCAACATCTGGACCGGCATCGTCTCGAGGAAGCCGCTCATTTGCACATCAGAGCTTCACATTTAATAGTCTCCGCAGGCTTTTGCTTATTCGCCCGCATGCCCCCCCCCAACACCACCACGCGCGCCCCTGCCCTGCCCTGCCCCTCTTCGCCACCAAACGCTAACAAACCCAAAACTGCAGGAGTCCAAAGGCGGCCGCGTTCGACTTCATCAACAGTTGAAAAAGACACGCGGGCGTTGACACAAACAGCATCGACATTTGCTCACGTCGGCCACTTGGTGGGCATTTCAACGCTCGTCGGGAAGCCGACGGCGCTTCGGAACGTGCCGCTCGGCTAATTGATTGTGTCTGTTTGTAAAGTGCAAAAGACGCCCCCCCCCTTCATCCTCCGAGAGCGAGCGAGACAACATTTCCACTGAGCCTTGATGCAGCGGCGCCGCGTGTCCACCAACAAAAATAAGGACAAACGAGATGAGCAGGATGAGGACGTTAAGGGATGCTAAAGCGCTACCTAAGCAGCCCCTTTGCCTGCCTGCTGGCGTAAGCTCGCAGTGGGCAATATTCGTCCAAAGCGATCAAATATGCACGACATTCCAGACACCTGGAATGAGATTCGATGAAGGAACGGCATCATGTATGGGAGCACACACACACACGCACACACACACACACACAAAGACACACAGTGATCATCGTGCGTGCCCAAGTGGGTCAGAAAGAAGCATGTAAAGACGTGTAGCTCCCGCTTTGCTAACATTTTTTTTTTTTTTTTTTGCTTCCGCCACGTGATTGCATCGCTCATCAAAGCCCAAGAAAGCCGAGAAAGACGGCCTGCACCTCTCTCAACACAGCGTTCAAGAAAGGGGGGAAAAAAAAAAAAAGAATAAATCAAGACGCATGAAATGCTTCCTTCTGCTCATGGGGCCGCCGCCGCCGCCGCCACCGCCGCCACCGCCGCTTCTTTCGGGTGGAGCGCTCATTAAAAGACGGTTTTGTTCAGCAGGCGTTTGGCCGCTTCAAGGAGCGGGAATCACAAAAGCGGACCGGCGTGTGGATGGCGGGATGCAGCGTCCTTCGCACACAATTGAGGTTGGATTGGTGCGCAAAGCGATTTGCGCTCCAAGATGGAGGCGCGCCGCGACAAGGTCTGGTACACTCCTTTGGGAATGTCCGTCGGGTGGAGACGCCCCTCATTCATTTTCATGGTCATCGCAAAAATAGCCGCTGAAGCCGATTTGGATGAGATATGGCGATATGGCATGACTCCTTCTTGTGACTCCACAACCGCTTTCTGGCGCCATCTCACCGCCATCCCAACCAGGGCTGATCAAGTTCACAATGCAAGACACAAAGATGTCCAAGAAAGGACCGGAGGAGACGCGAGCCCCCCCCCCCCCCCCCCCCCCCACCCCCCTGCCACATTATGCTAATGCAATAAAGCCGGGAGAAAGTCACAGGAGTTGTCATTTCCTCTCCGCCGCTCCAACTTCATGCCGATCCACGGGCCCCATAATCGCAAATGTCTTTGCAGGGGGGGGGGGGATGCTATTTTTACCCAGGGATGCCGCGTCCCCTTTTCCTTGGGCACATTCAATTTCTTTTTTTTTTTGCCTGCCTCTACTATTTTTTACCTGATTATTTCCCCTCGCCGCCGGCGTTCCACCCGAGTCCGCCTGATTCGATTAATATTCCGCAAAAGTACAAAGTCAATTTATCACGCGTCGGAACACAGTCGGCCACTCGTTTTTTTTCCGCCACGGTTTACCCGACCCCGGTCAGATCACTTGCCTCGGACTCGTCGTCGTCGTCGTCGTCGTCGTCGTCGTATCAGCGCTAGCGACATGCCACGCCGGCGCGTGCCGGGACCACTTGTTATTCCCCGGCTTCCGAGCTCGCCGAGGCCCCGCCTCCTTGCGTGTTTACAGCTCTGGGGGCTTGTTGCCTCCCGACTACAAGGAACGCCGATGAATAAATAACGCTTGGGCTGCTCGCTCCCTTTCACTGCCTGGAAAGTCCTTGAAGTTTGCGCGCGCGTGCCCGGAGAGCTACCGATGCGCCCGCGCGTTGTTTGTGACCGCACCAGGCACACAAAAAAAAAAAAGGGGTGTGTTTGTGTCTCCGGCATCTCTCGGCGGACCGGCACGCGCCTTCATCTGGCGGATTCCCAGCCCCCCCCTTGTTGGCGGGGAAGCCGTCAGAGAGTATCGCAAGGACGAACACACCGATGGAGAGGGAAGCATCCTCTTTATCTTTTACATCAGTGGGAATATGCCGGGGGGACTACGTGTGCGCGTGTGTACCGAACTCGACAAACAAACCGGGTTCTGGGAGCAGAGTACTGAAAAAGGTGGCGTGGATTTCGGGGGGCATTTTCTCCCCGTTTGTCGTCATGAACTTTAGCGCTCGCTAATTCCGCAGTCGCCTCGGTGGGCAGTTGGGTAAGGTTGCAACAAGCAAGGCAGCAAATTATTCCCGCATTAGAGCGAACGACTCTCCAGTCGGCGCTCCAGCGAGATATTCATTTGTCTCTGGCGGCCGCTCGGGGCGGTTTTATTTACACGGCATTATGCTCCATCAAGTGGTGGCGCTCAATTAAGAAAGTCGACTAATTCAGCCCGCTGAAAGGGACCGTGACTCGCTAATGGGGTGTAATTCCTTTTGTATTTGTAGCCACGTGCAGCGGCGGGGAGGGACCAGAGGAAGGGGGGGTTGGGGGGTGGGGGGGCAAATCCGTATCATCGCTAAAAACAATGCATCAATTAAGCAATTAGCGAGGAACAAACTGGGCAGTGTTCCAAGCCTGCCAACAAGGCACCGTGCCAAGGGGGCTTGTCGCGTTCATTATAGCCACATCACAGACGCCCAGAGTGGGGAGCCTTGCCTTTCATTTGTCAAGTGGAGGCATTCGGGGGGGGGGGGGGGGGGGGACGTTTTGTTGGGCCAGATGTGCTTTTTAGTGAGGCCACATGTTCGGTCAGGGCGGCGGAGGAGGAGGAGGAGGAGGAGGAGGAGGTGAGCTCGAGTGCCAGCTGCCGACAGCGAGCGTTAGAGGGGGTGGGGGGGGGGGGGGGGGGGTTTGCAGGGGCATCCGACGGCCTCTTCGCTGCCATCTGATTAATTAAGACTTGAAAGGGGCCCGGTGGCAGCAGGGTTTTAATTGCGGTAATTGGGGTTAATAAGGTGCCATTACACGCACTGATCACAAGTATTGTTTCATCCAGACGGGCAAATTGAGTGAGGTTAAACACGGAGGATGGGAGGAAAAGGGGGGGGGGGAGGCTTGGGGGGGTGGGGGGGGCTTTGGCAGCCGTACGTGCCACTTGTTTCTGCATGTTAACACCATGTTGGCCCTGTCGGGAACCGCGCGTGATGAATAGCAGAAGGGCAGCGGGGGGGATGGGGGGGGGGGGGGGGTCATGAAGTTCCTGGACCCCAAAACGACAGTCAAGACGATAAAACGCGGATATTCGAAAGCTGCAGAAAGTCGACGGGACAACCTGAAGATGACGACCCCTCCCCAAATGACGGAATCGGGAACGAATGGGGGGGGGGGGGGGGGATGTTGCACACCGATATGGATGCCGCGGCAATCAGAGAGGAAACCGCATTGAAAGCAACACACAACTCCGAACAGCTTCAAAGGCGATGAGCAATACAAAAGCTCCAGTCGGGCTGCCACATTGCACATTTTTTTTTTTTTTTTAATGGAACGTTGATTCAACTTTGCTCTCCAAAACAATGCACCATCCATCATTTTCAGAGCGCCCGAGTGATTCGAGCAGAGCTGGCAAAGCTCTGTGGAGTGTGTCTTCTTCACCTGCTGACAGTCAGCATGGAAAAGAAGGACGGGGTGGGGGTGGGGGGGGGGGGGCACAGGAATGGGGATGGCGAGCAAAAGCAGACAGAACCCCCCCCCAAAAAAAAAAGTATCATTCCTCGTGATGTCCTACGGTCTGGCTTCCTGTCAAGTCACCCGATGGTGAGACGGAGGAATGCCAGGCCAATTAATCAAAGTCAGATGTGGATGGATGCCTGGAGTCTCTCGTGACACACACACACACACACACACACACACACACACACACAGAGGCGCACACGCACACGCTCGCCCATCACTACCTGCTGCGCGCAAAAAGTACAAAGACCGCATCGCGCACAAGTGTCACACGAGCCCTTTCGGGAACTTTATTTGCCGACTGCAGCTGACTATAAAGTCGAGCGTTAACCCTCCAAGATGTGCACTTTCAGATATATGAAGAGCTTTGCTCACCAGGGAAACATATTTTCTATTCATTTCATGCAAAAAAAAAAAAAAAAAAAAGGCCAGATCATTTCCCTCGCCTCTCCTTAAATCTGTCAAAGTGGCACTTTTGCGACAAAGGCGAATTTAAAGGTTTCGCGGGTATCTTGTCACATCTTGATGGATGGCCAGACTAAGATGCTAACCTCCACATTTTAAATTTTTATTTTTTATTTTTTTGCCCACCTGACTCTTTGTTCCCCCCTCCCGCTGGGGACTGACTGCGACGTCACTCATTGGATGAATGTACCATCGAGCATCTACGCCAAGAGGTGCCCCCCCCCCTCCACCCCCACCCCAAACCTCCCCTGACACAGGAGAGCCAGAGGAAGCTCGAAAGGCGCGGAGATGGGGAGCTGCCATTTGGCACATCACAGGCCAGACAGGCATTTCCTTTCTGCCTTCTGTCCCACTGAGGGCCTCTCCGTCCACATCCGAGGAATACGGTAACCCCCCCCCCCCCCACCCCCACCCCCAACCGCCCGCCTCCTGGCTCTGATGTGTGCCAGTGTTCCACAAGCTCCCGTCTTTTGTCAAAGCCCTCGCGAGAGCACTGATAGCAGCTCGTGCCCAGCCGGCAAAAAAACACTCCGGACCCACTGGCATGTTGACGGGCGGTGAGGGGGGGGGGGGGAACGTACACGTATTCTTCGTCATCGCTCCTTTTCATCCTCTTGAGCTCAAGCGGCGGAACAATGGCGAGCCATCCCGACTGCGGGTTCGTGCTAAACATACAAAGACGTTTTAAAAGACAATATGCTAATAAATAGCCGCGGCGAGGGCCGAGGCTCTCCACACAAAAGGGACCTCGGGAAACGGGCAGGCTTTTAATCAGGTGCGGCTCTTTTTACAAAAAATAAAATAAAAAGAGCCCCTGGCCACATAATTGATCCCAAAAGGTAGGTCCTCCCGCAGAATGGTGTTCTTTATTTTTGGCTCTCGAGGAGGATGGAAGAAGGGTGGCGCGGGGATTTGAAATCCGCTATAGGTTCCCGTTCTCCAAAGGCCACAAAATGGCGAGCGTTTTAATGATGGAAATGTTTTGATGTCTGACACCGACTGAATATGGGAAAAACGAAACAGAAAAAAAAGGGAGGATTAGTGTGTATTTAGCCCCTCCAGTGACGATGCATAGCCCAGACGAGATAAAAAGGTGGAGAATATGGAAGGGGAGGGGGGGTGGGGGGGGGGGGGGGGGGTAGTGACTGAATCAGTATTAATACTGACACGGCTGGAAACAATTGTGTGCTAATGTGTGCGCGCGCATGCGCTTTGTATGGTTAAATCTGCCTGGAGAAGTGTTGAAAATGACCTTACATTCCAATTATTGCACTCGTAGTTAAGCCACTTGTAGGATTTTGCAAGGGGGAGGGGCGTGGGGGGGTTGCTGGTGCAAGTACAAGCGACAAATTCATGTCTCCACCGGAAGACTCGCCACAACTGCGCTGCTGCGTGCTCACGTTGAGCTAAGTTACTCAAAGCAATCAACCCCCCCCCCCCCCCCCCCCCTGCCAGCACTACCAGTCATCCCGTGATAGGGATGAGATAAACCAGCAAGGAGCGCCCTGCCAGCCGTCACGATGCCTGCCAAGGCGCCGCTCCGGTTGGCAGTCGTCAAAGCGAGCGCAAACGTATACCCCGACGCAAAGCGGGAAGCGCAGCTCGGCTAAACTGCGGTCGGCGCTGATTACAGGCACGGCGCGGATGCTGCCGATTCCACGGGAGGAAAAAACATGACAAGGAGGCGGGATCGTCTGACTCGCAGCTGTCAGGTGAAACCGCAAAAAGACCGCCTTGCCCCTGGCGCGCTGGCCTCTCGGGTTATTTCGGAAGCGGCCAACGGTGAAGTCAGTCCGCTTTCACAGTACTTAGCATCAAAGTCTAAACAAAAGAGCTTCTCGCGTTCCCGACTCCGATATGAGCGTCTACTGCGACTGACTTCGGTCAACTCGAAGGGGGGTGGGAGGGGAGAAACAATTATGTACAGTGGTTTTAAATGTCTCCAACCGAGCGAGTGGAAAATAAATAAATCAAGTAATTGCGTTACGCGTTTTTTCCGACGCCGCGCGGAGATCATCTTTCCCAGCTGGGTAAACGCGCCACACGTGGCGCAAACGTCCAGCGAGATGCGAAATCTTACACCCGTCATGGCGAGATAAGTCGCATTTGCTCCTGATGCCAGAGCGGCAAGCAAATACAGTGAGACTCCTCTAGAACGAAACCTACATGGGCGAAAATACCCCCTAATGTGAAAAAATCTTGCATGCATTAACACTATTCCCATTCTCCTGCCCCCCCATACGACAAAAAAAAAAACCCCTGTTGCGTTATACGAAATCTTTTTCTCTGCTCTTGCCTCGCGAGAGATTCACTACAACGAAATTTAATCCAACAGCGACCTGTACTGCTTTGTTCAAATTTGCTACAGTGAAAAACCCCCTGTTGTGAAAATGTTCTTGCTGCAAACATGATTTCGTTGTCGAGGAGTTTCACTGTACAAAGAAAGCAAAATTGACGACACTTGAAACTGATGAGTGCCATTCACCCGAGCTCGGCATACATGTTGCCGGTTTATGGTATTTCGACCGACACGAGTAAATAGAAATAGTGGCGGATTTGAATAATTCATTCATGCAAGGGCGGGGCCAAATCATTTCCAGTCACAAACCGAGCGGGACGCCCGATGCAAGTGGCGAATACATTCCGATGATGGAGCGTTCGTAGCAATTCAACACTTGAGCTACGAACAGGCGCCGCGTCAAAGATGTCGTCGCGTCTTTGGGTTTTCACGGAGCATATTTACGTCCCTTCCCTCACGTTGCCTTTAATTGCTCAATTGAAAATCCAAGGACAGAGCCCCGGTTGCAGCGTGCCTGCAAACCACCCCGCAAAATCCCATCACGACACTTAATTGCTCAATATGAAGCCAAGGCATCGGAGGTAATTCAAATGTCTTCCTGCGATGGATACGTGCAATTGTTCTCGTTGCCTGTTCTAATTTAATGCCACGCGGGGGAAGGCGATTGGCTCCGTGTTGCCACCGCCGCCGAGCGGGGTCAGCCGCGCCATCCAGCGCCGTAATTGAGTAGTTAGCGGCAATTTTCTCCCTTCATTTCCATCCGCGGGACCCGGGGACGGCATGGCAAATAGCACATTACGTCGACGCGATTGTTGTAATAACATTGTTACGACAGTTTTTTTTAAAACTCCCCCCCCCGAACAAATGAGAATCACTCGTCACGCGCGGGCGTTGCCATTAATGGATGATTCGCAGCAAAGCCCCTCGCAAAACGACGTGTTGACACCGGCCGGGCCTCTGCGGAGGCCATCTTGTTTGGCTTCTTCGCCGTGACGCCGGCAGGAAGATGAAAGAGGCCGAGGATTTACGAGGGCGTGAGCGGCGCGGCCCGTGGTGTATTTTCTGGCGGAGGACGCCCGGGCGGAGCGGTAAACTAATGGAGCGGGCGGCGTGCGAACTCCGGCGGGGAGAATTATGGCCATCTTAAAGCCGTTTCGGGGACAGAGATGAATAGAAAATTAGGATTCCGACCACTAATGGCTGCTTTATTGCACTGCTGGAGCTCATATGTCCAGGCATCTCTTTTCAAATTAATTAAAAAAATGCTTTTATGAAAATAAGTGAGGGGGTTGGGGGGGGGTTGCTGTAACATAAATGTAATTTTATCACTGTAGGAGTACATCTTGTCCCCCCCACCCTAGCCCCGCCCGCCTTATTTTTTTATTTTAATTACTTGGAGCCAGTGCATCCAAAAGGCGAGTCATAATAGGTGTCATTTAATCACTCCCCCCCCCCCACCCCCCCACCCCCGCCTGCGCCATCTTAACGCGCCTTTCATTCATTATTGATCTGACGCTGACGATGTGCTCATGACAAGCGTCAGTGGCGGCTCGGTGATTCAAGGTTTTCATTTCTGGGCGCCCCAAACAAAAGACAATTAACACGAGGAGGGGCGCCATAGGTTCCCCACAGCCCCCCCAACCTGCACACCTGCCGTCACGACCGTCCACTCAAGGTTCGGCGCACGACCGCTGCAGTCGCCGTCCGCCGGCGTCTCCTCGCGAGTTAAAAGCAGAGTTTTTATTTTATTTTTTTTTTTTTTACGAAGGAGCGGGGACAGCATTCATTTTTGAAAAACCTCGTCAATAAAATATCATACGGTCGCTCCACATTCCTCAGAATTATAATGACATGAATATTTAAATTTAAATGCATTCCGAGCACGCCGGTTTTCTCTTCTTCACGACGGCATCAGATCTCATTTTCTACTTAAGCTCCTCCATCATGTTTATGCATACCCACATGCATGATACATATCTCACTTTTTTTTTTTTTTTTATTAAGCTTTTTAATGCGGACCAGATAATTTTGCTTGACTTTAATGGGGAATGACTCCTCAATGGCACGCTTTTCTCTTTGCGACGAAAATAAAAAATATATGATCAAATGACCCTTTCATCTGGAGCAGAGGCTGTTTTTTTTTTTTTTTTTTCCTTTTTTTTTTTGCACTGAAACTTTGCACTGGCGCGCCGCCTCCGTTGCGAGTAAATAGATTTTTTTTAAAAAGAGCATTCGGTAATTGGACACATTTAATTGATATCCTTCAAAAACGATAAGAAAGCGGCAGCGGGAGCCTTCTTTGATGGAAATGGCGTTTTATTCTGAAAGTGAACGACCAGTGGATGAAATAGGCGGCAAATTAGGGGCTCACGTTTCGCTCGAGTGTGGATTGATCGTGTCGGCGCGTCGCATCGCGTTCCATCGCTCAACCCTTTTGGCCAGGCTGGAACGGACCCCCGCGAAAGGCGCTGCCGCTCTGCGATCCTGACAAGGAGTTCTCTCCATCTATCGCTTCCGCCCCCTCGCCGACGAGACCGCCGCAGCGTCGGCTTCCGCGCGCGGCGCCCGGGCGTCGCTCGCTCGCACTTCCAGGAAGAAGCTAATCGAGGCAGACGTGAAAAACTCACGGCTGTCAGTCCAGATCTGTGATTTGGGAAGATTGGATTTTTTTTTTCTGATCTCACGATGGGCACTGATGATGCACACGGAAAATGAATGTGAGTATTTGTAGAGAGACTTAATTTTAGATGCGGGTGATATGATAAAATGAAGACTCACGTCAAAGTCGATTTGTCAACAGCTGCTATGTCTCGGATTTAAATTCTCAACCGTATACACGCCAGGATGATGGACGCACATATGAAACAAGCATCATCCGACGGAATGCTTCCATATTCCTGACTAGCAACCTGTTGAGCGACACCGGCACACGGAAAAAAAAAATATCGATAAAATATATCTGCTATTGACTATTGCACATGGATAGTAGACAATAAAAAAAAAAAAATAATATATATATATTTATTTATTTAAGAGTATCTATAATCACAGGGGGGGGCACAGAAAACACAGAAGAATTTTGTCCACCGGCTTGGCGCCGGTGGACAATAATAAAAACAAAAAAATAGTAAAAAAAACAAAACAAAAAACACCCCTACATCGAATACTAAGACTATTTAGAATTCAACTAAATGTATTCTCAAAAAAAAATCTGAAAGAATAACAGACCTGCTCTAAATGCTAATTAAATTGATCTGTGGGGGGAGGCAAGGGGGGAACAACAAAAAAAAAAAAAAAAATGAATTGACAACGAAACGCACAGTCACATCGTATAGCGCTTCAAGAATTGAAGTCCACCGGACCAAAAGAAGGACTTTCCTCTGAGCCGGCCGGCCTTGCAGATTCTACGAGAAATCAGGCTGCTGAACGCGACAGACAACAAGGGGCTAAAGAGGGCCGAGCGGCACGCTGCAAGTGGCCAGATCAATTCCCATCTCCTCCTAGAGCCCGTGACCCCCCGGAGCCCTGAGAGAGTCTCCGAGGGAGTTCCAGTAGAGTGCACGGAAGCTTTCAAGTTGGGGTCTGCGCAACTTGCTACCTCTCATTGAGTGTCAATGAGTGGATGCATGTGTGTGTGTGTTTGTGTGTGTGTGTGTGTATCAACGCCCCCCCCCACCCGGTGTGTCCTCGGAAGAAGATGTGAGCACTTGGCATTTGGGCGCTGATGACGCCCGCTTGTTTGCTGGCCGCCAAACGAGCTCTCGGCGTCCATTAATGAGAGGACTGAATCCATTATCGTCATTTTTCCCAAAAGGAGGCGGCGGCTCTAAACAGCTCCCCCGTGCGCCATTTGATCAGCGCGTGCAGCGGCGGGGGGGGTTCCGCGCACAAAAAAAAAAACCTTTGCTTCGGAACACCAAAACACACACAACCGGGGGAAAAAAAAAAAAAAAAAAAGGTAATTACATTAAATTTGTCATAACCCTTCTATACTATATGAGGAAAACAGTCTCAACCTATCTGGTTTAAAATGACAAAAAAAACACAGCAACTGTTTTTTTTTTTTTTAGAGGCCTCTCCTTTGGATGAAGGTGATGATGATTAAAAAAAAAAAAAAAAAACATGACACGGAGAGAGGATGGAGAGCAAAGTCGGGCAGCATGAAAAGAAAATGCATAATGGCCGCCACCTTCCATTTTCATTGCCTTCGCCACCTTTTGCGACACCATCAAAGGACCAATTAAGGTGCCAGTGAAGCTGGCCGTCAAGGTTGCACTGGAGGCCCTTGTCAGCGTGTGCGCCTGCCTGCCCTATCGGCTTCACGTTGCTGACACCGGTGACGACGACCTCTTACTGCCTTGCTGTCACCATCTTTCACAGCCCCCCCCCCCCCCCCCGC
Source organism: Hippocampus abdominalis (assembly GCA_018466805.1). Classification (NCBI taxonomy): domain Eukaryota; kingdom Metazoa; phylum Chordata; class Actinopteri; order Syngnathiformes; family Syngnathidae; genus Hippocampus; species Hippocampus abdominalis. The sequence goes on along the minus strand of CM031704.1, from coordinate 19,399,625 downwards.
ACCCACCACATCCAACGATACACATTTCTCCCTCTTGATACTCCCCCCTACCCTCCCTTCTTATATTTTTTCACCACCTCAGCGTTTTGATGCTAAACTTCCTTCACTTTTCATTATATACGTATAAAAAAAAAAAAAAAAACATACGGTAGTCACATCAATAGAATTGAACGAGTCACACTTTGAAATGGCCAGTGAAACGTCTCAGCTCCTCTCAGCTCATCAGTACAGCACATTTATTAGTCTTTAGTTAGCACAAAACTGTCCGAAACGCGGTTTGAATTACAAAGTGTCATTCTATTTGTTTTATGTTTAGTTTGACAGTCAATTCAACTGGAAGTGGCAAGAACGGAATAATTATTGATGATATGAATTGTATATTTGCCAGTGTGCTACTTAAAGAGCACGTCTAGACTGATTCACCTGAATGGCATCAAACTAGTGGATCCAGGGTTACCACGGCAACGATAAAGATGCTTTCATCATGAGAAAAGAAATTAACCCATTACACACACACACACACACAAAATAATTAATCGGCCAAAATGAACCATTTTTGGACAGTCCTTAATATTCAAATACAAACATAAAAAGATTTTTTTTTTTTGTGACCTTTTGCATCAACATCTTTCCCGCTACATGAAGAAAGCAAGAGTCCTTTTCTTTCAGTCGGACAACTTCTTGGTTGCGCCGCTCCAGCTCGCGTGGCACAGCCCCCACACCAACTCCTCGTGTATCTTTGGAATTACTGAAATGTTAACGCGCCTTCGCTGCCTTTGATATTTAAGAAAAGGGTACAGATGCGCGGGTGCGCTGCACGCGCACACATGCCGCGGTCCGACCAAAAAAGGTGCTTTAATCTTATTCTTTGTCAAGCTCCAAAGGGTCCCGCCTCCCTCTGTGTATATATATATTTTTTTTTTTTGGTTCATCCGTTTGGTTGAGCGGTCTGCATGCCCTTTTCTTGGTACATTTACAAAGGTGGCGACAATTAACGAGCGTCTGATTTCCTTTCACAATTGTTGACATTTTTTATGACATACCAATGCTCCGATGTATAGTTTCTTTTTTTGTGGCGCTTTTTTTTTTTTTTTTTCCTTTCCTCGATCAATGACTTCATTTAAGGAGCACCTTTCTAATTTTGAGGAGCATTTTTATTCATTATTTTTCCAAATATGGAATCAACAGTTTCTATTTCTTAAATCGACATTGTGTATCGCCGCAAAGCTAAACTGATTAGCGCACTTGCACCCAGAGGACGACGACGATAGCATGCCACAAAGACAGCCAGGCTACGGTGCCCCCCCCCCCCCAACCCCACACACACACACACACATCCTATCTTGCCCCCCCACCACCACTAACTCCCTCCCGCTTGGTATCTTTCTAGTGCAGTGGCCTCCGTTTACCACCCTAACCCAAATTAGCAGGGCAGGCGTTATCCTCGCCATCGTGCGGCGCTCTTAGAGGAAGAGAGGGTGGGGGGGGGGGGGGGGCGCAAATGTGGCAGAATTTCCTTTCTGCCTCTGTGACAGCGCTATCTGACAGCATTTTACATCTCCCCTGCTCTCCCTCGCTCCACTTTGCTGTCAGACAAAGAAATTAATACCCCCAGTGACTGTGTTTTAATTAAGCAATTTCATGCAAATTACACATTTTAGATTGTCAAATAATATACGGCGCAAAATTGTAGGCAGGCTGATCTGATATGCATGGGCGTGTTATTCTTCCAGGCACTGTGCATACACGGAAAATGAACAAAAATGCTAATTTCTAATCTATTATGCAAACAGTGGAGATACTTACATAGATTTGCGCGCCTTCCGCGGGTAAATGCCGCTCTTAAATTTTGACGTCGGGAATGACTGCATGGGTTTAAAAAATAAATAAATAAAATTATTTCGATTTTAATGTTTGGATCGGCCTCTGTTGCAATTAGATTTTTCTCCTCTCCAAGCGTGTTCACACGATTGGAAAAAAAAAAAAAAAAAACAACATATGGAACACGTCTCCCAGGTGTAGCTATAACACTTCCAGATCTTATTTTCAATGTATAATTAGAGACGCAGAACTTGACACCTAAAAGGAAAAAAAAAAAAAAACCTTGTTTCAATATTCTTTCTTCTAATACCGTCTAATGAAGCGCAGAAGCCCCAACTAATATTAGTCCTCCACACATCTTTTGCCATTAGCACAATGAACTTATTTGGAAGTCATTATATTCCACCAGCCTTTTAGCGTACCCCAGTCGCTAATGATGACAAAATGAATATAACATTTGACTTTATTACAGCCGACTTGATTTAATCTCGGGTTGCCAGAGCGTCAGCGTTTCACAAATGCCCCTCTTGCAAACGGTGGGCGTCAAAAGTCAGCGTGCGTGCCGAGCGATTCCAAAAAAAAAAGTGCAATCTCCGGGAAGGGGGGGGGGGGGTCTGGCCCTTTGCTTTGTGATTCAAATCCATTTAATCAAAGGTTTGTTGCCACGTGTATTTTACGGCGTACGATTGTAAGCCATCCAGACCGAGTTCCACTTTTCTCCTTAAGTAGGGAACAGAAAGGAGAGCAAAAAAAAAAAAAAAATGGCAGCATAAGAGGAGGAGGAGAAGCGGAACTAATAGAAGGCTACGCGGGCTCGTTGACGTGCCTGCTGCACTCGTCAGAATCTTTTGTCTTTCACTAGCGTACGCGTGAGTAACGGTACAATTGAAAGCTAATTTTCGTTGCTGGGGGGGGGGGGGGGGGGTCTTATCCCAAAATACACTGAAAGTTAGATTTATTTTATTTTATTTTATTTTTTTAATTGCCACAATTTTACCACATATACAAAGTCAAGTAATGTATGTGCGTGTTTATCCTATATAGTATATATACGCTATGAGACATAAGAAGCGGCGATGTAACTGCGTGCGCCTCACAGCCGTCAGCTCGGAGCGCAAGTGATGTCACGGCCGACCACACTGAGGCGCTATTGCCTCTATATAACCTGACAGGCGGGACCTCCGAGGCCCTCCGGGTGACATTTCAGACAAGCCGCGCAACTTTGACAAGTCAGTGGACAGCGTACCGCCCCCCCCAGATAAAGTCACGCGACAGCCACGTGGCAACCACCCCACGCTGACGTGAGGAAGGCTCGTCAAATTAACGCCCAGAGTGTATGCGTGCTTCAGGCAAAGCGGTCAAACGGTGAATAGCGGATCGGAAAGTCATGTGGAAGAACCCGAGATGACGTCACGGCTACCGAAAGACAAGACGAGGTCGGGCCGATTCTGCGACGGACCGATGGGAGAGCCCGGAAGGCGGACAACAAAATCCTGGCGACAACAAACAGGCTTTCACTCTCGCACGCTCTCATTAAGTCTGGCCGCAAGGTAAGCCGATTGATCCGCGATTCATTCTCGGCGGCGTGAAATCGATGGCCGGCGACATGAAAAGCCCCGGGTTTTTTACGACTTCGGTCAAAAGATTCATGAAACGCTTTGTCGCGACGCGTAATGGCAATCCGCCGTGTTTGCCGCGCGGGCGGCCGGGCGATCGATGGCGGGAAAAGAAAGAAATAAGAGATAAATAAACGAGAGCAACTTCCTTTCAGTCAAGACAATGGAGTGTTTCTTTTCACGCCGTCCGTCCTCCCTACCCGTTTGGTTTCTTTCCGGTTGCTTTTACGGAGCCGCTCGCTGTTTCGAAAAGCGATCCGCTCTGACATAATCGATGGCGTAAGCCTCGTCCACTTCGGCACCGCGCGCTAATGATGGCGCTTTGCTAACGTCGCTTTGCTAACGGCGCTTTGCTAACGTCGCTTTGCTAACGTCGCTTTGCTAACGTCGCTTTGCTAACGTCGCTCTGCTAACGTCGCTTTGCTAACGGCGCTATGCTAACGGCGCTATGCTAACGGCGCTTTGCTAACGGCGCCACGGTCGAGCTTCGCAAACAAACGCGCCTCGCGTCGGAGCGATCCATTACGGCCGTTATTGATTGACAAAGCAGCACCGTCAAGTCATTGTAATTGATTCCAGGTGAGGCTTTGGCGCACGCCGTACACAGATTCCTCCCCCTTATCGTCGCCGTCGTCCTCTCTCCATCGAGCGTGCTCTCCGAATAGGGAGCTCGGGTAATTAGGTCAGGCTGTTACATTTTTAATGATCTCTGAAATCATATTCATGCTCAGAGTGTGTCAGGTACACGTACAGCCCGCCCGGAGTGATACACGGCCATCGCGACGACACCGGCGGAAGGCCCGAGCCATTTAATTGTGCGACCTTTTCAACCGAGAGCCCGACCGAGAGGGCGGGCCGCTTTAGCGGGGAGGGGATGAGCGACTGGGCGTCGGCCAGGCGTGCCGGCGCATCGTCGTAAAACAGACATTGGTCAAGAGTTGGGGTGGGCGCCCGCGACACCGGGAGGGCGGGCCTCCAGGCCACGGTCAAGGTCAAAGGTCGGCAGGTGGAAAAGGTCAGGCGTAGAGACAAACGGAGGGAATGAGCCACTCTGTAATTTGTTGCAATTGGGGGGGGGGGGGGTGGGGGGGCTTAGCTAAATCGAAGCGTGACAGGACGGCCGTAAGCATAACAAGGTCGAAATTTGAGAGGGAACGCCCGAGCGATTGTCTCATCCCGCGCCAGCAGCTGACAGCAACGTGCGTTTTATCCCCCCCCCCCCCCCCCCCCCCCCCTCAACCCCCCTCCCCGTAATTACCCTTCTTCTGGGAATGATCGCATCTGGAGTTTGCAAAACTGACAAGTCTATTTGGACACAAGTAATCGGCTTTCTGCGCGGCTGATACCTGAGCCTAATCTGAAGCGGTCGAAGCGGCGAAGGGGGTGCCAGCGCACCGACGGCAGCAGAGCCTCTTCTTGGTTGCACTCGCGTAATTAAGCACATCCCCAAAGTTAAGCACATGTTTAGTTTTTTTTTTTTTTTGCATTCCTTCCTTCATCACGAGAGGCTGACGCCGTGCCGCCGCCGGTTTGTCTAAATACCTCGGCAGCGTGCGCTGTGATCTGCAGATTAGGCCGCTCAAACTCATTCACTAAAAAGTGCTTACTGGATTAGAAGTTTTCTCAAACACCGTCAGAAATAACGGGGGGGGGGACATGAGGACTCCATTTCGATCCCGCGAGCTATCATGTAAAAAGTGGAGGGCGACGGTCGTCAAGGGTACACGAGCGACTCCGCTCAAGTGTATTTCTCGAGCGCTATCAAACAACCGGCGTTGTCTACAAAGTGCCCGACATGGAGCAAAAATAACACAATCAATTCACAAGACGGCAGAAAGCACAAAAACGGTCAAGCTAAAATCTAATCTTATACCGAGTCAAACGTCAAAGTATAAAAATGAGTTTTAAGGCGAGTTTTCAAGCTGGGCAATGAGGGGGGAGGGGCTTGCCCAATGATCAATGATCAATGTCTGGTCCGCAGACCTTAGCGGGTGAGTGCGTCAGGGCAGAGGAGCGAGGCCATTTCAAGATTTGGAAAAAACCGGATCTCTAAAATGAAGGGATGCCAGAGTAGGCGTTATATGCTCCCTCTTACCAGCACCAGTTAAGAGGCGAACAGCAGTATTTTGGAGCAACTGGAGACGAAGGATTGGCCTTTCACCGAAATGACACTCCATTGTTCAACTTTTCACGAAGTGAGTCCTGCGTCTCAATGTTTGCATGAGAAAACACGCAGTTCCACTTCATGACAGATATACCCCGCCCCCCCCCCACCCCCAAGCGCTTTACTGGATTGTGAATATAAATTGCAACTGGAAAAAAAAAAAAAAAAAATATATATATATATATATATATATAAAATTAAAAGAGACTTAAGAAGCTGCTGCGTGATGAGGACAGGCAAGAGATTCACGAGGAGGAAAGCACGGCAAGGATGAAGCGAGGTATAAAAAAAAAAAAAAAAAAGAAAAAAAGAGGATGCCAAGGCGGAGGATAAATAACATTGCGCGCGGCTCTCATTACAAGAGTTTACAGGCCCATTAGCCGCGCCGCGGGCAACATGACAAGTAAATACAGCGCAACCATTTTAATCTCCTTCAGCCGAAGCGAAGAGATGAAGCGCCCGAGCCATAAACAATTTGCGTTCTCATTTGCAGTCGGCAAAAATAACATTTCACGCACGTCTCTCCAAGCGGCACTCGGCTGGCGTGAGCATTTTGTTCTCATCTGCCGTGGGGATTGCCGGCAAATCAACAGGGGGGGGGGGGGGGGGGGGGGGACTAACGCGATGGGCTCGGCGCCGCCTGTTTATGTATTTACGCGTTTATCTATTTACGGCCGCCGAGGGAGCCGCGGCCGCGCCGTTTCGGCGAGATCTGCGTTCAGCTAATCGGGCTAAGCTGCTTCGTACGAGCGCCGCGGCTTAGCGCCGTCAAAAAGGAAATCAATTGACGAGTACGAGAGCCGGAGTGTCACGCTGCCAATATCGGCTTTTTATTGGATTAAAGACGGGGACGGATGCGGCTTGTACGACGCAAACATGCAACTTTTGAGATCTCGTGTCTCAGGGCAGCCAAGGTCACTCATAAAATTGTGTTTATGCAAAGAGTCATCCATGTGCCCCCCCCCACCCCTCCCTTTTTTTTTTTTTTTTTTTCCCACGTTGTTAATTATTGACAGGATTTGAGGGCGGGTGGAAGGGAGGAATAAGTAGCGGAGCTTTTGGACATTGACGACGACGCGCTGCACTTTGCCGTCTGAAACGTCATGCATATTTAAACTTAATAAAGCATATTCCTTACCTTTTATCCCAGACTTTTTAATGCCCCGGCATAAAGCACGTGGGGGGCGCGCGCGCTCGACTCGCGACCGGACCGACCGACCGACCGACCGATTTGGTTTTTTTCCATGAGTTTGTTTGTTTTTTTACATTGCATACGAAACGCTGGAACCGGTTGAACCGAATTTGGTTGACTTGACGGCTCGCCAGGAAGTAGACGAGCCAAGAGGACGGACGGCCGGACGGACGGGCTAAGGCATTATTTTTATCCCTCCGTCAGGGGGGGGGGGCAGGGTGTACCGTCTCCGCGCGCGCGAGGACGCCCACGCGCCGCATCCGTAGCGTCCCGGGCGCCCGACGGCACTCGGAGGGACGGCGCAAGACGAGGCTTGCGGGCCTCCGGTGCCGGCATATTCATAAATCAGGGCTTTCGGGGGAGCTGTCAGAGGCGCCGTAATGAGGGTCATTACTCAGGCGGGGTTGTCAAAGCAACTATCACAGGGACGCGTCCCTGGAAATCACACTCACTCTGCTCCTTGTTAAATAAACAGCGCCGTATACAAAATGGCAAACAAGCTGCTGAGGGGTCGCGCCGCGGCAGCGGCGGGGGGGGGGGGGCCCGGCGGGCCTCCAGAGTAATTCACCCTGGGGGAATTCCTCTCATACGACGGGTGAGATGGATTCGAGGGAGGCCCTCCAACAACAAAGATGAAAGGGAATTCAAATCACAAATCACAAATCACTGCGCTGACAGGCCGTGAGTGACACCCGCCCGGGTTATCAGCGCCGCCGCCGCCGCCGCCGCCTCTCAAGTTTGAAGGTACGGCATCCCGTAATTGTCGCGGGCGGTTTGGCTGACAAGAGGAAGCGGCGTCCGTCCGCGGGCTGCTGATGTAACGGCCGGGCAATAACGGGGTGATCAAATATTCATCCCTTTATTGCCTTGCTAATATATAAGGCAAGCTTTTATTCATCTTAGAGGGGGGGGGGGGTTGCGGTGAACAACAGATTCTAAAAGTCACGTCAAATCTCAGATGTGCGGGGCAAACTTGCAAGTGCGGAATATTTCCTGGTTGATATTCCGGCGACTTCCTTGCATCCGCACGACGAGAACGCTTCCTAGCGGAGCGAGGATGTGCCCTTTTCTCTCTGTTCTCCACACAAAGCAAACAGCTAAAGGGGGTTGCTGGTGCCTTTTGTTTTTTTTACTTTTTTTTTTTTTTAACACCCACTGATTTCCAGCTCACCTACCTGAAGGCAAAAAGATTAATCTTTTACATGTGTGAGTTTTGGACGGGCACTCACGCTGTGCGAGGCAAATGCTCCAAAGCGGGCAGCCTTTGCGCAATACCAACTAATGATTTTGTCATGAGAGTGAAATGGGGGGCGAGGGGGGGGGGGGCATTCAAAACAACGTTTTGGGCATTTGGCGCCATCTGGTCCAAGGGAAAAGAAACAAGTGTGAGGACGCTTTTGTGTGTGTGTGTGTGGTCCTCACTGTGTGCAAGTACATGAATGTGTGTGTGTGTGTGTGTGTGTGTGTGAGAGAGTGAAGGATTGGAGACACATAGGGGGATGGAACATATGTTGTTTTAGAGCCCCAGGGCTGACATTGAAGATGAGGAAGGACAGGACTTGAAGGCAACACCCACCCCCCTCCCCCCACGACCCCCCCACACAGAAGGCTTCCAACACCAATACTGTGCTGATGATTATTGACAAGCTTCCAGTGCAAGAGACGGGTGCACAAAATGCGCTGGCGACTTGCCTGGAAAGAGAATGGAATACATGGAAGGGGGGTTTGGAGTGGGGGGGGGGGGGCATTTAATCAGATTAGCCTGGAGGAGATACATATACCGCACGTGTTACTCCACACGCACCTGCGGCTGCGCTGGCAGCGCGAGCCGCACTCCGCCTCGGTGCAGTTTGGGGGGTCACGTCGTGCTCAAGTCGCCGCATTTCCCCCGCCAGCGTCTCGACTCGCTCGGCTCACTTAGTCGGGCGACGCGGAAGCACTTTTGGCGGCAATCAATAACGACGCCGCGCGCTATTGTTAAATTGTTCCCACTCTGCGCTCATCAAAACCGAGCGGCAGCACGGGCGCGCATTTGCTGGATTAAGCTCATTAGATTGTCTGCAGCCTTCATTACAGTCCACTTCCTCTTTAGCGGAACACGCGCGGCATCATCGCCCCCCCCCCCCGTCCTCGGCGAGCCCAACGCATCTAATTCCCGAGTGCAAGACAACTAAAAGCTTCCGGAAAGTTCCGCCGCCACTTTTAAAAAGCACTCCTGCAAACGGCACTTGAGGCGATAGTGTATCTTTTTCCTCGCCGAGTTGGACTCAAAGCCCTTCTCCACTCAAATGGAGGGTCCGCAGATTGATGGCTGGCTGAGAGCGACGCGATAATTGACCCAACTTAATATCGCTGAGGTGCCAGCCCCGAGAACACCGGCGAGGGCCGTAATGAAGGCGCCTCACTCGTGTTCTGGGGCCCAAGCGCATCGCTCGCTCCGATCTGGCTCTTTGCCGCGGCGGAGCCCATGATGAATGGGGAGCCGAGATGGACCGCTTGCCGAGGGGGGGGGGGCCGGACGGGCCCGGGCAAAGCCTTGGATGATGAGTAATGACTCGGTCGCCGCATTCCCCCGCAGGAAGCCCTCAGACCGCTTCTACGAGGGAAAGGCGGTTGACAAACGCTCCTTAACCAGAGAGCCAACCCGATCACAGTCAGGTGGGGCTGGAGACCGGAGACGGCACCCGCTTCAGCAACTTGTTCAACTAATTTCTCAAAAAGACTTAAAAAGTCAGAAATGTGGCCAAAAAGATTGGACATGATTGTGAAAAATAGTCCAATCAATTGCCGGTCAGCAACAGCTCCTTTAGGACTCCATGAAATGAGCCCTGGAGTCCCACAAGGGTGTATGCCCATCCCGCTGCTCTTTAAGATGCATGACAACCGACAGCACATTAAATTTGGGGGAAAAAAAATGCATTCAATTGGCAAAAAATGATGAGGCCCCCATCAGAAAGACCAAGTGTGTCCAAATTAACTTTGACTGCTACAACAAGGAGCGCGCGCACTTGACAGAGGAATGGTGTTGATCTGATTTAGCGACACCAGCAGCGACGCGCGCGAGGCAAAACAAATTCAATCATCTAACGCCGTCGTGAGGAAAACCTGAGCCTTTCCCCGCGCAAGAGAAACCTTCTTAAATCAATTGCAAACAAATCAAACCTGATTCCGCAAAGAGACGCATGGGGGGGGGGGGAACAAACGGTAGCTTTCAATTTCATTCAGCACAAGCGCCACGGGAGCGGTAAACTTTCATCCATCACTTTCATGCGCCTCGCAAGGCGACGGCGGCGGCGGCGGCGGCGAGTCTCTTTGTGGCAGAAGTGGCGACGGTGGGGAACGGTAAACACGGCTCGACAAACAACTCTGCCCAAACTGTCTCCGCGACGGGCTGACAGGCGGCGGCGCTAAACGGCAACGCGGCTTATCGTCGCAGCATCGTCGCGCCACGACATTCGGTTTGGCTTGGACAAAAATGTGAATGAGGCGCGTTCGGGGCGACTTTCAGGCCTTTCTGCGCCAACTTTCAAAACCTGTCTCCGCGTATTGCCTTAAAGAGCCGGTTAGCCTGTGCGGTTCCTCGGCGCTAATCTGTGCTGACTGATGACGAGCATTAGCATACGGCTCACTGCCGCTAAAAATGCGCCGTCGTGACGCCTTTGCACAGGTCACCGGGGATGCACGCGCAATTCCCCCGAGTGCAACTTTGACCTAGCCCGCCTCCTCCGTCACTCACTTCCTGTTATTAGGACACACTCAGCCTTCCGCTTCTTCCGAGTTTCCGCTAATAATTCAATTGAGCAGGACCGGTCAGGTTGAGTCTGCCATTAGCTTGGAGGAGCTGATTTAAGATTGATGACTTCTGTCCCCCCCGAGAGTGAAATGCTCGTCTTCGGTGGAGTTTTGGATCCGCAGTGTCTGTGTGTGTAGGAAGGGGGGGGGGGGGGGGGGGGGGCTTTTGCACCGCTCAAGTCGTCGGGCGAATTAGGGTTCCGAATTGATTTCCTCCAAATTTGAGCTGACTAATGTGACAAGTGGCAGCTGCGAGCGCCCCCGCTGCCGCGTGGCCTCGGCTGTCTCCTCCGGGCTCCTCACTGTGACACCGCGTCGAGGTGGAGGCGGCGGGAGCGAGAGGAGGGGCGGAGCGGCTTCTGGCTCACAGGTGCGCGCACACACACACACACACACTGCTAGGTGTATCCGGGTGCATAGCGGAGACGGCCGTGCAGCATGTGTGTGTGTGTGTGTGTGTGTGTGTGTGTGCGCGTGCCGCTCCACCCCGTTGACACGGTGTTGCACGAAACTGCTCGCCCATCAAACTCAAGTCAGTGACACAAATTACACCCGAAGACTGGATGAGGGGAGCATTGCGAGGCCTTGACGCCTACGCACACACACATACACACACACACACACACACACACTGCTACAGTACTGACAAAGAACAGGTCAACATGATGACACTGGTGAATAATTCAAGAGAAAACAGAGTGAAAAGAGAGGCCCGTAGTGAGCCGTAAGAAGCGGGAGACGGCTGATATACGATATGCGCGTCGGCGTGTATATAAAATAAATCGCGGCGGGGAAGGCATCAGTCACGCGTGCGCCGCGCCCGACGTGTTCTTTAAATCATACATTCCGTCACAGTACCGGAGTCCGTCAGATGACAGCTTCCTTTCTTTCCACGCAAGTTGTGGATATACAAAAGACTGAGGAGCACTCTTCCCTCCCTCCGTGTCAAAGTGACCGGAAGCAAAAATGGTGTTTTAAATCCTCCAAAAAAAAATTAAAAAGCTGCTGCCGTGGACGAGTCGGAATTGGTTTCACGCGTGAACGCAGCCTTTAAGACAAAAAGCACCTGGGGAGATAATTACAGTGTCACGCATATCCTCCTGCCAAGGGCCTGACAATTGGCCAATATTTAGTTTTAATTAAATCAAAGCAAGAACGCAATTTATCCGGCCGCCAATTCGACCACGCAAGAGCGGATCGCCGGGGAAACGGACAACATGTCCAACTAATGTGTTTTCTTTGCCCTGTCGTCTTGTCACAAAAGAAAAAAAAAAAAAAACGAAAAGAAAACGCACGTTTGTAATTGTGGCCAAATGGTGACTCGGTGCAAGAGTTTGGGGCTCCACGCTTTTCGGGGGGCTTCATTTGCCCCGATCCGGCTGAGCTGGAGCCAATTGCCCTCGGCAGAATTCCACAGCCTCTCACTTTCCAAGCGTCAATCTCAAACAGGAGGCCCCTTATCGCAGAGCGCTCTTTTTTTCCGACACGTGCTCATCTTCTTATCCTCGAGGCCAGTCACGACGGTTCCTCTCGACTGGCCGGCAGAAAAAAAAAAAACGAAAAAAAAAAAAAAAAAAGCCGCGCTCAGGCCGGAGAGTTAATTGAGCACATTTCTTTCGGGCTCGTACGGCGACCGACTCCGCCGTCGCGGCTTTCGAGGGCCGGCCGCTTTCTGCTGCACGCGTTCGGCGAGATCGCCCCCGGTCGTCCGCGGTTGGCGTTGAGCTCATTACGGCGGGAAACGTGTCAGAAGCCAAGACGGCCGAGGCTCCTCTTAACGTAATCCGGACCTTGAACTTTTTCCTCCCTAATGATCGGCTAGCCCGGGCTGAGCGCTGTGAAATCGGAAAGAACGGGCACGGGATTGCGACGAAGCCGACTTTAGCCGAAACGCGTGTCGGCTCGCCTAGCCGCACGCCACGGACGATCTTCAAACAATTAAAAGATTTCAAGGCCGATCTGAGCTTTTTTTCCCTCCTCCTGCATCGCTAAAGGTGAAGTCGGCGATCTGCCGTTATTTGGTTTCAAACATTCCCCGGCGGTATCCGACATCTCTGCCTATTTGATTCACTTTGAGCAAGTCTCTCTTCCTGGATGCGTTCGTCCTCCCTAAACTCCGCAGTTGGAGTGCTTCGCCTCAGGCAGAGGAAGCAAATAATGTGAACCCTGGAGAGCTATTCCGAGTGAAGAGGAGGTGCGGAGCCGCCGAGACCTCCTCCGCCGTTCTCCTCCAGCGGGCCGTTCGGGGAGGCTAAATGGAGCCGATATCCCTTATTAAACCATCTGGCTGATGCTAATTAGATTATCGGAGATAAAGAGAAGGAGTTTTCTTTGTACATTTTAATGAGATAATGTGGCAGGCAATTGCACGGCAAGTGTAAAGACTCTTCAGGTGAAAGAATGAATAGAGAGAGAAAGGAGGGTGGGGGGGGGGGGGGGGGGGCGGGATGCTTATCCGCAAGCATCTTGCATATGCGAGGAAATAAAAAAAAAGATGTGAAAAGTAGATGTCACAAAATTGAACTTCCAAAGCCGTCCGTCCCTTGCGGTCGGACGCGCATGCGAGTCCTCGGCCACTAATGAGGGCACGGAGGGCGGCTATTGATTAGCCTCGTCACCGGAGAAGAACATAAAAAGTACACATTCAATAAGGGGACTTCATATCGCGTTCGGCACAGTGTAAAGGTTAAGTGCTGGAGAATATCGGCGGGATCAATAAACCTCGGCAACTTCGCTTTTGCAGTGGCCGCTGTTAACCCTGAAAGGAAGCGCAAAGCCGACGATTTTGACCGAGCTCTCGGAAAAGCAAACAAACAAACCAAAAAAAAAAAAAAATGTTCATGGCGCATCTACGGCAGCCTTGCCAGACCGAGAACTTAGCAGCAAGCCCTCAACACATTGTTGAGAGTCCAAATTGGAGCCCATTAAAATTTGATGGCCTAAGTACATAACCGCTGCTGCGTCTGAAGCTATTACGATAAATAAACTGCATTTCCCCCCCAGTGGTAATGGACGGCGAGAGAGACGGAAAGAGCGAGAAAGGCTCCTTAAGCAAGACAAATGGAGGGCTTTGCGGCACTAAGTAACGACATTAACTGGCTAATTAAACAACAGCGGAGGATGCGGCTGCCCGCTGCCATCATTCCACGTTGCGGTTTCGTGAAAGAGGCGCAGCGCGCACAAAAGATACGAGCCGTGCTAGCAGAGGACTGCTTATTCTGGAGCGACCGTACCGACAGCCCTCCTTGAAAACCGGAAGCCATCTTAGTACTCGTGACAAGAAGACGTCACAACAAGTCGATGACGGCGACGAGGTTTGCATTGCTGCGTCATCCAGACAGAACTTATGCCGGAGTCCCACAGGGTTCAATCTCGGGGCCTCTACAAAGACTGGTTTCTCACTTTATGGGCTAACAAGCCCCTTGGATGTGCTTATGAGCTATGAAACACTTGCCGCACTGCATGACGATTACGAATGATTCAGCACATGCCGCGACAGAGTTTTAAAAAAAAACAACTGTTTGGATCGAGAATATAATTTGCCGAGAGAAGACGTGTTAATTATTCAGGAAACAAAGTGACACAAATCCATTAGCGACTCAAGAGCATGAGGCCAATCACAAGAACGACGTTTCACTGGTGTGTTTCTTTAATAAATGCATGAAACAAAATATTTATCTTTTAAAAAAAAAAAAGGCTCTGGATGCAAATCTCCGACGATGAGGCCTAAATGGATGGTGTCGTTTAAAAAATGTATACGCCGCACAAAGCCTTGTCCCGGCATGCGAGCCTGAAAGGCTTTTTTCATGAATTTGTGATGAAATGTTGGTTGACAAATAGGAAAACATGAATATTGAACACGCGTACGGCGTTTCACTTCATGAGTTGACACATCGAATATGCGGACTAAAAGCCGGCTGGCGGAAGTGACAGCTTGTGACCGCGCTGTTGTTTGTCTCGTGCGGGCGTTTCGGTGCAGCGCCGGATGAATGGAGAGCGGATTTTTGCGGACTATAAGGCGCACTTATTTCATATTCCGTGTTTGACATCAAACAAAAAAAGAAATTAATTAAAAAGCGCCGCGCCGCTTTGCTCCAAAATAAAACCGATAGATTGTCAGAGAAGAAAACGCTAAATCGCACGACAACTAGCGTGATTGAACCTTGTTGTGTGAAGATCACAGTCCCAAAATCGCACCTGACAATTCAAACAGCAAAAGTTCGACAGGCGCGCACTCTTCATGTCCCCCCCGCCGCCCCCACAAGCCCCCCACCCCCCACCCCCCCCCCCGTTGTCTCTCAGGGGTCCTGCTTTATTAATGACTTCCACACATAAAAAGCATCCGGGGGACGGGAAATGTCACTCATCAAAAAAGGCAGTTTTTTTTCAACAGTCTTGGCGCACGTTCAAGAATTATTCTCTTTCATGAGGACGAGAGACAATCACTGATTGCCATTTTTTTTTTTTTAACTGATGACCACGTCGTGAATCCTCATTCTCATGCAAGCCATGAATACTGCACGGGAATGGTTCAAAGTTGGCCCGGCAGGTGCAAAGAGCGCCGTCGGCATTTGGCTGCTCGCACGTGATGACTATTTGCAATGTGCGTTTTGGTTCGGCGCCTGATTAGGTTCATTGACCGAATGCAATGTTTTGGGTAAATAGCGATCGGCGCCAGCCTCGGATGAATTCAACCAATCGATGACATTGATTTTCCTTTTCTTTTTTTCCGGTGAATACACTTCCGACACGTCGATATACGCTCTCCGATGCCGTCGAGGTCCGGCCACAAACGAGTCGCATAAACAAGGCGCAAATGTCCAACCTGCACGCGCACGATCCGAACCGCCGGAAGGCCTAACGGCAAGGCACGCAACCATTGGCGTCGCGCCTCGGGACAATTTAGAGCGACCAATTAACCTAGCGTGCATGTTTTGGGACGATGCGAGGAAACCCGAGTACCCGGAGAAAACCCCGCGCAGGCACGGGGAACACATGCAAACGCAAGCCCGGAAGGCCAACGCCTGGAACGGAACCCATAAAACTCTCGTGTCCAACTACACATCAAACCGGAAGAATGACTAACAAACACGTAGCTTAGCTTACTTGATGCTAATGCTCGGAAATTGTGCAGCGGAGCTGGCGGGTCTCAACTTTTTTGGCGGGATCCCACAAAACGAGAACAGCTTACAAATAGATCCACCCATAGGAGTATTCTACATTCGGATGGAATTTTGTCAGCACAGTCCACGCAGACATCCAGATGCCAACCGATGACACACACACACACACACACACACACACACACCCGTGCTCGACTCGTGTGATCCCGTCAGAGTCTGGAACAAATAATGGGGGCAAAGTCGAGCGTGGGGTTTTGAAGCACTCCCTGTCAGTGACACTGTGTCAGCCTGCTATCTCTCTCTTCCAAACACACACACACACACACACACACACACACACACACACACACACACACACACCTGACTGAAACAGCATAGGAAACAAGGCCTTTGAATAATAAATACGCCCAAAGTTTCCACATCGCGCCAGGCCAGAGATGCCCGTCCGGCAAACAATGTTGATGTTGTAGCAGGAGCGGAGCCATGGAGGCAAGCCCGGATGAATACAGGATACATGATCACACGCAACTCGGGGCCTGAGCTGGGGGAGGGGGCGGGGGGGGGGGGGGGGCTGGGATTTTTGGAAGTGAGTGCTACCTACCTCAAACTTCCAACATTTCTGTGTACACAAAGACATCTAACATCCCTGTGGAGGGCGGGAGTAAGCGCAGCGTAAGCAAAAAAAAAAAAAAAAAGTTGAGAAAAATCCCAACTGAAATTGCAAGGGGGGGAAATAAAATGGGCTCCTAACTTCATCTAGACAAAAAAAAAAAAAAAAAACGAGTGCAAACTTCTCACCTCATCCGAGCGCCTTAAAAAATGTCTCCCCCCGCTACTGCCTTGACCAGCCGTGAACATCGCAAACATCCTTCACGTGCGCGTCGGCTGATGAACGGCGGCCATTGTGCGTAGTTGATGTCTTCCACCGTCAGCTGGTATTTAATCGCGGGTTCCGTGGCACCCGCCGGAACATGACAGGAAATCATTAGCCGCCGTGGCGCTGTTAACTATCACATGAGCGATTGAATAGGCAGTGAGCCGTGGACGTTTGGATGGCAGTTTTACGTCGACCCACCCACCTCCCCCCACCGAGGGCTTGTGCAAGCGGCGAGGCGCCATGCCGGGATCATTGATGAGGCAGATTTGGCCGAGAGAAAGTATTTGCGCGCTTTTGAGTGGCTGAATTCAAGTTTGGAGAAAAAAAAGCCTCCTTGAACATCTCGACTCCATTTTGGGTTCAAAGTGCTGAGGCCCATCGAACGTGACTTTGAATGTGATTGGTCCATTCTGAGCAGTCACGTCCCCAGTTGGAGGGTGTGCACACTTCAGCTACTCTATTCGGTCAGTTCTTCTTTTTTTTTCCATTGGGTTGGAAAGGTTATCGTGTAGGTCACTATAATGGTCGCTTTAAAAAAAAATAATAATAATTTTCCTTATTATTAAACATTTGAACAGGGGTGTGTAGACTTTTGCTTTGTAGACACCCTCCACAAATGTTTCGTCCCTGTTGAAAGCAGTGAAACAAATTCACGGCGCTAATTCCGCCAATTCTACTTTCCGGCACGTTGATGAAAGCGGTTGTTATTAAGCGCATTCCCCTTCCTTTTTTTTACGAAAGCGATGCAAAATGGTGAAATTATAAATTAAGCCTCGGCTTCAATCATTTGCTTGCTTTGATAACGACGCGGGTTTTTAATTTTTGAAAGGGGTTAATTACACCGGGGGTTAATGACGTTCCAATAAAACCCGAGAACTCGTCTCGTTTTGCCGTCTAAATTACACCAAATATTTTAATAAGTAATTGTTAATAAATATGTGACAATTCAACCGGGGGATGGAGTGGGAGGGCGGGGGGGCATGACTTCTTTTCACAGATCCCCGACACATTTCCAGAACAATAATTGCCACCGCTAACTTCTCACCGCATGTCATCGGACTCTTCAGGTAGGTGGGCAATTTATTTCACGAAGTGGGCCAGATATTGCGCACAGAAAAAGGGAGTGTGGGGGGGGGGGGGGGGCGGCAAACACGGTGGCGAGTCGGCGCGATCGCTCATTCACGCCACGGTCGTTTGACGTGGACCCCGATTACAAGGCCCCCGGTGATCCTTCAGGCACTCGCCGCCTGCCCTCTTCCAAGCCGCCAAGTCTTCTTCAATCTCCTCACTATAAATTTTTTTTTTTTGCTTTGCTACGTTGTAAACCCAATAAATAAAGATGTTTATATCTCTTTATAGCGCCCCGGCCGGTGCTGTTTATCGGGCCGCAGACATGTGTTTACGACTTCCCCGCGGTACGTTGCCACGAGCCCGTTATTTTTTTTTATGCGCGGCGGAGTCGCTGCAAAAAGCTTTGCGGTCGGGGCAAAAGCGTCCTCGCTTTTAATAGATAATATGGCGACGTTTAAAAAAAAATGCTGCGCTTTGACAAATACCGTCCACCCATCACATGACGATAGTGCCTCAATTTTCGTCAAATCAGGGAACGGGCGGGGACTTCGGAAAAACGGGTTCATCCTTTTATTTTCAGTAGGCTTGCCGATTGGAATGGCGTCTTGACTCGTCTGGAATAAAATCGGAATCTAAAAAGCTGAAAAAAAATAGAATCGGCAGAGGGCTTAACTCTCCTTGTAGCACACGACGGACTATTTTTCAACAGGGCGAAAAATACCAACGCGATGGCCTCGCGGTCACCTTTCATGCTCCACCCAACAGAGTTCATATCGCAAAGCACCTTATTAACACCGCCAAAAATAAAAAAATAATGGGGCGGATTGAAGAGTCGTCGGCATCCCAACACACTTCAACAGCACTTGAACGTTCCAAAAGCTGGTCTTTACCATAACAGACGTGTGCCGGCTGTGATGTAGCTCAAGCAGCACACGTCGGGGTCTCGCTCGCTCGCTAGACAGCAGCGGGGATCTATGTTGTTCCCACATCAAAAAGCCAGCAGACGTTCCACGGCATCACCTGCCGAGCTCTCTAAAAGGGAAGAAGCGAAACGGCATCAAATCGCTTGTCCAAGACATTTCCCCCTATTAAGGCGGTCGAGGCGCCGGCTGGAAGGCGGGGCCTGTTAAAATAAGCTAAGCGGGCTAACCGGCTGTTACAGACGGGAGATCACACGCGGCCTTTCCGTCGCAGCACCGCGGCACAATGGCGTGCAATTAAAAAAAAAAAAAAAAACAGAATCACGTACTTTGCATGAATTCATCTTGCGCAAATCATACCAGCAGATGATGACACACACGACCACCCGCACAATCTCGTGAGAACCAACAGTAAGTTGGGCTTTTGGCTATTCTCGTCACATTTTTTCGGCAGTGTGCTCGCATACACATTCGATGCGCAGTCGCCCATATTTGCCAGCTTGTTTACTGGTGTACGCGCATTCTTGTGAACCCAGCCGGCGCTACCGTGTGTGTATGTGTGTGTGTGTGTGTGTGTGTGTTGTAATCTCAGCAGCAGATCATGTTTTCCAGGCCTCAGATGAGGCAAAGCAGCTTTGGCAGCGGGCCGTTTCATCTCAGGCACTGGGGCCCAAAACAAAGAGAAAATGATTGATTGGACGATGAATTATTTAGAGGTGGAAGGCTGAGGATGAAGCCACTACACTGGAAAAAAAAAAGGGGGGGGGTGAGCGAGAGAAAAAAAGAGAGAGCAAGTCCACCATCCCCTTATCATTAGTCGCTTTCTCTTTAAACGGTAGGAATCCAAGTTGCAGTGCAACAAAAAAAAAAAAATGGAGGGGGGGGGAAGAACCCCCCCCTCCACCCCCGAATAACAAAAAAATAAAAATAAAAAGACGCCGTCACTGAAAAGTAACAATGACAACCACGCGTGTTCATTAAGTGCGCGAGGAGGAAAGTGCCCGCAATTCCCGACGGCACCACAGGGGGCACTGATGTGATATGCAGCATGAAACGAAGGAGGAGGCGAGGGAGGGAGAGGGAGGAAGAAGATGGACGCAATGAGGCAAGGCTACAAGGGATGAACGGCCGGCATCTCTCTCTCTCTCTCTCTCTTTCCATTTTTTTTTTCAATCTCCCCCCCTCATGAAATTTCATTTGGATTGTAAATGTTCCGTAATTTACCATCATAAATGTGTAATGGGCCCCTGAATCCAATGACATTGTGCTGGCTAATCAACTCATTTGAAAATGAATATAGATCCATTAACGGGCAAACGCCACGTTTCCCCATTCGTTAAGAGTGGCAGGCTGTCAAACATGCGAGCGCTTCCTCCCGAAAAGGCTTTTTTTTTGTGTGTGGGGGGGGGGAAGAGAAGAAGGGATCCTCTTTGATATCCATCGACGCGCCGCGTGTTTTAATGTTAAACGGAGATGATGAATGAGATCAAGTGGCCCCGCGTTGCTTTCTGATTTGTTTTGTCACCGGAAAATCTGACGGCGCAAATCGACTTAAGAGAAAAGGAGCTCATTTTTAAGAAGCTAATTCGGGGAATAAAAGAAAGGGGACGGCAAGTTAATGACACTTCATTTTCTAGCGTGGGGGAAGTGTGTGTGTGTGTGGAGGGGCGAGGGGGGGGGAATAACGGCAAAATTAAATTCTTGCATTTTAAACCGGTTCTCAGCCCCGCGGCGCGCAGACGCAAAATCTCACCGAAGGAACACAAACGCACGCAGACACACACACACACACACACATACATACACACACACACACACACACACACACGGCAGGATTACGGCTTATCGGTGAGAGACGCGGCCTCGGGCGCTACCTCCAAACACTTAATCAAAAACCAAGTTTGACTCGTAGCGGTCGCTGACTCTTGGAAGCGGAGGAAGGGGGGGGGGGGGGGAGACGTGCAATGCAAATTGCCAAAGGTCCGCCGAAATAACCACACAACCTGTCACCGCCGATTAGCTGGGCCTTTGATTCGCGCACTTTTTGGGGAAATGTATTTATTTTGGGGGGAAATTCCGCAGAGCCAAATTGTGGACGATACTTTCTTGACATGGTCAAAGTAACGTTGATCGTTTGCATGAAGTTAGGATACTGCACTCAAGTTGGGGGGGGAGGGGGGAGGCAGGGGGTCACGCGGCGACGGACGCCTGCAGAGCTAGCGTGCTAAAGCAGCCGCAATTTAGCGTGGTCACTTTGGAGCGCCTGAGCCGTGTGGCCCGATGGATCTATTACGCTCTGTGGGTGGGTGGGGGGGGGGGGACACACGCTTCGCCCGGCCGTGTGGCTTTAGGCTATCGTCCTGTTGTAAGGTCGTCGTAATTAAGTCTCGGCTCACAGCGGCAGACTGTGCCTTTGAGCTTCAAATGTCTTTCTCCCTTATCCTCATCACAGTCACTTCCCTTCACCATTTGCTTGGGAGGTCTCACACACACACACACACACACACACACACACACACACACACACACACACGCAAAAAAAGTTACTAATGTTAATCTGATTCTGTGATTTGTCCTGGCAGTCAGATGACTTGGGCCGAGTTTGATTCGGCCAACTTTTCCGGGTGATTGCTTTTGTGGAAATGGAATGCGAGAGCTTCTGTGATTGCCGTAGTTGAGGGGAAAACTTGATGAAACACTCGGGGAGCGAAGATGCTAAACTCGCTGTGACCTGAAAGGAAGGATCTGCGACGAAAGACTACAGCGTCCCCATTTGAATACCGGACATTGATCAGTTTTCTTTTTGTTATCGATTAAGTGTCGCATCATCGCTACGCAGGCCCCGATTTACTGACGAGATGCGGCCAAATGAGCAATCGCCGTCAACTTATCAATAACCTGGACGCTCACGCGGGGCTCGGTCATGTGACCGTGTGACAAAAAGCATTTTCTACCCACCAGAGGCTTGAGGCAGATATACGGTCATTTTTTTGATTTTTTTTTTTTCTGCCTCCTATGCATCTCGATACGTGCAGGCTTACGGATGCGAGACCTACAAAGGTCTTTGATGGCCGGTCTACAATTGAGCAGGGCATGATTTCAGCACCTTGATTGTGATTTTTGAACCCTTAGTTTATACATTCTTATTTTTCCCCCCCCCCACACAAAACAGCGAGGCTATGTTCCTTG
Organism: Hippocampus abdominalis; assembly: GCA_018466805.1. Taxonomy (NCBI): domain Eukaryota; kingdom Metazoa; phylum Chordata; class Actinopteri; order Syngnathiformes; family Syngnathidae; genus Hippocampus; species Hippocampus abdominalis. Next base: position 19,377,860 of record CM031704.1, on the reverse strand, counting down.
ACTTGACTTTTTTTTTGGGGGGGGGGGGTATGCCTCTCAAAGAGAAGCTTGAGCATCATCTGTGTCAGGTTTCATCTTGGTGACAAACTCAACACAAGCATCCAACAATCTCACACTTACATAACATTGGGGGGATTATAGTCGTGTGTCCACCCCCCCGGCCCCCCCCCCCCCCTTACATTCCCTTTCCGTCTTCAAAATGCTTCTCGCACGTCTGACAGTGAGCCGAGCTTGCATTTCAACTAGCGGTGTACTGTGGCGTGTCTTTGAACAAGCAAACAAGTCAAGCGAAGTGTCTGCACTATACTCTAAGCACTTGATCCTCAGAGCTTCATTGGGCAACAGACAGGCAAGAGAAAAAGAAACAAGTTACCAAAAAAAAAAATACAAATAAATAAATAAATGCAAATCAACTCCCCCCCCTCCCCCCACAAAAAAAAAAAATAATAATAATACAAGCGAGGATTCCAGCCTCCTCCAGAGAGTGTGGGATGGAGTGGCGGGGGCGCGCGTTCTCGACTGCGCCTCCTTGACACGGCATTGGGGGATTCCGCGCCATTCTCATGGCGTTGTTTAGAGTGCATTAGCAGCCAATGACACCGCCTCTCGTACTCTTCATCGCTCCAGTTTTCTTGTTGTCAGGGAGAGGGTCCTGAGGCAATAAACCCCCCCGCCCCCCATACACCTCCTCTTCATGCCGAGACACGCCGGGCCCCTAATTTTCCATCAGCAAAGCATGAAATCAAGGAAGAATGCCACAACAAGCGCTCTTAAGGACGAGGACACTCTTCCTGCCCACGGATTGCCAACGCCGCCGCCGCCGCCGCATCCGACATTTCTCTGAATAAATGATGGAAGCGGCGGAGACGATGAGCTCAAGCGACAATCGCAAGGTTGTTGACGAGCGCTCATCGAATGTGACGCGGAGAGACGATGCGGGCGTGGCCTTTGGGCTACTTTCAGCTCCGTTCCATTATCAGCAGAACAGGAACATGCCTATGCACCGTGTTTGCTTGAGCTCCACCGATTGGCCCGATACGCAGCACGTTGGCATTTCACCACAAGGGGGGGGGGGCAAAAAATTGTTTTGACAGGAGACCGCGACGGCGTCTCCCAAGACAACTCCAAAAAGATTCTTTTTTTTTTGAGGTCACGTAGCCAAACAGACCGAGCGAGAGGCGGAACTAGAGTGGAGCGGCGCTGGAAAACAAGGCAGCCGAGTTATTAGGACGGCAACGCTGACAAACACTACAGAGAGCGCGGAAACTCTCGCCGCCGCTTCGCGCAAGGCATATACACAAACACAAAAGAGAAAGGAAAAGATCTCTGAGCGCCGACTGACAAAGATGCCCTGCAATATAGATGATGAGAACAAAGCCCCCCCCCCCCCGCCCCCATAACAAACTCCAGTCATATCCAGACGATTTCCTTTTCAATAATGAATCGCCATCGGCATCGGGCGTCAATAGACGCCTCGTCTGTTGCCGTGTGCGCGAGTGTTTGGGGTAAAAAAAAAAAAAACGACGCGAACAAAACTTCTATATTTAATCTACGCCGAGAACAAGCGGGCCTGCAAAGTCAAAAACAAAAGCGGGGGAGGCTTTTTTTTTCTTTTCTGTGGCATGCAAATCAGATGCGGACCAAGCGGCTCGCACGGAGCTTATCCCCACCCCCCCTCCTCCGCACGTCTGTGTTGATTGACAGCATTTTTAAAATGTGTAGATTATAAATATTTATAATTGACTTAATATTGACTGTATTCTCTCTTTTTGGTTGAAAAATAAGGGGCGGGGGGGGAGAAAAAAGGGGGAAAAAAACTTTTTTTCTCTCCTTTTATTTCTCCATAAAAGCAAAACAGCACAATCGAGTTCATGTTGAGCTCCCGCTTCACATAAATAATCCCGCCGCTCCCCCCGCGCGCCCGCATCGTGTCTGCATGCCAACACAATGCTCAGTATTCCTTTTTTGCGAAGGAATTTTGAGCAGTTGTCATGACGGGATTCGCCGGAACCAGAAGAGCACAAAAACTCCAAGCTTCAAATTGGAACTTTTCCATGGTCAGTTCTCGTAAACTAAGACCATTGATACTATTTGATCCAAATATCGCCTGATGCTCTTTTTTTTTTTTTTACTTTGGCCTCCGTCCAGTTTTTGTGACACGGGAAGCAGACAGGTGTGAGGGCAACATGTCCCCGCACATCCGAGAAGCCGATGGGATTTTGGCCAAAGGAGAAACTGCCGAGAGAAGCTTCGGGCCGGCTGGAGGAAGCGCAGATCAAGGCGGGGCCCCGACCTCTGAGAAATTTCAATTGGCCTTTGATTGCGTCCGGCCATGTGAACTCCATCGCGCCGCGTCCGTCTTTCTCTTTCAGGGAGCACATCAAAAAGGTCGTCCGACGCCCCCCCCCCCCCCCCTCCCCAGCCCCTCTTGCCCATGCGCCCACCTCGACCCCAGTTTGCTCGCTTTCATCAATGTGCCTCTTTGATGTCACACCAAATGGCCTTGCAAAGTTTTGTTTCTGGCAGTGGAGGAAAAGTTTCCTGCCACGTAACCAAACAAAAAAAAAAAAAACACCAACACGGATTTATTTGACAGTCTCAATAATCTGAATTGCTTTCCGTCCCGCAGAGCATTCGGATTTAAAGTGAGCATGAAACACAAACCCTTCAAGCAGATTAAATTTCAAATCAAGCGGGCCATGTAAATGATGTGGTGACGGGGGAGGTGGGGCGGGGGGGGGGGGCATCGTGCAATTAGCATGCCGGGCTAGTGTTAAAGCAATTAGGCAAAACAGACAGCTCCGGCGCTGGCAACGGGGATGGGGGGGGATGGGGGGGACACACAAATATTTCCATCTCATTGGTGTCCGCGCACGCGTGCGAGCTTGCACGGTTGTTGTGCACTGTTTGCCGAGTTCTCAGAGGGAAGCAGAGGTTAATGGGAACGGGACTTTGTTTACTGACGGCTGGCGCGGCCCTTTTGGAACGCAGACAGAAAAACGCGCGATCACAAACGCGTTAGTCGCTGTCAGGGAATTACCACCAAAAAAAATAAAAAAGGAGGAGACAGTGTCTCTTAAATTGCTTTGGGTGAAAAAAAAAAAAACGCCACTGAGTTGATAAACAAGGCCAGGGCAACCACTTTGGGGTGGGTAGCGGGGGGGGGGGGGGGCAAATCTCTCAGGTGGAGCCATCAAAAGCGGCGGTAGAGATGATCACCTGGAGACGAGGACTGACATTCGTTTGAGCGTAAATGACTCAAACAAGCATGCGGGGGCGATGGGCGAGGGGGTGGGGGGGTGGCATTTAATACTTGATGTTTCCCGGCGGGAGCGCCGCCGTGCGCCTCTCATTCAAACAATGAGTTACGATTTACAAACGCGACTAGAAACAAACACGCGCGGGAGGCAAAGTGGGACAGCGACTCCAAACGGAAGCCGTCCTCCATATTTTGTTGTTGCGCATCGAAATGGCATCGGCGCTCGCTTTCGTCGATGTTGCCCGGCGCGTGTTAGCGGTTTGACGACAACGTCGAATTTTTTTTTTCAAAAAGCAAAACAAAAGGCAGCGGTTGTGATTGGTTGATTCTTTTTAGATATCATACGTTTGCTTATTACAGTGAAACTCCTCTACAACGAAATCATGTTTGCAGCAAAACATTTTTCACAACAGGGGGTTTTTCACTGTAGCAAATTTGAAACAGGAACGTGGGAATGGTGTTAATGCATGAAGATTGTTTCACACTAGGGGGTATTTTCCCCCATGTAGATTTCGTCCAACAATAAACGGCGACTCGGCGAAGAAAAAAAATGACGGCGAATTAGCGCAAAGCGGGCTAATTAGTTCCTGTTCGAGTCACTGGCATGAATGTCGGCGCTGTTGTACAAGCGAGCGGGACGACGCGGCGCCATCTGGTCGACGTGGCCTTCGGGGCTTTGTGCCAATTGCCGCTTGGAGACGCTCCGAGGCGGGCAAGGTGAAGCCACGCCTTTTCCTCGTGGCGCGCAAACGCTCGCGAATAGACGGCGACGTTCAATCGACAAGGATCCGAGAGCACGAGTCGGCTTTCACCTGCCGATGACGCACGTTTGACCAGCAAGGCCAAGAAACAAAAAGGGCCCTCGAACAAAAGCGTCCCGCCGAGAATTGACTGCGGCCTTGCTTGCGATTTACATACAGATGCACTGGCGGCATTTGCATACTGTTGTTTTTTTGTGTGTTTTTTTGGGTGTGCGCATGTGTGTGTGCGTGTGTGTAGCCGGTGCTCAGGGGAGCGGCATTGTAACATATTGCTGCCTAATGAACTCTGAAAAAAAAAAAATTGATTTTCCAGCGAGTAAATTAAGAAATGCATTACGGCTGTTTGCAATCTTGGGGGAAATCGGAGGCTTTCTCTGCTAAACTACGCTTGATAAGTCATAAATTACATGATACACAAATTAGGTGTAATTCACGGCAAATTAATGTCGCGGTGGAGTCGTGAGCGCTTGGGGATGACATTATTTCGCGGGTTTGGGCTGCGCGCACGACAGAAAGAAAGATGGCGGCGAGTTTGGGTTGAGCTAGCTTGCGTTTTCCCTCGTCGATCCCGCAACTGGAGGCATTTCTCTCACGACTCGGAGGGACGCGCGCCACGACGTTGAGCACGCAAATCGTGAAAATGACTAAAGCCGCTTATGAGATGCGCAAGCATACCTGGGAAAACGTTTCAACGCGAGTGTGACACGAAAACCGGACGGGGTTGGCCATTAGCCTCTTCAGTCACGCTTGCGCAACTTTGAAAACATCCGCCACGTTGCTATCACAGTCGCAATACAGTGAAACTCCTCTACAACGAAATCTACATGGGTGAAAATACCCCCTCGTGTGAAAAAATCTTCATGCATTCACACCATTCCCACTTTCCTGTTTCAAATTTGCTAGAGTGAAAAACCCCCTGTTGTGAAAAAGTTCTTGCTGCAAACATGATTTTGTTGTAGAGGAGTTTCACTGTACTGTATTAGAAAGCCGGGCCGCCGATGGTTTTTCCCGAGTCAATGAGAGAGGAAACAAAATCTTCGTCAATTAAGTGGCTTATTAGCCCGGGACTTCATTAAAAGATAGCGGCGGTGGCGGCGGCCAAGCAGTCTTAAAGGACACAAAGAGGCGACAGGGCTGTTTAAACAGCAGACGGAAGAAATGGCATTGATGGAAACAAAAAAAAAACAACTTTCGAGCAAAGTCACTTGACACCTCTCACATCCCTCCGCGCCTTGAACGACATCAACAGACTGTCAGTTCCCCGAGTTCCTGCTATGCAAACCTCAGGGAGGAAGGTTCCCCGCCCCCCCAACACCAAAACGCACAAGGCGACTCCGACGTGCCACCTTTCTTCGGCAGTTTTACTTTGCGATCGCGTCGAGTTCATTCGGAGCAAAGGAGTCACCCCCGAAAAGGGCGTTCCTGTTCCAGATGGATCTTGGGAATCCTACCATTTATTTTTTTTCGTTTCCCTGAGGCACCGCCGACATCAACATCACGTTCCGCAATGGTTAACAAAACGTGCGTGCTAGCGCAACATTAAAGCAATGAGAGGGGTGGGGGGGGGGGGCCATTAATTAAAGCTTTTGTTCTTCCAAAACGACGGCAAATCAGAGGCAGGCGAACACAGCGCTGTTATTGTGTCAGCGCGGCGAGGACCGAAGAGCAAGAGAACGCTCCGACATCACAGTTCGCCGCCCGTGTTGCCATCTCGCCGTCACATCGGATCCCGAACAATGCCACCGCGGCTGACAAGCCCGCAGCCCAGAATTATCACGCTAAACTGAATTATTCCTGCCACGCGTTCATTTATTAACAACCTGCGCGTGCGCTAATGTAGCCCGCATTTGCATAAGACATTTTTTTAACCGAGCGATTGTCTCGAATGGGGCGGCGGTGCCGGGGAGGGGAGGGGCAAGGGGCGGGGCGGCCAATCTTTCAAACTCCCGTCCGCCGCGCCGCATGTTGGAATTTCGACGAACGGAGTCGAAGGCCTCTGAAAATTCTCACGACAACTTGTGGGGGGGGGGGATAAATGAGACGAAAAGAGGAGAGGTGTGATGCACCTCCCACTTCGCCCTCTGCAACGCCCGATTGGCTGAATGAGTGAGCCTCAAAGATCGGCAACGCTATTTTCAACACTCACCCAAAAATTTCCCACGTTCAACATCCATTCCAGTCACGATCATTCGCCGGCATTGCACGCTTAGGACATTTCAAGTGGGCCGGTGAACTTGCGGTGGGCCGAGCGTCACGTCACGTCGCCGATCGGGGCCCGCCCTTCACGCGGGCCCCGATCGGCACATCGATGAAATCGCCATCAAATTTTGCGTTTTCAAAACTCTTCCGACCGCGCGGCGCCGCGCTCCCTAATGAACACGCCCACTCCGCACGCGACGCTCAAGTCAACAAAGCCGAAGCAGGCAGGCAGGCAGGCAGGCACAGCACGCGCGCCGCTAAACAAGCTGCCAATCACCCGTGAGATGCAGATGACTGGAGGCCATTGGGAGGCCCGCTTCATTTAAGTGATGTTAAGAACAAACAATCAAAACGCGCAGCTCGGGAGACGGCAACGCATCCGAGCGCAGGCCCGTGACGTGGAACAATCCTGACATGTAATTTGGAGCTCAAGGAGCGCGTTACAAGCAAACAAACAGGCATCCCGCGCTCGCCACGTCCGCCTCAATTTGCCTCTGCCGAAGACGCGCCGCCCGCGACACGGCGAGGAAAAAGTTGAAAGAGGATGACGACGACTTGTTTCGGAAAGCTTCGCTCAACAACAACAACAACGACGAAAAAAAACACGTCACTTGGTAGCTGAACACGCAATGGCGCCGATACGACACGGGAGCGCGTAAAGTCGGGGCAGAGGCGGGGCCAAATAAATCTCGCCTTTCATTTGGGTTTCTTTCTCTTAGGCGGATGTTTGCGAGCATTGCCGCACCGGCGACGCCCCCCACGGCCCCCCCCTCCCTTCTCCACTCCATCTTGGCTCATGTTATCTCTGCATTGCCGTGGCGACGCCTCCAGGTATCAAGGAGATTAGAAGCAGTCAGAGGCACTTGTACAGCAGCAAAGCTTGAGCAAAAGGGGGTCTTTAAATATTTAAGGTGGGAGCACCATCGCGCGTTGTTACTCTTAAGAAGAGAAGAACAAAGACTACAAGGCGCTCACTTGGAAAATCATTTACATTTCATTGCCGACACGGATACGACGGCTGAGATGCATTTTGTACATTAAAAAGTCACGTGAATGTCATCAAAAAATGAAAACAAGGCAATGACGTGTCATCGGTTGTCAACTCTTCCTGATGTTCCGACGCGCTTTTCTTTCGTGCAAAAGATCGAGGCAAGTCAGTAAAAGAGGCTGAATGGTCATTTATTCACGACGGACAACAGAGAAACGACTCTGGCATCAGACGGGGGGTGATTTTGACGTGCCTAGAGAAAAATAAAGGGGCCCGTCCCAATTGTTGGGTTGGAACTGCGATCGATGGCATGAGAACGGAAAGTTTTTTAATTTTTTTTTTTTATGCAAACAGTGAACGGATGGCGTCATTCTGGTATTTATTTTCAATTGGACATTCCAAAATCATGTACAACAGCAATAAAATGAGCAACGTCTGGGAGTGAAAAAAAAAAATACAAAATTAGTCAAATGGAGAATTGTAGTCAGAAAATAGCTGTGGGGGATTTTTTTTTTTCTTGAAAACAAGAACATCCTCACATTGTGCTTTTTTCAACGCATGTCGGATTCCGGATGATTGAGCTCATTTAACCCACGGGGTCAAATTTGGCCCCTATAAATTCTGCGACTCAAATGCGACCCTTAAATCCCAAAGAATCAAATTTGGCCCAAATCAAACACAACGGTCACATTTTACAGTGTTGTAGTACTTTGAGAGTAACAGACGAAACATCAGAGACCAAAAAGTACACTCAGGAGGTGTCGCACGTCAAATCAACCCACCCCCCACGATAAAAAAAAACCCCCAGTCGTCCATCCTACGAGGGGAAGCAGATGCCGCAGCACTCCATGCAGATTTCCAGGCAGTCCGACGACTCGCAGCAGGCGTCCATGACGCCGCAGTCCATTTCGCAGTCGCAGTCGTCGCCCACGTCCTCGCCGCCGCCGCCGCAACAGCAGCAGCAGCACGACTCGGACGCGCACGGGCCGCACGACACCGGCGCCGCCACCAGGTTGCACAGCGTCAGGAACTCGCAGAAGAGGCAGGCGAGGATGCAATGGACGCAGCAGTCTGGGCCCCGCCCCCCACACGGTCAGTTTTGGTGAAATGACATCCACGTTTTGGAGAAATCAAATTCAAGCGTGGACGCGGGGGAGGGAGGGGGAGGTTAATTGGGCAATTAGTACGCGAGTGAGCTGCCGCATGCATTGCCAAGCGAGAAAACGCGGCGGAATACGCGGCAACGAATTCCCCGCCATCCGTTTTGATTAACAGACTGGTCAATAATTGCGGCATTATCATGCGCGCCGCCGGCTTGATCGGCGCCAAGATGATCGGTGACGTCTCGCGGACGGTTCCTTCCCGAGCAAACACGCCGATTAGCGTTAGCCGAGCCGCGCGCCGCCGATTAACATTTAACCTCTCCGGACCCTTTTGATGAAGGCGCCGGGCAGGTTTGGCAGAATTTACAAATGCGGTCATTAAGCCACCCCCCCCCCCCCCCCCCCCGCCCCCAAAAAGGTGTTTCAAGATTAGGCGGAATTAGTCACCACGGCGGAAAGAAATGGCGCGTCGCACTTGAGTTATTCATCACAAAAATTAGTTATTTGAGCAACTTGTGAGTCGTGCATTGAAAACGCGATCAGTCAGCAACAAGTGGTTAGCGGGGACGAAAATGAGATCACCAAGTCCTCTGGGTAGGTGTCAAAATTATACTTGTGAAGCAAAATGCAGCAAAGCGCAACTGCTGATGTATGGCTAAAAAAAATAAAAAATAAAATGGACAAACAGGCCACATTTGCATAACTTTCATCAGCCCATCTCCAGGCGTCGGAGTGGGCTGTTGCTGATTGGGTTCGAGGCGAAGGAGAAAGCAGGCGAGTGCGGAGGACGCCAAGCAGAGGACTGCTGGATGCTCATGTTTGATTAATCAAAGTCAACCCCCCCCCCCCCCTTTTTTATGCTCAGAGAGGGCGTGCAGAGCTGACCAGGAGCCCCGGCTTGCTGCGATACAAGCAACATGCGTCAAGTGTGCACTGAACTTGGAATGCATCTTATTATGCTGATCTGAAGACTTGCAAGGGAGGGGAGGGGGGAAGGGGGGGATGGAGCTCCTTTACTATTAAGCATATGGCCGGACGTATCCCTCCCCCCGAGGTGGCGAGGAGAGGGCTAAACTCCTGGCTGGGCCCCCACTACTTTGCTCAAAACAAAAAAAATAAAACTCTCAAAGCTCAGCCTAACAAACTTTGAAGGACCCAGAGGGCAGAGCCTCGAGTGCTCAGAATGGTAAAGAAGCGACTGTAAAAAAAAAAAAAAAAAGGATAAATAAAAAAAAAAAACAGGGTACACAATCATTAAGCGGCGGCCGGCCCGCTCAGCCATTCGCTTGGATGTATTATTGAAGAGCAGCGATTATTTTGGGTCGAGTGAGGAGGAGGAATGGAGGAGGAGGCGGTCGTACACAACCGGACATCGACGGCCGACACGCCGAAACTACGCGGAATTGGGTTGCAAAATATGCCATCATCACAAGAGAAAATTAAGCCTCGAGTTAACAACACAAGTGAGAAGCAGCGGCCCAACATAGCCAGGAAATGACGGATTTCAAAATAAAATGTAAAAGATTTTGGAAGAGCCTGACAGCTTTACATTGAATACATTGAGTCGGACGACCAGCTCAAGGGCGGAGAATGAGACCGAATCCACAATGGGGCGCGTCCATTACAGACCGACGAAGCACTCGGGCTTGTTCGAGCAGCTTGAGGAGCGCAGCTCATTAGCTACAATTACGCAAAAAAAAAAAAAACAAAAACAAAAAAAAAAGCAGCAGCTGGATGGCAGGACCCGCCCCAGCTGAGCCGAACAAAAGGCCAAGAACCCCGACGCGATATCTGCCTTTGGTTCCGGTGCCAAAGAACACAAGGAATCCCCCCCCCCCCCGAGCGAGCGAGCTCCTTTTTATTTCTGGGCGGGGGGCTGCCCAAGGAGGCTAATTTCACAGGCAAACAGATTATGGTAATCCATGTAAACACTCAAACACAACAGCTTGGCTTGTCTGTTCTTCCCCCCCCAGCGGGAAATAAACACTCGTATTGATGCCAAAAACTCGCGTTCGCTAAACGGTCAACACGCAAAGCTTTGTTGGAGTTGCTGTTGGGGTTTTTTTTTTTTTTTTTTCTTCACATTTTTATTTACAATTCATTTCCTTTCCGCCCTTGCGCGGCAATTAAGCGCCGCTCCGCAGGACGCGCTTTACTCTCCGCCCGATGCATAATTCAAGTGCGGCAAATCAAACGCGACTTCTCTCCTTCACCTCGGCGCGCGTCTCAATCGGACTCTTATCAATCAACGTCCTTGGGATGGATGCGCGCGCTAATGCATCAAAGTCGGCGAGCGGGCGGGGCGCTGCGCCGATGAGGGCGGCCCCGTCGCTCCCCGTTAATGAGGGCCCAAGGCCCGGAGAGGTGCGAGGGGCCCCGGACGAGGGCGGCTCGTGACTTTTAATGGGCGCCCCGCGCTCTCGGATCTTATTAGGCGATCGCACCTTGTCTCCCGTCTGCGGCGATGGTGATTACGGGCCTCTCACCTGACAAAGTGACGGCCTCGCCGCGTGGCTAACTCGCGCCGGCGGGCGGGGAAGGTCAAAACACGTGACCGATCGCGCCGATAAACGGAAGCGGCCGCGGGGGCCGATAGCAGGCCGTGTTTCGGGAGTCTATGTGCCACCGATACTTCAGGCAATTGATTCAAATCCTCGATTGATTATTTATAGTATTCGTACGTATATACAGTGAAACTCCTCTACAATGAAATCTACATGGGTGAAAATACCCCCTAGTGTGAAAAAATCTTCATACATTAACACCATGCCCACTTTCCTGTTTCAAATTTGCTACAGTGAAAAACCCCCTGTTGTGAAAAATTTCTTGCTGCAAACATGATTTCGTTGTAGAGGAGTTTCACTGCATTTGATATCAACTTGCCACTGCGCTCAAAATAAGTCATGAAATGATCAGATTAAAAAAAAAAAAAGCAGGATGCGTTCAGTTTAGCCGTTAGTGGTTAGCAAGCTAGCTGTAGCCCCGAATTCGGTTCCGGCGGGCGAGCGAGGACTCACCTTTGGGCAAAGGCGCTTTTGCTGAGCCGGCGGAGCTTTCTTTGCTGCGTCGGCTGCCGTCGCTGTTGACCGACAGGCTGGACTTCAACTTGCGCTGCATCCGCTGCGAAACCGGCGTGAAGGGCTCCTTGGTGGTCGGCGTAGCCGCCGCCGCCGCCGACCTCGTACCAGAGGTCGGCCCACCCGTGGCGCCAGAGCCGTTGGCGCGTGAGCATTTGCACGTTGTCCCGGCGCCAGTGTCGGCGAGCCCAAGGCCATTTTGTCCTTTTGCAATCTGAGGTTGCGCTGAAAACAAAACAGAGAAAAATCAGTCATTCTTCTCCTATTTTTATATAAACGAGAGAGATTCAAGTATTCAAGACGGAAATCAAGTCGTTATTTTCAGTGCGTCGGCTAAAAGACAACATATACATTGCACACTGTTGCTGTTTACAAAGTGTTCTCTAGCTTCGATAACCCGTTTGTGGAAGCCACCAAGACTCACTTTGTCAATAAAAATAATGACATGAAGTCAAACAAGGTTGTCTATTTCTTTTAAATGAATGTTTGGTGAAAAATAAAAGTTGAAAGTCATCAGTTAGGTATTTAAGTTACTTTTTGAAGGCAAATGTGGCAAGGCTGTCGAGATTCGACTTGTAAGTCGCCGTAACCGCGTACAATTATCGCCATCGTTGCTGCCAAAAGAACTTTTTCCTTCAACTCCGTCGACTGCCATAACTTGATCTAAACGAGCGCGAAAACTTTGTCAGCACTCCGCCGTCGGGCGCGGTGAAAAAAAACTGCATTTGCCCCCCCTGTCGCTTCTTCGCGAATCTTCAAGAGCGTGTGCGTCGCGCGATATTGATCAGATGGCAAACATTTCTGCGGCGAGAAGCGCATGTGGCAGGATCACAAAAGGCGGCGCAGTTGGCGGCTGGGAGCGGTACCCAGGTGAGTTGAGCGTGAGATTAATTCGAGGGGGGCCGGGGGTGGGGGGGGCTGGGGTTGAATAAAAGTGCGCTTCTACAAAATAGCAGAAACAGTAATGATCTCCTCCACATGAACGCTCAGGTGGCCTCAGCAAGTCTTGGAGCCAGAAGACGGCGACCCCCCCGTCTGATAAGAAAGGCGGCGAAGGATGAGAGCGAGCCAAGGATCGGGCGTCTCGCCGAGAGGAGTACCTGCACATTCAGCTCTACTGGGAGTTCTTCCTGCATCCCCCCCCCTCATAACTGTACACATCAGAGCCTGCCAGTGCAATGTGAACTTCAGATTCGGTGGATTATTCACCCCCCCCCCCCCTCCCAGCCCCCCATTTTGCCATCCTACACTTTCTCAACTGTCCTAATTGAGCTACTTTAAACTGTAGAGCAGGGGTGGGCAACACTCAGCAGAGTGGCACCTAGATCACCTTAAAAAGGTTTGGGGGGGGGGGGGGGGTGAAGTTGAAAAACAAAATGGGGAGCGGAAAAATCCTAATTGTAAAAAAAATTAGTTTAGTGTTGTAATATCACCAACCACCACTAGATGGCTGACATGTCTGAGTTGCGTCTTGGTTGTTTTTTTTAGAAAATGCTTAAACCGACAACCGTTTAAACTTCCTGCTTCTGTCTGGACCTCAGAGAAGGAAAAAAAAAAACCCCGCCTAATATGATTCCGGGTCTTTTATTTCCATCCCCGTGTCGGCTCACAACAATTAAAGTTAAACAGCGAGTGTGGGAAATCGGGCCTCGGCGCTTTCGAAGTGCACATCACCCAGGGAGAGGCCTGATGCCAACGTAGAACATCGCAATTAAAACGCACTCCACCAGTTGCTTCAATCAACAAATAAGGACTTCTGGGACGGCGATTCCTTGCGGTCGGAATTAGACTGCCAGCAAGACGGCGGCGGGGCTTTGTACGCAGTGATTTACGAGCCACTTGATGGATTCCCCCCACACCCCCCACCCCTCCGTCTTTTTTTCCGCAAGACAAAGGCCGCCCGTGACAACAGTGCGAAGTGTAGTAACGAGGGCAGGGTGATGAGGTTACAGCTGTTGCGCTTTGGCAGATGCATCATCTTGCCGTCACTCACCCGCACGACTGTGTGGCTTTGCTCTGGGGGCGAGAGCAAACAGAGATCGGACCAAGTCCAACTCCGAGGATGCGGACTCCGCCCCCTTCCAACTTTCAAGCACGCAACTTGGACTAAGATGGAATAGCAAACGCAAATTTGCAGAAACGCCAAAGCACCCTGGCCCCTCTGCTGGCGCAGGAACGCAAACTTTCAAATTACCAAAGTAGAAAGAGTTGTTGAAGTAGCCACCAAAGTTCGAGGGGGGGCGGGGCAATAAAAGGAGTTCAACTCGGTGCGGCAGGTTCCCTGAATTGTACTTTTTCTATTTTGATCCCAATGAAGACGAATGGAGCCAGTGCATAATCGCACACGCATTGATCACGCTAATGATGATCCTGTCAGAAATGGCAATGACAGACGTGTACAGTCGCCAACCCCCCCCAAATGAAAAAATAATGAGACAAAAAAATAATAAAATGGAGACGTGAGATTCGTGTCGGAATCGCACTGGGCCAAGTAAGTTCAGGCAAAGTTTTGTTTGGTGTATAATAATTTTATTCTGCCCAAAATTTGAACCAGCCCCGCCCCAAAAAATAACCCAGATGTCTGGCCCTAATTAAAACTTTTTTTTTTTTTACTCCAGTTCATCAATTAATTACCAAAATGGACATATTATTCAATTATTAAAATAGTCGTTTGTTACAAGCCCTAATTGTTTCCTCGTTGCATTAATAAAGGATGCCTAATGTGCAATTTGGATTACATTTTGATTCATTTTGCGACGGGATCATCTTCAAACTGCTATTTAATATTTGGGACCATTGGCAGTAAATATCATAACACAAACCTATAAAAAAAAATATATATATTTTTTTTTAAAGCTGTCTTCTTGCCACACCATTGCCGAGATAACTGAATGCACCAAACGCGACAGGATGCATTAAAAGCGCATGTATCCGGCACGCCCGCACGCACAGTGGACCAAATTGGACTTGTAAGCGCCCCTATTTCGAGCACATCAACAACTGTTGAGAGCGTACACTTGTAGTTGAATAAAACATGCTATTTTGCCGGCACACGCTGTCACACACATCACAGGGGGAAACCGCGGGGTGAGCGCTTCTTGACTGCCTAAGCAGCATCCCAATTTGGTCGCCGCTACCAGCGGTTGACAGGCTGCGATATCTGGGGAGCAGTTTTTTTTTTTTTTTTTTTTTAAAAGGCCAGTGTTTGATGGATTCATGAAGAACACACAAATATAATTGCCATTTGTCACCGAGTCTTCAGCGCTTTCGCCACACGGGGCCCCGAGCGCCCGAGAGCCCGGAGAGTGCCGGAGCTGAGCGGGGGCGTGGATCGCTCTGAACGTCAAAAGCAACACCTCGGGAAAATTGATCCGACAGAAGAAAGTTGCACCCAAAAGACGCAAGCCGCGTTGCAAAAGGAGCCAACGGCAGCTCGCTCGGATATGCTAATTCAGCGGCATTAGCAAGGCATGCATATATATATATATTTTTTTTTTATATATATAATACGGCAAGGTCATTGCACATTTTACAAATTTGCATTTTGATCATGTACATGCGCAGCAGAGCATGAACAAAAATATATATTTTTTTAATATTAAAAAAATAATAATTTTAATAAAATATTATATAGATATATATATATTAAAATATATATTTTTTAAATATTAAAATATATATATTTTTAATTTTATATATATATGTATGTATATACATTATATATATTATTTTTTAAAAATATTTTATACATGTATATATATATATATTTATTTTTTTTTCTTTTTTTAAATATTTTATATATATATATATATATATTTTTTTTTTTTCCATGCTCTGCCGCGCATGTACATGATTGAAATGCTAATTTGTAAAATGTGCAATGACCTCGCCGGAGTCCGCCCTAGCACCAGCACTGGCAAAACAGCCCCAGGTATCATCTCTCCTCCTCCTCCGAACAAATAGCGGCGGGTACGCGCGCGGAAGAGCCCCCGCCCCGCCTTTCAATCCAAAGGGATCTATTTTCTCATTAGAAATTGTACATCTCCCAGGTCCATATTTATAGACGCAAAACCGGGGGAATTATACGGGCGAGCGTGGAAGGGGCGGGGGGGGGGGAGGATATAGCGTACAATGAATGTTATTACAAGAGGCCTCTGATTGAAACGTTCCTTGGGCGGATCAAAGCCATGTTTACCATTTGACCTTCCAAACTTGAAGACAAGGACTTTCTTTGAAATATGCAAAAGGCGCGCCCGGGCTGGGAAACGCGCCGCCACAATAAAAGTAGCTTCGCATCCAGCAGATGCTTTCTGTCGGACCTGGATTAGTTGTCAGCCCGTTTTTGTTGCCATGGCGACATCTCAAACACCCAACTTCCGTCCCGGACATCAAAACTCCCTTTAACGGGAACGTGGTCTAGCCCCGCCTCCTGATTTTTCAACAGCGTTATGTGGAATTTGCCAGTGTTCTAATTCGAGCGCTCGTCCCGTAGTAAACGCTGGCCTGACTTCCAAAGTGTTTGTGTCACTCTGATGCAATTTCCTCTTTCTCGCTCACACACTCGCAAAGAGTGACCGATGTTGACTCAGAGCCTGCCTGGCCCCTAAAAAAAGCACCCCACCCTTCTCAACTCCAAACAGGACTGAGCGAGTGAGAGGAGGAGGAGGAGGAGTGGCTGTGGGAGGGCATTGCGGGCGTCTGAGCGATGACTCAAACATTCCGCCGGCTTCGCCATCCAAAGGAAGTTCAAGCGTTTTGCGCGGCCCACGCGCCAGCGTCCGTGTGGGCCGCCCAAAGGCCAAACGCATCTGAGGTGTGACTGCCAGTCACAGAGAGGATTGGCAGTCTATCAAAACGGCCCCCGGGCCGAGTTCCTTTATTTGCTCGGGAGCGATCTGGGCATTAACCCTCCGCTAATGGGACAGCTGTGGGTCAGCGCCTCGCATCTCGGGGATGCCAATCAAAGCCCTAAGCTGAGAGAGATCAGACTTGGGGACCGAGTAGTTGCCTCGTCCGCCTCTGAGTGGCTTCTCAAACGAGGAGACGCCGCCATCGATTTTTAGCTGAAAAAGAGCGAGGTGGGGTGGGGGGGGCTGGCTGGATGGCTTCAGCCTGGATGGCAGCCACCCCCCCGGTTCTCGGTCACCCTCCGCTGCTCAGGGCCCTGACAGAATGACCTCGCAGCGAGGCATTGAACCTACAAACACGCGGGGGCCAGCGGGGGCAACACCAGCACAGATCTCAGTAATAGAAAAGGGTTTTAACCTTAATGTTGGAGCCAAAACCCTGTTAGAGGCCACGTAATCCCCCCCCTGCGCCGCTCTCATTTAAACCGGCTGGAGGTTCACCCCCCCCCCACCAATGAGCAGCTCTGGAAAAGATTCCAGTCACGTGTGCCGGTAAACAAGTCTGCCGTAAAAAAAAATGTTTTTCCAGTGCTTCACCTCAACGTGTGCGATTTCACAAGGTGTCAAAAAGTGCCTCGCTTGCGATGGGAAAAACTCTCCAAAATAAAATCAGGCACAGCAGAAAAATATTTCAGATAACGAACAACTGGTACTGAAGTTTTTTTTTGTTTTTGTTTTTTAATCGACGTAGCGTTGAAAAGTTGGGGCGCCTATGCGAGCAAATTGGTCTCCGTCTCCAGCCCCCCCCGCGAGTGACATTTTGGGACCGAAAGGTCAATTGGTGTTAAAATAACCGCACGGAGAGAACTCTCCTGTAAAGTTAAACAAGACTCTTAAAATCAAATCCTTTCTTGACATCATGGAGGCGCGCATAACTAATGGCGTGGCTCGAGTACAGCGGCTATTAGAAAAAGAAAAAAAGAATACGCCGGGGCACCGAGTAAAATATGCTAATTAACACACTCGGAAATGTCCCCATCTGAAATGTATCTGTGGCAAGACAATGAGAAAATAATTACAACAGAGGTAAAATTACAATGGCCATTTTAATCAACCCCTGCGCTAGCGTCTCACCCTATTTATGCCATTTTGGATTCCGCGACCTACTGCTAAGTAATCACTTGAAAATAACGGCCGAGTTCATAATGGCTTCGTACTTTGCAGGCTTTGTTTCCGCACACTCGGGGCGGCAGTGGGGGGGGCGCTCGGAGGACTCCAACGAAGATGTGGAAAAAGTCCTCCGACAACTTTGCGGCAGCTCGAAAACGTCGATTTAGTCTGGCGCACCCGCGACCCCTTTGCCGTTTTGCGCGTCAATCGTCAAATGGCGATCTCCCACGAGGAAATCTATTTGGCTTCACTTATAACGCGTCGCAAATTCACTTCCAAAAGAGGTCAAATCGAGCGCACCGGTAATCACCTTGAAGGTGCGCCGCTCGAGTCCAATCAGAGAGTCGCGCAAAAGGGGCAAGCTTCCTTTCAAAACCCGAGTCGCGTTATTTGACGGGCTTTTCCCGACGACGGATAAAAGCAGCGAGTGAGGTCATCTTCAGCGGGCATTAAAAAAAGTATTGGACAATCCGCTGACGATTAAACTCCTCCAAACGCCCGCCATCTAACTCGTGGGGGGGGGGAGCCAAGGGAGTCGGGGCGGGGGTCCTGCGCGCGAGAGATACGGGCGGCTGGAAAAGCCCAAAGTGTCTCTCGGGGACACTCCGGGGACGGAGGAGCCACTGAGGACGCCCTCAGGCCCGGTGGGAGATTTTGGTACTGCGCCGTGACCTTCCGAGGGCGTCGCTTTTGCCAAACGCTTTTGCGCCAAACGCTTTTTGAAATTAAAAGTCAGCTACGTGCAGTCGGGTTGACTTCCTCGTGGCGCCGGCGTACGCGAGCTTGAACTCCGACGGCGAAGGGAGAGCTCAGGGGGCGGGATGCAGCCAAGCGGATGATCTCTTATTGATTTCCTGTTGCTGCGGCCAATGGAGGCTCTTCATTAGCACGGGTGGAGCCCCCCTCCCTCTCCGCCCAGGGGCAGATGGGAGGACTCCAGATGACAATCAAATGCCCAACTTTAGATTTTCAAACTAATATATTGTTTGACATACACACTGATTATATTCACTGTGGGAGGGGGGGCGAGATGAAATACAAGGCAAAGCTGTTAGGAAGGCATCTGGGCAAAGGCACATTTTTCAAAATGTGCCCCCCAACCCGAATTGCAACGGTATCTGCTGGTGAGAAGCAATAACCCCCCCCAAGCAGGATTTCCTTCTGGATCGGAAGCAGAAGGACAATGGGAAATGCGAGGCCAAGCTGGGACGGAATAAGACAGCCAACGAGGGCTGCCGGCTTCCTCCAGGTGGCCATCTTTGGCGTTACTGCAACTGGAAACGGCGGAGCTCGGATTTCAGTTGGCCGACAAACCCGAGGCCTGGTGCGCACGCGCCGTCAAACTAGCAAAACATCCGCTCTTGACGGCTTATTTCGCTGTTCGCTAACATATGACAGCTAACTCAAGAGTATTTCCCAACATGTTGCGTTCCTGTTTGGTCAAACGTACGTACTTCTTATTGGCCCACAGTGGTCCTCCCGGGTCACGTGACTGGACGATGCTTCGGAGTCACAGGCATCTACGGTCAAAAAATATTTCGTGTTAGCTCCGGGAAAAAAAATAAAACACACGTCAATGTTTACAACAAGTCACATTACTGGCAGTGGCGATGAGCCAGCGGGAGAAAAAACTAAAACAAAAACACTTCGAACAAATGATTGCGCAATTCACGCTGGTTGGGACTGGTTCAGGCGAAGGCTTTCCCCAGAGTTCTGGATCTCATTTGCAGCGCTCGCGCCGCCGGCCGGCCGGGCTCTACCTGCCATGAAAGCCGCATTCACGTCCCAGTGGAAAAAAGTACGCGAGCCTCAACGACTTCTCGTCTCGGGTCCAGTTTGGAGCCATGTTTGTCGCTCTGGTCGGAACGACGCTCACAATTTGGCCGGGTCGGAGGGAGTGATCGTCCACTGATGGATTGAAGCCGCGGGCCGGGGGGGGGGGGGGGGGCGGCGGCGGTGGCAGCGGGCCGGGATAGATGCGGCGGCGGCGTCGGGAGATGATGTATGGCAGCGACGTAGCCGTTAGCGGCGCTACTTGGTGATGCATCGCAGTATTTAGCGATTGCGGTTAGAAATGAATTGGCCTACTGCCGCTACATCCCCGCTCCCCCGGGAGGGAAAATCCAGTCTTAAGCGCAGACGCCTTTGAAGGGGCCCGGCGAAAATCCATTCGCAATCCAGCAGCCTGACTGATTGCTTACTTTGTCCTACTTTGCTATTTTTTGACAGTGCCCGTAATGATGCTCGGTATAAATAGGATGGTTAACGCTTCATTGCTCGTTGGAAGAAAAATGAAAAAAAAAAAAAAAAAAGAGGGTGGGGAAGGGGGGGGGGCGGGTGGATTATTTTACATGTGATAATCTAACGAGAAAGTTAATTTAAAACTATAATTGGGGCTGTGGTTTTCTGTTCCTAATCACCGGGGCGCTTCTGTACAAGAAAGGAAGACCAAAAAAAAAACACACAAAAAAGGCGCATCACTTCACAACTGCTTGAGGGAAGTTTGTGACTTTTTTTTTTAGCTGCAAAAGAAAAAAAAAATCTATTTTGCAAAGGCAACCGGATTGAAAGTCAGATAGTTCTGCACGTCCAATTGACACAAAGTCCATCCAGATCCCGTTTCAGTTTCGTCACCAAGTCAATAGCATCGGTATCGGTGTCGGTTCCGAATTTGACAAACTTACGGTGAGTGAGGGGCAGCAAAGTGGATGTGCTCTCCAGCTGGGGGGTCCCGGCTGGCCCACGCGGAGGGTGGCCGCTGTCCGTGGACATGAGACCGGCAAGTTCTTCTGCGGCGAGGGAGGGGGGGTGAAATGTCACCTCCTTGGGCTTGGACAAACAAAACAACGCGGTCAGACAGACAGACAGCCCAGCTGCAGTAGCAATAGCAAAAAGGGGGGGGTCGCATTTCGCCTCTTTTTTCCTCCCGACAAACTCGTTGAAAGTCGCGTGCAAACAAGGTCTCGAAAGTCGCCGCTTACCTTTCACAACATGTCACTTTCTTCGCCCCACACCAGACTCGCTGCCATGCCTCCTCCTTCAAAACAACGACGGCTAAACAACTGTCAACTTTTCGAGACGAGTCGTGCCGTGCGCCTTGAGGCGTCCAAAAGTTTGACTTCGCGCAGATGTGCCTGACGTCCCAAACCTTTTTTTTTTTTTTTTTGGAGGAGCGTCGAGAACTTTTCATCATATCCGGTTTCCTTCAGAGTTCCTTTCCTGCCTTGCTTGCGCCTAATAAATCACATTTCACGTTCTCTTCCAGACACCAGTCAAGTAAATAAAACTTTAAAATAAAAAAAGAACCGTGAACGATAATACCAGCCAACGGAGTTTAAAATATATGAATTCCAGAAATGAAAACATTCACCACGAATGGATTTCCCGATGCGAAATCACGGACGTCAATCATCACCTGCTGCTTCATTGATTGGCGTGCGCGGAACAGGTTGTGCAGCAAATCCAACCAATACAAATCCGAATTCACCAAAGGGTGCGTACGCCGGCGAACTGGCGTGCGTTGCGCCTTCCACGAGCACGTCCGGCCTCATTTGCACCAACAAACAGCGCCTATTGAGCGGGTAAGAGCGGCAGCAAGAAATCCATATCGCAAACATTGACATCGAGGGACTTGTCTGAGAAGTGACGACAATTTAAATACAGGTTGGAAACAATTCATGCAAGTGTTAGCAATAAACACTTTTACGCATATGCACGCTGGAATAATGAGCTCGATCAATCGAAACAACCCGTTAAATGTACGAGAAAGTGTTGTGGTGGATGATTGACAGTTGAGAGAAGCCTTATTTTATAAATGGCGCCTTCTTAATTATTTTATCATTAAAATGTGTCAGCCTGGTGGACAACATTCATCTCTGCGGCGCGTCAAATTGATTATTTTATTTATTTATTTAAATTTGCTTTATTTATTAAATGTATGTTTTTAATTTAAATTTGATTTAGTTATTTATTTAAATGTGATTTATTTATTTATTAAATGTATTTTTCCTTGTAATTTGATGTATTTTTTTTTTTAATTGTAATTTGATGTATTTATTTAATTGATTTATTTTCGCTGTTGCGGAGGTGAGCAGAAGTGCAAGCTAAAGGCAAACGCGCGTGGAAAGGCTTTTAAAGGACAGGTGGGGTCGGCGCCGCAAGATGGTGGACCTGACTTGGAAGCGCACGAGGAACGATTGGCTTGCGGTAATCACGGCTCGCGGCTTACGGCGAGAGGTCAAGCTGAAAAGTTGGCCGAAGCAATTCCAAACTTTCTGCGCAAAGTGCAATCCAAACATCCAATCGGAGCGCCTAATTCCGTCCAAATCATTTCCCCGGCGTAATTCACTTGAAATAAATGTCCTCTGCCCAGTCAGTAGGGTATTGTTAGCGCAGTCAGTGTCTCGCTGATTGCCATCGTAGCCATTGAACCCGACGCTGTAAGTGAGATTTAAGCCCCGGTAACACGTGAGTGTGGAGGTGATTGATGTGAAATATGCCCTCCCTCATTGACTGGCTGAACTCCATTTTCTGCTCCTAATGCAGAAATCACTCCGGGTCCCCGGCATAATGATTTACGATGAATCTGTGTCAATGTTGAACTCGGCAAACCTGGCGTAATCCATCTTGCCGATGTACCTGGCAACCTGGCCCCGCCCCGCCCGTTCCCACGTCGCCGCCGCCGCCGCCGCCGCCGCCGACCCTCGCCTCGGCCGCGGGGAGCCCAGGCGCGCCGGGCCGCGCCTAGCCCTCCGCTAGAAAAGTGCTGAATCCATTACGGGGCTGATGTGTAATCACAGAACACCCCCCCCCCCCCCCCCCCCCCCCCCCCCCTGGACCCCCTCAGACTGTAATTACCCGGATTCCGATACTCCCTCGCTCCATTCCCCGGAGCCGCTCAAAGCCGAGAACTCGGTTAACCGGCATGCAGTGCCGCCGACGCGGGTGGCCGCCGACACAACTCGTCGGTACGATTCAATTTCACTCCTAAGATTTTGGACCTTTTTTTTGAATCGACTCCCCGCACGTGCTGTGCGTCAGAACGGCGCGAAATCAACCCCGCTTGTCAGGGTTTGCTTTTTTTTTTTTTTTTTTTTTTTCCTCGCCTCCGGTTCACGGTGACAGCGCCGTTGCCGCTGACAAACATGATCTCGTGCGTGATCATGCGCTTACGACGGTGTCCCCCCCCAAACACACACACACACACACACACACGCTGTCACACTTTGTCAAGCGGCGGCAGCAGCGTTGCATCTGTCGGCAGTCACATCTGGGAAGACACGACAGGGAAGCATCTCTCGCCGCTCACTTTGTCTTGTTTGTTTGGCACGCGCTGCCTGATTGCTGGAGTGTGGAAGGGGAGACGTGGGGATGACAAGTCAACCCCCCCACCCCCGACCCCCCCCCCGCGCCCTCGTGAGCCGAGACAAATAGACTCGGCTGTGTTCAAGCGGGAACTGTCACCTGGAGAGCAGTGACACAAAAAGGGTGCCAGCAGCGCCGTTGACCTTTCGCTTTTCAAAGAACCGCAAAAACAGGGGGCGATTGTCTCAACATCTGTTATACAAAAGTGCTGCGCGCGGAGCAAAAAAGGAATTCATACGACAACAAACAGAGAAAACAATCCATTAATCACGCACCAAAACAGTCAAACTCAAAATTCGAGTCGCGCGCCGAGTCAAAAAGAGGCGAGCGGCAGCATTCTGGAGCAACTGGAGATGCTTCGTGGAGGATTGGCTGACTCCAAAGTCACAGTAATCCAGCCAGGATGTGATGCTAACTGCAAGATTATTTATTTTTATTTTTTTAATGGTGTCCCTATTTTTGCGGTGAGGTCTAGAACGCACCGCGACAACAAACTGTACATGATGACCTGGATAATATCACAGGCTTCTGCTCAAACGAGGTTTCGTCTGGATGTCGCGCACAATCAAACGGCTCCTTGCCACGTTAAGAGGTTGCAAAACTTTTTCAGGCTCCTTCAATCAGTCCTCCCCGAATGATCTTATTTTCCGCCGACAGAAATAAAAACGTCGTCGCCGGCGTCGGGCGGAGGCGACGCTTTTGCACGGTAACCTGCGACATCTGTAGCCCATTCGCATCTTCAAAGTTCTCTCTCGGTCCGCGCCGACTGAGCGCAAGTTAATGAGTGAGTACTTTTGAAGTTGACCGTGACACCGGCTGCTCCCTGGCACCCTGGCATGATTAATGGCGCCATCTTAAATACCTTGTTGTCGCCAGTAAGATGTCGTTTGAGGCCCGCCCCGATCGAAATCTCAGACTTTGCGGCTGCGGTCGCCAAAGGAAGAAGCCGCGCACCTTGATGGATTCCGTGAAAGACAAATGCAAATAAACAGGAGCCGGGTCTGAATAATAACTTTGGACTTGCACATCTGGTGCGCGAGCGCACGTAATCGGTAGCAAATGGTCGCGCGCGAGCGCGGCCCTTCATGAATATGTATCCCGACGAGAAACAATAGCGGCGCTCGATGATTAATAGTGACGTTAAAAAAAAAACAACAGACCCGACTGGGAAGGTTATCGCAAGAACTCGGGCCAGGCGGTGTGACGGTTCCAGGCCATGGGGTGGTGGTGGGGGGGCGATGCCTGATTCCGAGCCGTGTCCGCGAGGGCGTCAGATTGAAGTTGACACGCATCTGTTTGCCATTTGACCTTATTGATGCTGACCACGTAAAGCGGGGAGGGGGCGTGGCCAGAGGTGGGCCGTGACGACGGCGCATTTCAGGAAAGTTCCTCGTGATGGCTTTTCTGTTCCAGATTTCTGTTTTTTTTTTTTCTTCCGCATACAATGAGAAACTTCTGCCGTTAAACGTGTTTCCTTTTACAACAGCGTTTCTTTTTTTTTTTAAAGTCGCCATTTCGGAATACGAATTTTCCCGTCAATGCTAAATAAATAAACCTCGAAATGGGACGATTTCACCGCAGAGAAAAACTCAAACGTCTTCTTTGTCCTTTTTAGCGCCTTTGTTGTCCGACGTGGAATGCTAATCAAAAAAAAAAAAAAAAAAGTCAGGCTGTTTTGGATTTCTATGATCCTCCGCAGATTTGAGATTAGCATAAACCGTAAGCCGAGCTAAAGCGACAGTGGCTAAATTCACAGCGGGGGTCCTTATTTGTGAAGGCGTGACGCCCCATCGCATGGACGTCCTTTCTCCCCGTGGCACCGGCGTGGAGCCCGCAGTCTTGTGAGGCACCCCTCTGCGTTGAGGACGATCACATTCCAAATTCTTCTCAAATCAACATCTACAAACGCTAATTCTGCGCAAACAAGCCGGGCCCGCCCCCCCCCCCCCCGCATATCCTGCACGCACTCCGCACACGCACTTTGATTAATTGGATCGCCCGGCCTGTGAGATTCCCAGATGAGGCTTCGACACGGCTAATCATTAAAACAAGACAAATTCGGGAAGTGTTTGAAATCCCTCATTTTCCCCCAGCAGAAATGTGAGTTTTAATTTACCTCATGCCGAGGCGAGCGCCGCTCACCTGCCGAGAGCCAATTCGCCGCGCGGATCGGATAAGGCGCGTGGTTAAAAATAGTCACACCTCCCTTTCTCCGTGCCACTTTATGGAACGCCGGTCAAATATTGATCCAGTTGATGAGCTCGGCCTGCGCCTCCGTCCTGGACAATCATTAAAGACAAAACCCGAAAGCGAAAGGTGAGGAGCGGCCGTGACATCACTAGACGGCGGCGACCTGACGGATGGACGGATGCCGGCGTGGACGTTCGTGACGTGCCAGGTGCGGAGTGTGCGTGCTTTTTTTTTTAAACGATTAGCTCAGCACGCAGAGTGGAGAAAGTTCACCCGACGCCGTCATTCGTTGGCTCGCACGTCACACGCATTCAGTCACAGATACCGCAGTCAGGGGATGGCAACTCCGAGTGGACAAAAATAACGCACATGTATAAACTTTGGGATTAGCGCGTGCAACATCGATGCTAATGAGCATTAGCATCGAGCTAGTGGACCCAAATGCTAAGCTACGCCGCCAATAAACAAACAAGGGGTTTCGTGTCAAGGAATTTTGTCTTCCTATTAGTTTCGCGGTTGAATCCCCAAAACGGGACTTTTCCGACCGCCGTTGGATGCGCCGCCCGGTTATGAAAATTGCCAGCGACAGCGACACTCCCTCCGCGAGGAGACGTCGGCATGACTTGAGGCACCTGTTGCGAGAGCCGAGCGTTCGCAGGCTGCCCTCGGGTGACGCTCGTGTCCAATGAAGGGCGCTCAGCACGCCGGGATAACAATAAGAGCAGCGCGGTCGGGAAGAAAAAAAAAAATCAATAAAATCACTGCTGGAGCTCTCGGCGGAGAAATCGCAGAGGCTGCCAGAGTCTATCAGCATCCGGCCGCTCCGTCTCTCTCAATCCTGGCCTCGTATTCGATACATAATGCACATTAACGCCTCGTTCATTAAGGAGGAGCCGCAACCAAACAAAACAGAAGGTTGATTGATTTTTTTTTTTGAGCGGTTACTCCATCCAAGATGCCTCGTCCAAGGCGGCTCGAGTGCGGGATTCGATCGCTCATCCGGGTTGCAATTATAAAATGACCTTCTCGGAACTTGCGAGAGAAATAACAATATGATGACAATAACAGCTCATATTTGCTGCGCATCTTGTGGTTAAACTCGCCCTGAGAAATGTCACGAGTAATCCGCGCGGAATTAGCACGCGGATGGCGGAGGACGCGCGCCCGCGCCAGAAACAAGAAAAGGAGGCTTTGGCAAATCTCCCATCAAAGTTGTCTAATTATGTTAATCAAAGAATTCTCCAAATGTCAGAGTTGCGGCAGAGAGGATGAGATTTGGAGAGGGAGCACATTAAATGACGATGATGGATTTCAACACCCCCCCCACCCCCCACCCCCCTAACCCGCTCTCGACCCCGCACAATAAGTGATGATATTAGTGAATTCAAGAGCGTGTGGCTTAAATCAGGGTGATTATCAAAAATCAATTTGTTGAAATATTGTCTTGGACTCACTCAGTCGCTCTCTATGCCCACTTTTTTTTTTTTATTTTTTTTTAACGGTGCAGATTATGAAATTATTATTATTATTTTTATATTTTTTTTGCCTGTATACAATAATATAGCGTTGCGCAATAACTGGAGGGAGAGGTCGGGGCGGCGTCACAGCGGAAGACACGAAAAAACAATCAAGCTGTTTATTGTGTTTGCGCTAATTTGATCTTTAACAGTCGGGAGCCTCGGCCGCCTCAGATCGCTTCACGCGATACGGCGGCGGCGGCGGCGGCGCGCGCAAGCGCCCGTCTATCTAATCTAATTCCAACACTTAATTCCAAACTCCGGGGGGACCGCTCGCTAAGTGTCGCCTATTAAATGAATGCTGTTTGTTTGTTTCTCCACCAACGCCCGAGCGAATCGGCGCTGCGGAAGTTGCAGAGCAATTGAAAAGCGGCGCAGCGGAGGGGCGCCTCGATTTGCATATTTAATATGAGGCTCATGATGCTTGAGCATTTTTTTTTTTTTTCCCCACAATGCCTCTTCGGTCGACGACATGTGGCCTCGTCATATCCAGACGTGTGATTCGTACTCATAACGAATGCGGCGATCGTCCAATCAAAATGGCCGCCAACGTCAACATCATCATCGGAATGAAGTCTGGACGCGGCGGCGAACTCTTGACGTCTCGGCAGCGTCTGCTCGGAGCCGACTTGTTGCGGCGTCACGCTGAGCCGCGGCGTCCCTCCTAGCCAATTAACAGCCAAATCAACCCAAACAGATTTTCCGATGGATAAATCTTTAATGATACGAGGGATTTTACAGGAGGCGCGCGCTCGACGCCGCTAATTTAAAGCAAATAGCGGGCCTTGATGAAAAATTCCCCCGGGAAGTCGCGGGAGAAGATAAATGTGTGAATAATTTAGCGTGTTTAATTGACACCACTTGGAGGTTGTAAACAGAAATGTTTTGATGTTCATCATGCCGCTTGACACGAGATTTTTTATTTTTTTTCGGGAATTGCAGATAGCGCAGAAGAGAGCTGATGTAGGGAGAATCCCTTTTGCTCGTTTTTTTTTTTTTTTTTAGTCCAATCAAACGGCGGCTGGTGTTGCAAGGTACAACCAAACACGTGGAAGAAGGCGAGCACCTTACGGGAGCTTAGCAACGAGGCCCGAGGTCTCCCGGGGCAACCCCGCGATGAGAAACGGACGGGCAAAGTCCGTCCAGCCGACACCTGGTCAACATGACGGCCGTCTGCAAACAAACAGAATGTACCCCCGCTGACTGGGAATGAAGACGGTCAGTGGAGATGCGACGAGCTTGGTGCTCTGCAGCCTTGACGGTGAAACAAAGCAGCCGAATACATGAATGACAAATTTGGGAGCAAATGTCGCAATAGCGTTATCGCTAAAAAACAAAACAAAAAAACAACGTTGTCACATCCAAGTGTGACGGGCTTGCGGCGACATCAACGCGCAAAGAAAAATCGGCACGCGGGAAAAGTCATTTGCTTCCGCTAACATGGTTTAGCTAACAACGCTAACACCTGTCCCCGTCCGCCGGCGTGACAATAAGGCTCCAAAGTGGGGAAAAGCAAAAATAATAATAGGCCGGCATTGCAACGTCAGCGTCCTCGTTGCCTGACAATGCTTGGCTTAGCACATCAAAAGAAACCACGCGGAACGCATTCCAGCATCTCGCGCGTTATTAACTCGCAATCAATAAACATGCGGGCGGCGCGGCGAGGTAATCAGCCAGCGTCGCCATATTGGCCTGACAACATATCAAAGCCCGCGCTCCCGGGCAACCGTGCCGACGCTAACAAGCATTTTGTTAGCGCGTCGCAGACAGTGGGGGGGGGGGGGGGGATAAGGCAGATCGCAAAAAATAAATAAATAAATAAAATGGAAAAAGTAAACGTAAAAGCCCTCGGCAAAGCTCCACCCCCCTGCAAATGTGAACATATTCTTCAATACAAGTAGCAGTGATGCATTATGGAGATAGATGGCGCTGTTGTTTATTGGCGCTCCACTGAGGAAAAAAAAATATGGAAAAAAGAGACATTAATTAGGCTTTAATGAGAATTCTTTTTCCTCTTCCTGGTTTTTTATTTATTTTTTTCCTCTCAATTTCAATTTTTATTCCTTTTAGCCGTGCATACCGGTCATGTATTTTTGTTATTTTTTTTGGTATTTATTACAATTTTTTTTTTCTTTACCGCACCCCAACCCTGCCCATTGCCCAAAACAGAAAGAAGATCATAAGAATGGATTCACCAGGTATCAGGTTGTGCAGCCAAGAAGAAGATTGAGGAAAGAAAGGAGCAATGGAGGAGAGTTAAAAAAAAAAAAAAATCTCATCCACAATTTCCAGCCTGAAGGCGCAGAAATGCAAATGACAGATCAAAGAGGTTGGGAATGGAAAGGGATGGAGATTGGGGACGCGTGTGTGTGTGTGTGTGTGTGTGTGTGTGTGTGTGTGCACATGTGTGTGATCAAACCAGGGTTATACATGTATGTTCAGGACATGAAGGGGCACACGTTGGAAGCAGGCGGTGGAGCTGACCTGTATGTCAAGGACGATCCAAACGCTGAATCCTTTCCTCTTCTCCCGCCGCCACGTCAGGCCGATTTGGCGAATTTGTCCGCCGAGTTGTCTTTTTTTTTTTTTTTTTTTGCAGCTTGCCATCCCATGTTTGTGGAGTGTTTTGACGCCATTATTTATCGACGCTGGCAGCAAAGTGGCGTCGGGGCCAGAGGACTCGGGAGAGGGGTTGAGACACACTTAAAAAAGTGAGCGAGGAAGGTGAGGCCTCTCGTTAATGCCTAATTAATGTCGCTCTGCCCCCATTATTGTCCGATGAATCATTCATGCGTCTCTCCCCCTTCCACCTGCAGCTGTCACGCACCGACTTTGCTCGTCGATCCGCATCGGATGCGACGGTCCGGGCACCGGACACTTCATTAGGTACACCCGCAGCGGCGTATCCATCCCGCCGGGTCAAATTGCAACCGGGTGTGATTCAATTGTAGTTCAAAAGTACGTATTTTCCGTGAGATATTTGTGTTTTATTTCCCTTTTCTTGGCACTTGGCACCTGCTTTGTAATCGGATTTCTCCACGGCAGAATTAACATGTATATTTAATGCGCCGCCTTTTCTTCTTTTTCTTTTTTTTTTTTCTTTCTTTTCGCTCCTCTCTGTCTTTGCTACTTTTTAAATGTTGATGAGTGATGAGGGGAGGAAGACGAGGAGGTGGGCTGCCTTCTCCTTGCATGTCTGGCGGATATGCCACGCCGGCGCTAATAAATGACAGCTGATTTATGCGTCTGTATTCTTTTATTTATTGAAAAAAAAAAAAAAAAAAAGCAAGCGGGCTGATTTCTGGTATTAATAATACAAGTGGATCCACTTTGATTAGGCTCGCGCGGGGAGCTGTGCATATTCAGCATTACAATTAAAGCCTCTGATGTGAAATAGGAATGACACGCTAATGAAGCGAGCTAGCGAGCCTGAACCACGACTGTCCAACAGCATTACGGCCCATCTCGGATGAAGAGTAATTATACCAAGAACACTGAAACGTCATTAAAAATCTTCAGTAAGTGATTTAAACCACCATTCCGCGCTAACGCTGCGCTACTCTCTTCTTCTTCTTCTTCTTCTTTGCCAGCCAGCGCCAGGATCAACTCCCGAGGTTTTCAATTTAGAAGAGAGAGAGAAAAAAAAAAACTCAAGCCAACTTCTCCTTTAAGAAGGTCTGCAACACTTGACTCTGTTAAAACAAACATATTGAGATTTGAGACAAAGAGCTAATTTAACCGCGGGACCCGGTAATTGAAATCATCCTGTTAAGAAATTCCATTATGAATTGGTGAGGAAGGCCACACGTGATTAGCGTGGCTTAAAGATAATAGTTGGACACTTTTTTTCTCTCTCTCTAATTCCTGCATCACCTCAGACAAGCTGCGCCATTTATTTTTTTTTTAACTGTAAATGTACAGGTAAATGTGGCTACAAGCAAAATGCTAACGCAAGCTAGCAAGATCACAGCCAAATAACCGCTGATTAATAGAAGCTGGAGGAGAGTTGAACAAGTCGTCGGAGTATAAACGGCCTCGAATAAAATGCCGTGAGTCATTTTTAGTAGTATTGCCAGTGCCTTCGACTGTGGACTTGACTCAGAACTCAAGGCAAGTCAAGTCACGTTTATTCATGTCGTCCTTAATCACAAACAGTCTCAAAGGGCTTCACGTGCTCACGATTGACAAATATGAACGAGGTCAACTCGAAAAACACCATTGGGGGGGGAAAAAAAGAGAGAAACCTTGAGAAGGGGCCGCAGATAGGGGAATCCCTATTCCGGGATGACCAATTTTAAAAAAAACAAGGGCCGCACAAATAAACTTGAGTTCAATCTTCGTTTCATGGTGTCATGGCTCAAGAGCTTCCAGAACGCAGCGACATGGAAATTGCCTACTGACTATTGCCTACTGACTGGCAGTCGTGTCGTTGGGGGTCAACGGAACACAAAATCCGAGCGGCAGTGCCTGGGAGCTATGAAATCTTTTTTTTTTTTTTTTTTTTGCACTGTGCCCAAAATCAACTTGAGAGCAATGAAAATTATTTTCGACGCGCTTCTCAGGCACTGCAATTATGATAATTATGATCTCAATTAGCATTGCCATTGCCGCCGGACTATTTAGCGGGCAATTTGGCAGCCCGGGGGAGGAGGGGGCGGCGGCGAGGAGCCGCCACGCATCGTTGGGTCAGAATTGGGGAAGGGAGCAAAAAAAAAAAAAATACTCGGCACTCTTTCATCAATAAAGCGCGAGATCAGAAGTGTCCTGCCAAATTTTGGTCTTCAGGAGAGATGAAATGGATGCGATGAGGATGCAGATGCCTAATTTAGGGGTGGGAACCAGTTCTTAATCGGAGTTGAGTTATTTCTATATTTGCTAAAGCATAAAGATGGAAATTAAACGCTACCCGACAACAAATCGACTTTGTGGCATTACTACAAAAAAAAAAAAATGAGAGACGTCACCAGATATGTATGGAAATGTTTACTGATTAACCTTAAAAGTTCTGATGGTCTAGTAGGCTGTTCCTGACATTCGTGCAATATTGATTTACGAATTATTTTGAAAATACACGACGCAAATCACATGGTGCCTTCAAAGCTCACGACACAAATAGAAATGGCCTCCTTTATTCTGTGCAGTGTCTCGCAGTATACTCAACTGCCACAGTACATTACAAGCCCCCCCCCCCCCCCCCAAAGTGTCATTCATGCGGAAAAGGCCTGCCTCACCGGCTAGCCCTTTCTTTTATTCATCGCACTGTAAATAACTCCACTTTATGAAAAGCAGCCAGTGTGACTCACGGATACCTCTCTAACCGCAAGCCATTATTATTTCATGCTCTCTGAGAGGCGGGCCAGGAGCCGCCGGCGCGCTTTCGTGCCTCTGATGTTGCGTCGTACACAGGCGGGCGGCCCTTGTTGCGCTCCGTATGCCATCCCTCACTTGAATTCACAAACACTTGCCGCCGCATAAATAGCAGGGAGGAGACAAGGAGGCGCGCTAATGCTCCGGAACGCCATTGGCGAGGAGATAACGGGTCAAAAAAAAAAAAAAAAAAAAGCGAAGAAGAAGGGGCGGGTGTTGTTTTCCGACCTCTCTCGGGACATCGCATCGGGCTTACGATGTTCCTGAGCACCCTTTGGAACGCCCGCTAATGGGCGACCCTATCGGTCATGGTGGGTTCCCGCCTGAATCGCAATGAGGGCTCCGTGACCGACAAGGTGCGGCGGGCCCGCTCCACTTAGCCTGTTAGCGCCTTTGACCTCTCAACAGCCATCAATCCCGGCAGCCAATTTGATTTTAAGTGACAAGAAGATGGAAAGAAACTACAAGATGGGGTTGTTGTTTTTTTTTCTGGAAATGATTCCCAAACGGGCTTTGAGCACGTCTCCGCTTATTAAAACGCAGTAGTTAGCGTGCGCCTCTTCTGATTGCACGACATCAAAGAAAAGAAAATTACGCGCTGCATATTTAACTCATTCAAAGTCTGAAAAGACGTTTAAAAACGTCTTTGGGAGTGAATGAGTTCAACACCAAAATATTCAACCAAACCCTACGCGGTCATTTTGGCTAACTAAAGTCTGCTAGCCTCATGCTAATGAATTGGGTAGCGCCCAACACTAACTAAAATCCGCGGGGGAAATTTAATGACAAATTAAAAGCTAATGTTGCACACATACAAACAGAGCAAATAATAACATGCACTGGCAGGTGTTTTTTTTTTAAGCATTTGTTGCTCACAAAAAAAAATAAATAAATAAAATACGCAATGGAGCAGGGGCACTAACGACGAAGCCCCACCCTCCCCACCCCCCGGGAAGGTCGACGCGTGCATTTTCATGCCTTTGCAGAATAGAAGATAACAAGTCAATAAATGAAGCCGTCTGTGATGCTGGAGGTAGTCAAGGTTGCTTTTTAAATTCCAACTTTTGGTCCTTTATTTTATTCAGCAGTGAAATGCCATGAAGTACAGGAAAAATAATGACATTACAATTCTCCACCATGACCTTCTAACGTCAGAGAACCTTTTTATATGAACACAGTAAACAGTCATGAAAAGTATCAAAAAAGTCGTTGAATCTTGTCAAGAAGGAGGGGAAAAAAAAAAAAGAAAGAAAAAAAGTTCTTCTTTTTCCTCGCACCAATGACAAACATGTCGGCGACAGTCCCGAGTGACCTTCTAACGTTGGCGGATCAGAGTCCCAATTATTCGAGAAAGGAGAGCGGTGGGGAGAAGGATACATGACTCAACGGGCGGACAGAATGCTTGGTAAAGTATGCGCAGAGGTACAAGCGATCAACACACACACACGTTAGGTTTAAAGCCTTACAGCTATGCAAAGCGAATGCGGAGAAACGCAGCTCTGTAGCCGGCGACGGGAGTGAATCGCTCGAAATCCCGGGGAAAAGAGACACAAAATAAACTCTTTCGGGGAAGAAAAAAAAAAAAAAAAACAAAGAAAAGAAAATCAGGTCAATTGATGCGTCCACCAATTTTTTTTTCTTCTTCCTCTTCTTCTTTACATAAGTATGCACAGTTATCAAAATACAGACAAAACTCAACCCCAGAAAAATCCAGACAACCCTAAAATCTAGTGGAGGAGCAACTTCTGGAGGTCTTTCTGGTATTTATGTGCAAGCAACTATTTTCAACTTTTTTTTTTTCTTCTTATTTTTTTTTTTTTTTTAAACTGAATTTATACAAAACCCATGCAAATCTACAGGTAATATGCATTCTGTGGCTGACCCTCCCCCCCCCCCACCCCCCAAACTCTGAGGCAACGCATTCCTATGCATCGCTATGTGGATCGCTCGGCCGGCCGTCCTCGCCGCCGGTGGCGCTCTATATTCGTAGTATTTAGCTTGTTCCGGCCACCGAATGATTTATTCATTATTCTTATTTTTTTTTTTTTCTGACATGCATGTTTAAAACACAATATTCTCTTAACAGGTAATCTATACATCAGCACTCTACAAATGTTTTGAGGACAACCTATTAAAATGCAAATCTTGCGTAACTTGACGCACGGCGGGGTGGGGGGGGGGGGGGGTGTCAACATGGGGGAAAGCGTAACAGCTCGTTTGGATGATCTGTCGTTCGGTATGAGCAGAGGTAGAAGCTTTTTTGTTGGTTTTTTTTTTTGTTTTGTTTCCAAAGCCTTTTGTGTTGTTTTTGGGAATACGTTTGTTTTTTTTTGTTTTTTTGGTGTGGTAAGATTATTAAGTTAGCAGGCCTCTCGCCATGTGGAACCGGTGGTACGTGTTGGTTGTCAAAGCTAAATGCTTGTTTGCTTGGTTTGCAGCTTGTATCCGCTTTGGTTGGTCGAGGCAGGCCGACACGGTACCGTTGTGCCGGATCTTTGAGGTTTTTTTTTTTTTTTTTTTCGTTCTCATCGAAATGCTAGTTTGATGTCATCTCATGAGAATTCTGTCGGAAAAATGGACCAAAAGCTCATTCAAGAGCATGAGAATATTTTCTCGCAAGGCTCATATGCAAAATATGGGGAAAAAAACAAAGTAAAAGCAACTCAGCAAATTGTTTGGGAGCAAATAACGTGTTTTGTTGTGCTAACATTGTGGTCATAAATAATTGATATTTTCGCCCAATAAATGTTTTTGTTTTTTTTACAGTGCAGTTTTCCATACAAAATGCAGGAACGCAGTAAGAAACTTGAAAGACGTTCGGTGGTGTAAATGCGCAATTTGTTCGGACTGGATGATTTAAACACGATATCGCGACTGCAGTGTGGCAAAATTTTTGGACCAAAGTCCAACAAAAATGCTCATGAGATGCCTTTCTTGGTCCAAGCGGTTGCAGAATTTTGTGTAACTTTGGTTTTCCCGACAACGGCAACGAGCGCTTGCATTAAAGCAATAAAAACTTTCGACGGGCGAGCAATGTTAGCGCATCCATCCATCCAGGCTGCAAATTCGGGAGCTACGGATGGAGCTGGAGAGCAAACATAAGCTCGAAACGCTTTCCTTTCACCTTTCTGACATGGCTATTATCATCGTCACCATTCATTTTAGTCGTAGAAGGAGCTCGTCACGTGGTCGCTAGGCCACACCCACTTCCTCTTGAAAACTATTTGGCTTTGCTAGATATTTTTGTCACGTTTGGTTCGTCGGTGGTTTCAGTCGTGATGGGACGGCGGCGCCTTTCAGAACATGACATATTCACCAGTTTGGTTAAATTAAGAACAGCAATTTCAAAAAAATAATAAATCATGATGTTTTAGGGGCTCTGTTTTCATTTTAAAAAGCGCATCTGCGGATGGGCAAAAATGCCGGCGGATGCTAATTTTCGGACAAGCGCAGCGAGGGAGCGTTATGGCGATGGCGAGGAGCCGCTTTGATTGGCGGCGACTGTTGTGAACACTCCCACAGCGGCGCAGCTGCCCTCCACGAAACTGTGCCATTCGGGGAAAATAGGGCCCAAAATGATTCTGCACTTTCCCCACAAATGGTTCTTGTTTTGGTTCTGATCCACTTTTACGTTTCTCTGGCCTGCAGTACCCCCCCCCCCACGCCCCCCCCCTCAAATCCTTTTACAAAGTGGATTTCAACCTGCCGTACACATGCTCAAAGATCTCCATGGAGCGTCTTTTGAGGAGGCCTTGAAAGGAAACAATCCCAGAGGTTAGTCGAAGGTAGTTTTTTTTGCGGAACGAAAGCGTCTTCTTGGTACGAGCAGCTGAGTTTGGTGTGTCTTGTTTCAATAAGCTCGCGTCGGCTTTGGTTTCTAGCTGTTGCCTGTGACTGCTTGCAGGTCGACAAAGCTTTCAGAAGGTGGAGGTAAAGGAAAGATGTTGGAATGGTGCTTTTTCCTCAATTTTCATCCCCTTTTTTTTTGTCTGCAAAATCTCAGTTTTTGTTGCGATGGAGGGAATGGCATTTACAGTCGGGGGGGGGGGGGTGTCTGTGATGACGTGTGGAAATGGGCTGAATTTAAAAAATTAAAAAAAGAAGAAAAAGAGATGCAACAGCGACATACAAGCGGTGACACAACAGACTTGATTTGAACCAGCAATCGTGTCTAGACATCAACAGCTACCGTGGCTCGGCTTATTCACAAACAAAATGGTCCTTTTTTTTGTTGTTGTCCTTTTCCTTTTTGGCAGAATACGACAGAATTTTGCTCATTTGTGTCCTCCATCCTTATATCCATCCATCCATTCCATGAGCCCATCCTCCTTTTGTACTGCGGTGGCCACGCCATCTTGGATCAAATACTTTTATTTTATTTTTTTTTCCTTTTCTTTTTTGCAGGGCATTTCATGCCTGACATGTTGGGCGTCAGCCATCTCAAAGGGCTGCAGCAGAGAGTTCCTTTGGAGCGTCCGGATGCATGCTCAATAAATAGTCCCAGTGGAGAGAAAGAACGAGAGAGACGGGTAGAGGGAGGAACAAAAAAGGAGAGTGGACGGCAGTTTGCGTGAGCGTTGCGCGGAGTGGTTCTTTTCCAAAGTCTGGCCCGGGAGGAAAACAAAACAACAAAAAAAACAAAATAAAAGAGCATACTAAGGGATAGAAAAGGGGGAAAAAAAATCACTCGAGGTCTTCCGATAAGTTCCCTTCCTCCAGCTCCCGGTCGTCATCCAGCTCTGGACTGTGATTGGCCGTCGTCACCAGCGACATGGGACAGTCATCGTCGTCCATGTTGGGGGGCTCCTCTTTGACGTGCACGGACGGCCTGTGACACAACCACATTGGCACACACGTTCCTTTTTTTTTTTTCTTTCTTTCTTTCCGGTAAACACGAGAAGGGCCGCGACATGCATTATCCAGCATGCAAGCGTGTTGTTTTTCGCCAGACGCTAATTTGACATGATGCCCCCGCGTCGACGGTAAGGAAGAACACGGCCAAACACGGGCGATGGGCTGTGATGCCTCAGACATGTTTGGCATTTAAAAGTTTACTGATGACACCAGGTTGAAATACATGAAAAGGGCGGGCGGGAGTGGGAGGGAGGGGGTTATGGGGGGGAAAAAAAAACAGAACACATGATAAATAATGGAGAATTTCTCATCCCTAAGCCCCCCGGAGCAAAGGCAGAGGAGAGGCTTTTTTTATCTAGTTAATAGAAAGCGCAGCCGCTAGTTAATATGCAGGGGCTGCGCGTGTCGCTCCTCAAGAGGAGTGAGAAAAGAAAAAAAAAAAAACGCAGCGAGGTTCTGCCATTAATCAACTTCAGCCCCGGACGCCATGATCCATGTTTTTAACTCCAAATGGACGAACATCTCCGCCCGTTTAGCGACGACGACCGGAAAGGAGCAACCCGAAGAAGAAGAATCATGCCGTCGCACCAAAAAAAAAACAAGGCCGAACACGATCTGGTGCCATCATGATACATCTGACAAAACCCTAATTATTTCCGACACGTCGGTTGCATCAAAAAAAAAATCCCCTCAGACAGCAACAGAGGAGGTGGAGGTGGAAAAGGGGGGGGGGGGGGGGGGCTCGTCTCATAGCTTCACTCCCGAGCTGCCCTCGTCACTGCACAACGTGGGCCTGTGGGGGATTTCGGATGCCGTTTGGAATTTGAACACAATTGCACAAGTTACACATGACTGGAATATGCAAAGCAAATACCGGGAAGGAATATCCCGGTGCCTCGTCTGAATCTGCATTTTTTTTTCGTTTCTAATAAGACAACACAACTTGCTCTTATCTCAAATGACCCATTCAGTCCGTGACGGCCACACTTGGGTCCATCCGTTTAGCGGTCCAGTCGATAGCGTGTAACCTTTAAGGCGCCAATAGGGGAAGCAGAGCTTTGTCTAATTGTCCGCTCCCGAGAAAAGCCTTTAAGAAGCGATGTACTATTTCATTTAGCTCTACGGGCCACTCCATTATTTAAAAGCGATCATGGAAGAGACGGTGGCAAAAAACACATTTCTTCCATTTTGAGGTTCTCTCGGTCGGATATACGGAGGGACGCGGCGTCTCGGGTGGAAGGCAGTTGGAGCGAGAGAAAAGTAAGGGAAAAAAAAAAAAAAAACATCAATTCCATTCTGTTATTAAAAGTTACATGACCTGAGGGAGCGGGGAACTGGCAGCAGATTTGGCCCACTTAACACTCCATTTGCGAGGCGGGGTGGTAAACATGCCCGGACAGGTTCATGTATGGACGTCTGGTGGGACGAAACAAGCGCTCCCCCTCTTCGACACATACTGGGAAAGTGCATCTTTTGTCCATTACAAGCGACGAAAATGTCATGTGACTCTGCCAGTGAGCACTGATGGACATTGCATGCGCATTATGCGCCTAACACATGCACGCCGAGCGTATTTCCTGTCATGTGGATCGGAAAATAAAAGTGTCGTTTCTCGCTCTCGTTTAAAGAGGAGGGAAGAAAATATTTTTTTTTCCCCCTCTTGCTGAATATTCAGAGGCGGCTAAACCGCGACGATGCACACAGTGGTGCTGACACACGTGGACCACTCTAAAAACAGCCGGGTCAAAAATAACCCAAGCGGGGTTAAAAAAAAAAGGGAATGACCCAAATATTTTTGAGGCAGACGAATAATACA
This sequence comes from Hippocampus abdominalis, assembly GCA_018466805.1. Classification (NCBI taxonomy): domain Eukaryota; kingdom Metazoa; phylum Chordata; class Actinopteri; order Syngnathiformes; family Syngnathidae; genus Hippocampus; species Hippocampus abdominalis. The sequence goes on along the minus strand of CM031704.1, from coordinate 19,339,348 downwards.
AAACTTTGTTTTGAAGGCTATCCATTTAAGTTTGGGGTGTACATTTATTTTGGAGGATTAAACGATTTTTTGGGGGGTTATTTGGGTTATTAACCCAAATAAAAAAATCAATTAATCCTCCAAAATAAATGTACACCCCAATTATTTTTAACCCAATTTGGGTCCAAAAAAAAAAATGTTTAAAAAATAAAAAATAAAAAAAATAAACTGTTTTGAGAGTGCAGATGTTACGCAAAGTGTGGGAATCACAAGCGAGAGACGATCGGGATTAGGGAGCGGCGGAGGGCGAGGGGGATGAATGATGAATGTAACCTTGCCTCAGGGTCCTGACACCATAAAAAAAAAAGCAACGGTACCGTGGGTTAAATATCAGGCAATTAAACTAACAAAGGGCACAAGGACACAAGGTGGGTGGCTGAACATGTCTTACAATCCCAGACAGCCTTTCAAACTCATAAAAAAAAAAAAATGCGCCAAGTGTGAGCGCGCGTCGTGCAAAGTCGACAATAATTGGACCATGAAAAGCACGGGCGCTCCTTGCTGGCTGTCAGTCTACGCAGCGTCAGTTTTCGCACGCGATTTGGACTTTTTTTTACGATGTGTAAGACGCCCCGGCGGGAACGCGAAGTGGGAGCGAGTGTGCGGAACCTACATGTGTCCGGGCGGGGAGTAATCGGGGCTGCCGTGTCCGTTGCTGTGATCCAGGTGATCCAGCGAGCCGCTGAAGTCGTCGTGGATGGACTGCAACAAGGCAGGGGGGCTGCAGCTCAGCGTGCCGGGAGGGCTGATGCCCAGCAGGCCCGGCGGGCTGCCGCCCAGCAGGCCGGACGGGCTTCCGCCCATCAATCCGGACGGGTCGCCGCCCAGGAGGCCGTGGCAGCCGCCCATGGAGCCGCTGGTCATGAGGCCCGGGGTCCCCAGTAGAGGCAGGGTGGTCTCTGCCAAGGCGGCCTGTGCGACACCAGACAACCGTTAGACTGCGGATGTCCAACTTTGACTCTATTATTTATTTATTTTTTTTTAAAGGAAAAAAAAAGCCCAATTTTGGTCAAAAAATGGAGTTCCCTGCAATTTGGGTTAATTTGAGCCTGCTTTTTTTTTTTTAATTTAAAATATTTTGTGGGGCGTTTATTTTTTCCTGTGCAGCCGGCCAATAAAAAGGTAAAATGCGCCCCCTCCCCCCTGCATGACCCAACGAGCTGCTTTGATCAGATCAGAAGTTGAAAAGGAGGAAGCAGGATGAATAAATGATGCCCAGATTGGAGCAGCAAGTGACAAGTGTACTTGCGGTTGCCATTCAAACGCCCTCATCCCCCCTCCTTGAAAACTTTCCCTCCAAATAAAAGAAAAACACCTTTGACACTTTAGCCGGCCGAGCATTAAAGTTATATGCGGCGATTAAATTTTAAAAAGTTTTCCGTCAGGAAAACCGAGCCGACGTGCGCAATGAAGTCAAATCATTGATGACACGAACGGATAAATATTCATGCGCGTGCCCTTCCTCGCATTTGCACACGGACGTCGCCGCTCTCGTGTGGCTGCGAGCGGGACGAAGGAAGCTGTCGGCCCGCCGCCGCTCTGCTATTGAGGCGGTCGGTCATCTGTTCGGGTTCCTACCTGGAGGCTGGCGTTGAGTGGAGATCCGTAGCCCAGACTGCAAGGCAGGTTCTTGACAAGTGACGGGCTTCTGGAGAGGGGACGGAAGTGGAAGAGCGCTCAGTTAAGATGACAAATTGATTGGCGGATACGCTTGAAGCACATTGACAAACGCATTGGGACACTGAGTATGAAGCTTTTTTAATTTATTCATCAAAAACAACTCACTGGGATCTCAAGTTTTGTTCAGACCTAAAAGGCGTTCGAGTCCACAAATTGTTTGACCATAGAGCAGGGGTGTCCAAACTTTTTTGCATGAAAAATGGACGGATAAAAAACGTTTTGCGGCCCATTGTCAAAAAAAATTAATGTATATATATATATATATATCCATATATATATATATATATATATATATATATATATATATATATATATATATAATATATGCATATATATATTTGTTTTTAAAATATATATATATATATTAGGGGGAAAAAATAATATATATAATATATGCATATATATATTTATATATATTTGTTTTTAAAATATATATATATATTAGGGGGAAAAAATAATATATATATATATATAATGTATTTTTTTGACTATATATATATATATATATAATGTATTTAATTTTTGGGTCATATCATGAATTATCCATTGCAGCATATTATTAAAGGCAATGTGAACACATTTACTGTCTCGTAAATGTGTTCATCGGGGGCCAAGAAATCCCGTCGCTCTCGATTCCCACAAGGTCGGCGACCCCTGCCCGAAGAAGGTCCTAAGGACCGAGTCCCTCCCACTTCCTCCTCTGCTAGGTCACGACTCGTACCCCGTAATCTTCTGCGACCGGCGTTTCTGGTATTCCACCTCGTCCACCGTCCACACGGCGCCTTTCACGTTCTCCACGCGCACAAAGCACTTGTGCAGGCTCAGGTTGTGGCGCACGGCGTTCTGCGGGTCAGAAGAAGACAGCGCGGTCACTCATTAGCTCCGTAATTGATTTTTTTTTTTGGGGGGGGGGGGGGGGGAAAGAAATTCTGAACATTCACGCTCCATTGATTTAATTAGCAATAAAAAAAAAAAAAAGGAGAGAAAAATGAGTGAAAGTGAATGCTCTTACAAGTCAGGCCCACAGTACATATCAATCAGAGTAAGGAGACTAAAAGGAGGTAATCAGCATAGCGAATGGCTTATGGTGCTGACAGAAGTGGTAATGCGGGCCTTGATAATGGCGATGTCAGTAACCCTCTCTTGTCCTTAATGGACACGCTGTTAAAAAAAAAAAAAAAAAAAAAAATGACGGCCGTAAGATGCGCGCATGTGTTTGCCTTTTCGCTATTAAAGCCGTCCTGTAAATGACGACACTCATCCAAGTGAGGCGATTCTCCTCATTGCAATGTGCGCAAACCCCCCCCCCCCCAAAATATGATGAGCGTCATTAAAACCTGCATCGGGCTCAAACAATCAGCACGGCTTTAATGTCCCTGCCTCTCATATTTATCACCTCCCTCGGATTGGCGTGCATGCTCTTACGCCAAGAAAAAAGGGATTCGGGGGGGGCGAAACTCATAAGCAGATCTCGCATCTGACCTGAAAATCCCTGGATTTGATTGATCTTAATGCCCATGGCTCTGAATATGATAATTTTAATATTAATGAGCAAATGAGCAGTTTTATTATGCATGCTATATAGTTAGAACTAATAAGCTTCTGGGTGAGACGAGAGGAAGAGCGGATGTGTATGCGCAGGGGGGGGGAGGGGGGAGGCAAGAGAAAAATCAGACATGAAACCACCTTTCATTCCTTTCTTTCTTTTCCCCCTCAACAAATTCCTTCCATGAATCAAAAGGAAGACCATCGCCCGGACGCTTCGAAAAAAAGCGAAATAGTTGACGAGCGACGCAGTGACGTCAGCGCTATTGTCCGTCGGGAAGCCGCTCTGACGCGGCGTCCGTCCGTCCGTCCGTCCCTCGCGCGCCGCGCTGATTTGCATGCCAAATCCAAATTAATTCACTTTGGCTCCACCACGCAACGTCCTGCATGCTGATGCGGGATGCAAAGACACTGCAAGACTATTCCCCCCCCCCCCCCCCTTTTGTCACCATCTTTGTGCACGGAGACAGGACAATAAAGTTGCGGCGACACATATACAAATGGGCCCTATTGTGCCGGTAAATAAAGAGTTCCTCCTCCGTGACAGGCCGGACGAGGTTTGACCTCCACGCTCGCCGCCCCGCCCCGCCCCGCCCCGCCCCGCCCTCCCCCTGCTGGCTTGACGGCCATCTTTCTTCCTAATTAATCAATGATATGCAGAGGCAAGGCGGCTCGCCGAGTAGGCGGGAGGGGAGGAAGCGGGGTGGAGTGGGTGTCTCGCTCAACAAAAGGTGCTGATGATGGAGTGGCTGCGGTATAATTAGTCCGCCGGAGCCCTCTCCACGCTGAGATTTTTGCAATTAATTGCGTCCAAAAAAATATATTAATAAAAAGATGAGATGAGAGATGTTGTCATTGGGATGGAAGAGGAGGAAGTAGACTGAAAAAAAAAATACATATTTTGTTGAAGTGACTCCATTTTATTTGGTCAAGTGGTTGCACAAAATCAAACCATCTGGCGACACGCCCACTTAAATTTTTTTTACCTGGAGCCAGAGGATTTTATTTTGTGCAACCACTTGACCAAATAAAATGGAGTCAATTCAACAGACTACAGTGAAACCCCTCTACAACGAAATCTACATGGGTGAAAATACCCCCTCGTGTGAAAAAAATCTTCATGCATTAACACCATTCCTACTTTCCTGTTTCAAATTTGCGACAGTGAAAAACCCCCTGTTGTGAAAAATGTCTTACTGCAAACATGATTTTGTTGTAGAGGAGTTTCACTGTATTTTTTTCTGAAGTGGATGTAGTTTTTTTTTTTTTTTTTTTTTAAATATAGGTTGGGTGGGGTCCAAGCCTACCTTCCAAGTGGCCGCATTGCGTCTGAAGTACGCAAACGTGCGCGTGAACCAGCTGTAGATTTCATTAAGCGTTAACTGCATGTCGGACGAGTCCATGATCGCCTGGAATGAGATGACATCAAATAATGCTTTACTAACGACGTGCCACACACACACACACACACACACACACATACACACACACACACACAGAGCCGCCGTGATTCATGCCGCAATTAATTTGAATCTAATCAGGCAAAGTTAATTTATTTCCCACTCACCTGTCTTATGAGGGTTGCATAAGTAAACGGTGGTCTGACATCTGCGTTCTTATAAAACTCGTAGTTTGGGGCAATCTCTGGAAAAATAAATACTGTGTCACCACCTGAAATAATTGGTAAATTTTTATTCCTCCAGGTATTGCACTGGCTCACGCTTTCATCAAATTAAAAGGAGAGGCTGAGGGGAGGGGGTGGATATTAGAGGGAGAGAAAGGGGGGGGGAGGGGGATTGAGGGGGAGAGTTGGGAGAGGGGGGTGCACATCAAATCATCATTTTCCATGTTGAACAAAATGCATTTTTAATTAATGTCTCTCGTGAGAGATCTTAAACACTAATAAATCCATAAAATGAGATCCGCGCAGTTAGTTAGCCCCACGCTGAATAATTGATGGGACTTGACGTTAAACACAGCCAGTAAATACAAACATCAAAGGCGGAATTTTTTTTTTTTAAATGCATAAGTCAGAAAACGTCCTAATGCAATAAATATTGTATTTACTTGGCCATTATTTGAACTTCATTAACACTCGTGTAATATTTATACGCCGAGTCGGTTTCCTATTTACATATAGAGTGATTAAACACGGGCTTGCTTTTGATAAAAGCCAGCAGACGTCCCGCTCTGCGCAGCAGCCTGCGTCCTACGCAGCCACGAGCGCACACCGTCAAATATATAGATTCGAAACGAAAGTGAACGCGCTGTGTAGTTGGACCTACCCGACGACAGCGGCATCGAGTATTTGTCCGAGTGGCGTCGACGCATGGCGCCCATGCTGGGCACGTTGGCGCCGCCGAGCACCGAGGGCACCTGGGGCATGGCCGCCATCGGGGTGATGGGTGCCGTGGGGGTGGTGGGCGTCTGCGGTAAGTTATTGGGCGATGTCGACGGCAGGTTCTTGGACATGGTCACGCTGGATACCAAGTTGAGCTGGAAGATAAAGACAGCGTCGTTACTGAGGCTCGGGCAAGAATTGAAGAGGATTCTGGCCCCGCCCCCCCAAAGAATTATATCCATCCATCCATCCATTTTCCGAACCGCTTGATCCTCACTAGGGTCGCGGGGGGTGCTGGAGCCTATCCCAGCCGTCTTCGGGCAGTAGGCGGGGGACACCCCGAATTGGTTGCCAGCCAATCGCAGGGCACACAGAGACGAACAACCATCCACGCTCACACTCATACCTAGGGACAATTTAGAGTGCCCAACGAGCCTGCCATGCATGTTTTTGGAATGTGGGAGGAAACCGGAGCACCCGGAGAAAACCCACGCAAGCCCGGGGAGAACATGCAAACTCCACACAGGGAGGCCGGAGCTGGGATCGAACCCGGTACCTCTGCACTGTGAAGCCGACGTGCTAACCACTGGACTACCGGGCCGCCAGAATTATATATATTATACATATATATATATATATACAGTGAACCTCCTCTACAACGAAATCTACATGGGTGAATGTACCCCCAGTGTGAAAAAATCTTCGTGCATTAACACCATTTTCCTGATTCAAATTTGCTACAGTGAAAAACCCCCTGTTGTGAAAAATTTCTTGCTGCAAACATGATTTCGTTGTAGAGGAGATATATATACACACACACACACACACACACACACACACACACACACACACACACACACACACACACACACACACACACACACACACACACACAACTATATATGCAGGAATTACCAGGGACGTTTAAGGCCTTTTCACACTGCACTTAGCAATGCACAGAACCCATTCATTGTCATTCAGAGGGGCGGGCGGAGTAATATCAGAGCACTAACGGCGATAAAACAACCAACTCGCCTGACACGCAAGCAGTTCCAAATGTGGGCAAGCTTGCAACAGGCCGCCGGTATTGTCGCGCGGTGTGGGCAACAACGGCGAGTCATTCCGCAGTCCCCGTTGTACGCGCGCCCTTCTCCCTCCCTGATGCAGCCGTGTGTTTCCTCTAACAAGGCTCGCGGAGAGGAGCCAGCCCATCTCGGCTAATTACAACGTCCAAATTGTATCACGCGATTTCTAATTAGAGCGCGCTGTTCGAGATTAGCCAACGATCAGGCCTCGGCGTTATCGGGCACCATCTGGCTTTATCTTTCGATTTATCACTCCCGCGACTCCCTTAGCACGGACATGAAGATCCACCCGGCGATCATGTTCATGCAAAGCCACTTCTGGTTCGTCGCAGGGCTACTTTCGCGAGGTTGACGAAATCGGAGAGGCCATCTCGTCCCCAAACTTGGTTACATTAACAAAGAGTGACTCAGTTACTTCATATGTCACTCAGCAAAAAGCATGAGAGCACTCCAGACGCGGCTTCCCTAATTGTCCGTCTTTTGCCTCCGAATCTCATGTGAGAGACTCCAGCCGAGTGGAAAAACGCCAAACTGACCTTTCCGCGCCGTCGCTAATTTCGGGCCGGGAATGGTAATGACATCGTTACATATTCAAACCAAATTGGCTTAATTGTGAGTCGACAAGTGGCGACGCATTTGTGGCGGGGAGTTTGGCATTGACTTCAAAGATGGGAGGGAGGGAAGGAGGGAGGGAGGGGACCGCCGAGGAAGAGGGTATCGCTCGGCCCAATTGTGCTGATAAATTAGATAAAATGTCAAGTTGGAAATACGAGCTGGCCGTCGGGCCTTTCGGGTGACAATTTAATCGCCACTTGGCGGTAATGAGCGTCGAAGAATAAAAGTTAAGGAGAGGTCCAAGGTGGATATTTTTATTGATTCAAACCGACACTTATCTGCAAAGTCCACCAAACGAGTTCAAAACGTTGCATTAGCTATCTTAAGTATTAGCATCAACGTCTGGCTCAAGCATCGCTACAAAACCAACAATTTCTTTTCCCGCGACTCTCCGAAATGTTCATTTCGGAATTCTTTTGGAATGCGCCTTTCCCTCCCCCCCCTCGCGGCCCTTTCTTCGGCGCCATCAAATGCAATTAGCTGCTCTTTCATGTGCGCTTTATGTAACGCAATACTTCATTAGCATCGTTCATTCATATGCAGCGCGGATTAGCAGCACCGGAGTCGTCATTGGATGACATGGAACCGTTCTGTTGCCGTCTTGAAGAAAACAAAAAAGGGGTGGGGGGTGTGGGGGGGTGATGGAATAATGAAAGGGGAGTTTGATTCCGGATGGAATTATCCGATGATTGCGCCATCATGTGATTCTCTTCATCCAATGATTCCAAAGCGAGCAGCATGCACACGATCTCATATTTCAATGTGTAAAATTGGAGGCGGACGACATTTGGAAAATAAACATGTTAAATGCCTTTCCAGAGCAAATCCTCCCGTGGGACCAATTTTGGCAACAATCGTGTGTTTATATCAGAATTCAGTCGCAATCCTCGGCTATAATTTTCCGCTGTTTGTTGGCGAAATGACAGCGTCTGGACGCGAGGGGCTCAATCATCCAGCCGACAGGTTGTTTTGGTGGTTATATCTATCACGGAGAAATGCCGCCCGGCCCCCCTCGGCCCTTGGCGCTTTTTTGGCCATTTAAATACACTTCCAAACTTGTCGTCCTCCGGCTAGAAGCAGGCGATACAAATCCCATTACATCTTCATCACTCAACGATAGTTGCTCATCGCCGGCGTGTTTACGGAGCAATATACACTCACTGGTTTGGGAGATGACTTGGGTTCAGAGGGCTGCATGTGCAAGTGGGTCATCATCGCCTGAAGACGCTCGCGTTCTTTCGAAAGCTGTTCAAGAACAGAGAAGAAGAGGGGGAATGAAGTCCAAAAGTGAAGACGCACGCAGGATGATGTAGAGCGAACTCGGGCAAAAAAAAAAAAGCGGCTGCGTCTTTTCGTCAATGCTGGAATTTAGGTCAGCGGAGGCCCTGACGGGTGACGAGGCAGCCGGGCGAATAATGAGGCGGGCTTCGAGTCCCGTGGACACCGTTAAGGGGACGGAGGTGCAGCCTGCAGCTGGAAAGAGGTGAAAGGGGGTCCTTCGAAAAATCATGGCGTGAGACGGACCCCGCCTCCCTGGGTCCTGTTAGCGGCCCTGAGCCTTGGTGGGCAATCATCAATCAAAGCAATGTTGCAAAGAGTGACAGGGACCGTACCTCGAGGAAGGCCTCATAAAAAAACACAAGCCGAGCATGCACGTAAGAGGGAGAGAGAGAGAGACGGTCACGCAAGACAACAACAAACGGTAATTCACCGTTCAGGGTGTCCCCCGCCCCCGCCTACCGCCCGAAGACGGCTGGGACAGTCTCCAGCATCCCCCGCGACCCTTGTGAGGTCACAGGGTTCCCACTCTTCCACTTGCTTTTTATTTATGGACCTTTTAAGGACTTTTGAGGGCTAATTTAACCATTTTTAAGGAGCCTTTTCTCCACTCAGCAGGGGATTCACGGGTGGATTAAATTAATTTAATTACATTTAGAAAACTTCAATTTATTTTTTAATTAAAAATATTTTAAGGATTTTTATTGATTTTAGAAGCTTTCCCTGAAAATTAAGGACAATTAAAGAACATAATTTTACAACTTCTTTTTTATGGATTTCTATGAACTTTAAGGACCCGTGGGAACCCTGGAGAATAAAGTGGATGGACCGGAGCTCTTCTTTCCTTATTTTTGCCTCTATAAACACGGAGCTGATGAGACTCGCTCAAAACGAAGGCTAGCGACAATTATCCCCGACGTGCGTTTCGGAATATATCCACTTGTTTCGAAACAGAAAAGACGAGCAGATGTCAGCGGCGCCGAGCAATAACGTCGCTCAATCAGCGCTCTCATTATCTAGCCGGCATGACTTCTTAATAAGGTCACGCTCCACCTCCTGAAAATAGTTGCCTCCTTTTGAGCGTTCTTCAGGTGCAAAGTGCAGTTAATTAACGCGGCAGACTGGGAGAGACGCGCTCGCTATTAATTGGAAAGAAAAAAAGCCAAGCCGGGAAAATAAAGCGCGCGCTTAATTCAATTAAAAGAGCCATAATGGCTTTTCACTGCGAGGCCCGAGGATCCCATTGTGTGGCGGCTTTGTTTAATTCGACAGGTCCTAATTTTGCGGCCGGCCTCGCCGCGCCCTCCTTTGACAAACCGCGACGGCGCGACCCAAAGTGACGGCGCAGATTCTTTGAGAGAACTTACTTGGATTTCCAGCTGCTGTACCACCTGCATCTGCACCCGACACTGGGCTGTGCTCCGATCATCCAGGGCGTGCTCGTTGTTTAGGTGCCTGCGGGTGAACAGATTTACCGATTCAGCATCACATCCGGGATCACCTTTCAATGCGATTTTGTTGAAATTTCTATCATGGGGGGGGGGGGGGGGAACTATATAAGGCGTTATATACGTTATACGTATATAATGTATATACGTTATATGTCTATATCGTATATACGCTAACGTATATGTTAACGTATATACATATATACACTATACGTATATAATGTATATACGTTATATGTATATATCGTATATACGTTAACGTATATGTTAACGTATATACGTATATACACGTATATACGTTAGGGCACCATTGTTCCGCCCTGAAACGAGGTAATTAGAAGCAACACGACGGCGCGCGGTGCCGTTTGGACACGACAATGGGGGCCCGCAGCAGTTGAGATGGCTAACTTCACCAAGAGGGAAAAGGAGCTGGCTCAGCGCCTCGCCTTTGTCTCCTCGTTTACGCAAAACAATGCGCACCATTTAACAGCGGCAACATTTGGACACACAAAAGCATCGCCTCCAAGTGTCATTAAAGCGATCTGCTGCCTTCGCCTCATTAGAAGAAAGAGAGACCGCCGGGCGACTGCGACGGTCAATGAGGGTTTTTTTTTTTTCTCGATCGGATTTCGTCTGTAGAACACAAAAGCGTCATCAAGACGGACTCTTAATGTGCACAAATATGGTGGAGGAAAAAAAAATAAACTCCAGCGACGAGCAGCTATGAAGAGTCCGTGCAACCCACAGTACCTTATGGTACTGACACCTTAGAATGTGATTTATTTTTTTCCCACCTTAAAAAAAAAGTATTTCTGGGCAACATCTGCAACCAATCCGTCGTGTTCAGAACTTCATTTCATTAGCAACCAAAAATAAGGAAGCATTTGGGAGATGAGGGAGTGTGGGGTGGGAAGTAGAAGCGGCGTGTTTCTGCAGCCCGCCACCTAATTGCTGTTTCAGGATGTGCATGCAGAAGAGCGGGCGTTTCATTAATCATTTAATCACGTCCCTCGCAGGATGAGGGGAACTAATGTTGCAAATACCCTTTTCATTCCACTGCCCATAATGCTATCTTATGCACTTGATGTATGGCGCGTGTCATGAATTACAGCTGCTTCAAAAGCACGGCGCCCACTGCTCGCCGTCCCCAAAGATACCTCATTACAAAAAAAAAAAAAAAAGAAAGGGCGGGGGTGGAAGGGATCTCTACCGAGGGTTTGTCATTTTTTTTTTTCTAAATTCAGTCCATACGCATGTTTGCCAATGATTCAAAACGCACCTTCTGCTACCGGCCAGTTAGCGAGGCGATTACAGGGAAGATTACTACAGTTATGAAATATTCAAATGGCAGCATGTCCAACTGTGCATTAATAATTCCACAAGACGGAGAGAATAATGAAAAGGAGGGGCGAGGGCTACGCAGGCGGGCAGACAGAAGCAATCATTAAAAAAAAAAGAATGTATTTACTGAGCTGGGGGCCTCACATTTGGAACAGCAGTGGGCCCCCGCGAGTAGCAAAAATCACCATCTAGCATTGGAACTATATACACACACATGTGTATTAGTTGATCAGATTCGAATCGGCATCGCAATGCACTACAATGTCATTTTTAAACTCGTTCACTGCCAATGACGGCAACAGACGTCATTTATCGGGTCGCAATAAGTGCCCGCGGGCTCGGCTTGTGAACACAATACTAATCAGAAAACCGTGTATGGACTAGTGAGGGCACATGGAACAGAATTTCCTGCAGGTCTCGCATCTCCAACACATCTCACAGCAACACACACACACACACACACACACACACACACACACACACAGATGTGTATACAGTATGAATATGTATGTGGGCCATCAGCGTCCACTCAAGGGCCCGCTAATAAATCCACATTACGACGCCGCTCGGCTAATTGTCTGCGCGTATCGTCACCCTCCGCACGGCGCTCGGGTGCGAGCAAAACACGCGTGCGGCATATGTACACACGCATGTGCGCAAACGGCACACAGACACTCTCCCCGTGGTGGTGATGCATAAGTAATGCCCTCCGTTTTAAAGGTCTTGTCACAGTGCGGCAGACATGTGGAAGGGTAGAGGGGAAACTCAACTATCAAGGGGGCTGCCGGGGAAGGGGGGGAGTGGTGGTGGGAGTGGGGGGGCGGCTTCACTGCCTACACTATGTATATATGTGTGTGCGCTATATAGAGACACTCGGCTGCAGCCTTGTGGGTTTAATTAGCAGCGGGTCACAGACATCAGGTTAGCGGGCCGAGCTTGCCATTTCAACGTCGGTGCCGGTAATAAGGCCGGCGAGTGGGTGACTTCCGTGCAAAAGTGGCACGCGGCTAACACTTCGACGTCAAAGCCCAACCCCGACTTGGAGGATGTGATCTTCTTTACCAGCTGGCAGCCACCTTTTCCAGGTGAGAGCACTTCAAAGAACAACGAGGCGCTTTTAACCGCTGACGGCGACAAGTTTCCCCGGCGCAACACAACAAAAGATGACTAAACGCGTGGCGGGCGCCGAGCGGAACGCCAACAGCGAGCGATTACCCCCCCCCCCCCCCCCCCTGCCACCTCACTCCCCTCGAGCTCCTCCTCCTCCTCCTCCTCACACGCGTAACCCACACCCATCTCGCGACACGGAAACTGTCATCCAAATCTGACACCCGCTTTATGTAACCCCGTTTAAACGCTCGGCGCGTGTCGTCGCCTGGCATCTCCGGCAACATGAAAGGGCCTCCGTGTGACACCGACAATCACCGCTCGGAGGCACGCCACCGAGCAGCCATCTTTGTTCCGGTGACGAGCCCGCCTCCTTTGTTGCCGTCTGTTTTCATGTGCCGGCTGGGTTCGGGTAGAAGAGCCAGCCTCTTGGTGTGTGCGAGTGCGAGTCGGGCGGAGAAGCGAAGCGAGACGCCGTTCTGTTATGTTGCAGGCGATGTTGTGGAAAGCATCGGTGCAAAAAAAAAAAAAAAAAAAAGCCAACCTTTCAACTTGGTGGCTCACTTTCGCTCCGCGACGCCTTCTCGCATCACTTTGCCAGCTTATTCCAGTGTCTGACCTGTTGTTTTTTTTTTTTTGCCCACATAGGGTCTCCTAACTAACCCACTAAGCTACCTCCACTATATCCTCAGAGCATACAAACCATCTTTAAGTAAGTATAGCGAGGTGATGCAAAGATATGGGGGGGGGTGATAATCCGACACAAACTTGCCTCCTCATGCGTGCGTTCGTCCCCCAAGCTGGAAGGCAAACTCCTCTACCTGCACTGGACCACATAAACGGGCTCAAGTGACACATGATGCCTATGGATGTGAGGACAACGGATATTGCCTGCTATGAGATTTTTTTTAGAGTTAGTTTGATGTCATTTTGACTTTTTTTTTTTTCAAATACAGTTTGAATTCGAAAAAATGTTAGTTTCATTGCTATTAGTTTTAGTTTTCTGGGGCGAGGGCAACATAATAAAAAAGGTCAACGAGTATGGTGGAATGACGTCAACGACTTTTCGATCGTCCTTTAGAGGCCGAGGTTGTTGCAGTGGACGAAAATGTATCCAAGTACAGTGATCCCTCGCTATTTTCGCGGTTCGTTTATCGCGGCTTCGGTGCATTTTTCGAACATATTCATAAAAAAATTACATTAAATTTTTTTTTCTTTTCTTAAGTCTGCAAAATGTCCGCAAACCGTCCGCGAGAAGCAGCGAAAGTCAGCAAAACAACAGTGAGTCACATAGAGAAAACCTATACTAATCATGTTTGCCAGGGATCGCTGGCCTCTGCTAAGGGGCATTTTTTTTATATATATAAATGTTAATTGGTCGCTACTTTGTGGATTTTCGTTTATCTCGGGTGGTTTTGGTCCCCATTAACCCCGATAAACGGGAATACTGTAAACAAAAATTGGAAAAACCTTTTCATGAATGAAATATGATTAAAAAAAAAGAAAATGCTTTTTTTTAATTCTATTAACAAAGACCAAAACAAATAAACATTAAGATGCAGTTTCAGTTCACGTTTTTTTTTTTTAACATTTTTAATTGGTTGACAATTTATCACCTCGGTTGTACGGATAGTCGGCCGGGGGAAAAGCGAAGCCACTTGTCAGGCTGCGGCTGTCGTTTCCATTCACCTCTGATTCATTCCCGTGTCAATTAAGGTTCACAAAAAAAAAAGAGTTGATAGTGCGTGAAAATGCGGCTTAATATACTGTCTGGCTGTTTCGCCCAATAAACACGGCGGTTTATTACGGTTATTTCAGAAGAGCCTGATGAGTTTTTGGGGTTTACAACGGCAGAAAAAAAAATAAATAAATACAAGCCACAACAATCTCCGGACTCTATCCACGTGGATGTTTAAAGCCCCGTCGGAAAATACACACCAGATCGTTATTTCACAGTTAATTACAAATCTAATTAGAATATTCAAATGAAAGCTTTCCCCGGCTTTTCTTCTCCGAGTGAGGGGAGAGCGGGTGAGTGGCGGCGTGATAACCTGTAATCGTCAGTGCTGCAAACACCTTCCCTCCTTTTGATGTCCCCTCGCTGACATCCTGGCAACAAAGCCGGCCAATTACAAATGAGCTAATTAACTAAATTGTTGATGGAGCATGAAGAGTTCATTTGCTCCGCCGCCTCGCACCGTGACAACAATTGAATGGCGGGCCTTTGTTGTGGGAGGCCGGTGTGCGGCCGTGCGAGTTGCCATTAGCCTTTTGACGACTTCCTCCACAAAGCCTATCAGGCGCTTCCACGCCACCGAGGCCATTTGTTACGGATCGCGGCTGACCGAGTCCGGGGGCTGCTCGAGCTGAACCCTGTCAACAAGCTGCCGGCAAGGTCAAAGTGGAGACAGGGAAAGCTTTGGCCACCTGGGGTAGTCTAAGGACCTCTCTCAGCTCATCAGTACGGCAGCAATATTATGCATTCTTCGCAGAGGATAAAGAATGCATAACTCTTACATTGCCTCGCTACATGCGTTGCGGCGTCAGCTCTCTTTAAATAGAGATGTTAGCTCGTGGAGACACCTATTGTCGTCCTAAACTTACTTCAAAAACTGTCCAAAGTCCTCGCAGATGCTCTCACAGCCGGGCCACTTGCACACACCGTGGCCATACAAGGGATGGGAGCCGCCATTTTCTTCATGCTGTGAACTGCGGAGAATAGAGAGGTCAGAGCGTGACCCAGCTGAAGTTTGTAAACGTGATGCAAAAATGACTACATGGAGGACTGACACCTACTACAGTGAAACTCCTCTACAACGAAATCTACATGGGTGAAAATACCCCCTAGTGTGAAAAAAATCTTCATGCATTAACACCATTGCCCACTTTCCTGTTTCAAATTTGCTACAGTGAAAAACCCCCTGTTGTGAAAAATGTCGTAGAGGAGTTTCACTGTATTTGAGTTTTTTTCGCTATTCCTGGTTGCAATGGCAAACAATGTAAAATTTGAAATAATCCTTAGCATTAAAATATTACTAATTCTAAAATTAATTTAATTTAATTTAATTTAAAAAAGTCAAGTAAAACAGTATTTTCGAGAAAAAAAAATAAACAGAATAAAAACTTATCAAAGGGCTCTAAAATGAGTTCCAAACCAGTGAATTAATAATAATATAAAAATACAAAAGAAAAATGAACTAGAATGGAGAAGTTCATCCGATTCAAGATGACAGTTTAACCTTTCGGCTGGCTGCGCGCGCTCGCGCCGGCTTTTTCACAGGGGCTTACCCCGCATCGATCGGCGGCGTGTCGGTAAGCAGCGCTCCCGACAATTCCCCTCGTTCGATCATTACCAGACCCCCCACCCCCCCCCGAGCACGCGGCCCGCGGGACGCAGGCAGATAAAGTCTTTTTCTTCTCCTTCTGGCTTCCACCACATATCCTCTTTCCCGCCTTCTGGTGGCACGGCGTCGATAGCATCTACTGTAAACCAATTACACGGCACTTCCACCTGCAAGCGGCGCTACCATAAGGCCTTATTATAATATCGCCCAAGTAAAGCCTTTGAATAATGCATGTCCCGATATGTGAGGAGTCAGTGTTTTGGTGCAGGGGGTGCATTCGTAAAACACGCCATCACAAGGATAAACATCCTGGAAACGCCACTCAAGGCATCATGTATTCTGTTTACATGACAAGCAAGCAAGGGAGGTAATTTTCCAAAAGCGGCAGAAAGAACTAAATACTTAATGTACGGGCTGGGGGGGTGTAGGGGGGTGGGGGGTTATCGCGTCTTGTCTGCCAGTGAGGTTTGTTGTTGTGTGTGCTTGCCTGCGTGCCTTTCCTTTGCTGGCGTTTGATATTTGCGCGCGAGCTAAGTGCGCGCAACGGCACGCGCGCTCCTCGGGGAGAGCAAACCTCTTGTTTTGTGATCAACTATGAAACAAAATAAACAAAACAGCTTGTTTTCCCTGTAGTTAACAAAGCCGCCTCTTTGAACCGGAACAAACAACCCGAGTGTGGAGTTGTGAAGAAAACCGGCTCGTGTTATATTTGTTTCATCTCGTTTTTTTTTTTTCACATTCAGCGCATTTCACGGATTTGTGTACCTCTCTCGCTCCCGCTCCCGTTCCCGCTCCCGTCTGTGGTTGAGGACAGGGGACTGTCCGTTGGAATGGTGCGAGATGGGCGGTGAGGCTTTGAGGGGGCTGGAGGAGGAGGTAGTTGACGACGAGTTGCAGCTGCCGTTGCTGCTGCTGCTGCTGCTGCTGTTGTGGTGGTTGTGGTTGTTGTTGTTGTTGTTGTTGCTGCTGCTGCTGTGGTTGTTGGTGGAGAGGTCCAGGCCACGGGTGCCGCCGGTGTTGTTGACGCCGCCGTGTTTGATGCCGTTGTCCTCCATGGCGTGGGCGGCCGCGGCGCCTCCGCCGCCGCCGCCGCCGGTCACATCCTTCCACAATTGCTGGAGCTCCGCCGGGCTCAAGCCGGCTGCAGTGGAAGATGTCGAAAATGTTACTCTTGTTTTTTTCCCGAATCATAACAAATGGATACACGTCAAAAGTCTCCATGAGAAGACCTCGACGTAGCAGCTGCGGCCTGACACGCGCACACACAACGCGCATACACTCCCTTGTATCACCGCCAATTGTAATTGTCATACGCCTGTGCTGGAGTTTATTTTATTTTATTTTTTCCTGGACTCAAATTATCCTCAGATGAGCGTGTTTTTCTCCCTCCCTTGTGGTTTCTTTCTGACTTCCGGGTTGAGTGAACGCTGGCGCGTTTGGCTGCCGCTGCTCAACCCGCATTGTGTTTTATTGCTTTTGTTCCTGATTGTAAAGTGTCCTTGGGTGTCTTGAAAGGCGCTTATAAATCAAATGTATTATTATTATTATTAAAAGGAACGCATTGAATAAAAGAGGACTTTGTTATTGACGAGGGCCCCTCCCCCTTTCCTCTCTCCTAAACAACAACATGAAGCAGAGAAGGTGATGGAGTGCTCGGGAACAGACAAAACGGCAAAGACGGACACAAAATGAGGCATGGAAGGTTTAAGCGCGATCGGCTAGCAAGTTAGCGACAAGGCGGCTGGCGGAGGAGCATACCAATGAGGGCAATGCAAACACGCAGACGGACGGCGAGATAACACGGGAGGGCGGCGGGCGCATACCGATGAGAGAGACAAAGCCTGACATGATGGGAGGGGGTTGCGGGGGGTCGGGGGGGGGAGGGGGGGGTATCTGACATGGTATTTGTGGTGGAAACCGTGGCCGTGGCCTCACCTGGCGGGGGCAATGTCTGTCCGGGCAGGGCGGCCTGGCCGGGGGCGGGCCCGGGCAGCGATAGCAGGCCCTGCCGCTGCATATTGAGCAGGTGTTGCTGCTGCTGGAGCTGCTGCATTTGCAGGAGCTGCTGCTGGAAGACGAGCTGCTGGGCAGCCAGCTGCTGTTGCTGCTGCTGCTGCTGCTGTTGCTGTGGTGAAAGGAAGACAAATTAGCTTTAGCCATGTGCTAAAAGTACTGATTCAACTGCTTGAGTTCAGGAAAAGTCCAAAAGTGCAAAAACTAATCAAATTGGGCAATTCAACAACAATATTTCAAGTTTTGTAAATGTCAAAATTGGCTTTCCGAACGTTTCACTCCTGATAAAAAAAAAAAAAAAAGCAACAGCACAGCAACCCAACCTGCTGCATAATGAAGTGATGCAGGGGAGGTGACACCTCCCTTCCCATCCCATCCCGCCTCCTCTGGAGAAATAAGGCAGCAATTTCTATTCCATATTTCGCGGCTGGCAAAAATAAAACAATTTACAAATCCAAACAGAAACAAAGCCGCTGGGAGATCGCGTGCCGCTTCCTGTCGGGGGGGCAACGTAATGGGGCTGCTTGAAGCCACAAAGAGAGCGAGAGAGAGAGAGAGAAAAAGACGCCGTGTGTGTTTTCTGATCAATTTGAAAGGATTTGGACGAGAGGCTGTCAAGCCGGCTTCCCTCTTCTATGATAGCCGGCTGATGTGACAGCGCCGGCTATTTGTGTTGACCGTCCGTCCGTCAACGTGATTCACGGGCGCCACGCAGCTGCAACTCCAGCGCTGATTTGTGGCCGGGCGCGCGCAGGGGTAGAAACAAGTCCACTAATGAGTCGCGCGCAGTCGCCTTTTTTCGCTTTTTTTTCTTTGCTATCCGTTGTTGTTGTTGCTGGAAACATTTCATTAGAGCCGAGCGAGCCGCGGCGTCCTCTGCATTAAGTAGCGTGGATTGATGATGGGCGAGGGACGTCGAATGAAAAAGCCGTGTCACCCCCCCCCACCACCCCCACCCTTTGCCCAATAAATAAATAAATAAAAAATACCTCTTTCGCCTGTTTGCCAGGATGTTGCTGTTGGAGAAGCTGCAGATGAAGCTGCTCCTGCTGTTTCTTATAAAACTCCTGCAGGTGTTGCTGCACACAAACAAGGCGCGCGTTAATCCATCGAAGCGCACGTTTGCGTTCATATTCGCCCCATCGCGGTTCCATTGTACAGGAAAGATGTGAATTAATTCATGAGACCTCACATATAAAGCGCAGCAGGCTTTTCCTCCAAATATATTGCGTTGATTATGCAAAAAAACAACAAAAAAAACCGGCAATACATTCTAATGTTTTTGACGTCTTTTGGAATTTGCATGTGTCTCCGTCTGCACTTGCACCAATCTACAACTGTGAAAAACACAAGTTGCATTTGTTGGAAGTTGAGAAAAATTATCGACCGCGCGCAAACAAGCCGTTGGCGACAAAGACACTAAATGAATGAGAAGCTATGACTGATGGACCAACCCGCGCTCCGGTGCCGTTCAGCTCCGCTCGCGTCGTACCGAAATCTAATTCTCCCCATGAATAATTGAACACCAAAGTGCCTCGAAGTGGCCATGACAAGATGCCGTCGCAAAGTCCACCGCACGCAACGCGAGAGGAACAATCGCGATAAGTGACAATCTTAATTAAAAAATTCTCCCTTGCCTTAATCAAATCCGCAAATGAGAAATGCACTTCAACTCTTGACACCGGCGCGCTCCGAAATGTTCGCATGGCGCGTCACCCGCAGTGTCACTCGGCATCGCGCGGTGGCCCGCCGTCCCAGACGGGGGAATTGAACCGGCGACACGTGGGAGATGCTTAATTAGAGGCAACGCGGGAACGAGCCAGGCAATTTTCACATCGCTCTCGGTAAAAGTGTGTCAAGGACGGATGGAGCGTGCACGGGGTCGCTTTTAGTGCATGGAGGTAAAGCAAAGCTGTGCTTTGACGCCGTTGACGGCCTTAACACACATTTTTTTTTGTTGCAAGAGAGAGAGTGGTACAGACGAGTTTTCACCCGTTTCAGTGTACTTGGATAACCGGAAAGGTGTGTGACTGCGTTAGCGGGCACCTGCTGCAGCATGACCGCCTGCTGCTGCTGGAGGAGGGCCTGGAGCTGCTGGGGGGAGAGCACCTGCTGCTGGAGGATCTGCTGCATCTGTTGTGGCGTGATCACCTGGGGACTCATCATGGCCACTGAGGCTGGAACCTGCAGAGGAACGCAGAAGAGACCTCAGGAAGGGACTGTTTTTTTTTTTTTTTCTAGAGAGGCTCAGGCGTCGTTGATGGACCTGGCGCGGAAACGCTGAAGGACAAGCGGGAGCTGTGCCTCAGGATTGCTGTTCTTATTTTTCCCTCTGGGGAAAGGAAGCCATTTAAATCGACATGGACCTTAATTAGCGGGTCCCTTGAACTCGCCTACATTAGCTTTTCCTATCAGCGACGCCAAAGTGGAAACAGCCAGGAAGTGGATTAAAACTCGACGGCGGCGGCGGCGGCTAACCGCTCATGCTAATTCGGTTTGTTGTTTATCGATTTTCCCCTCGACTTTGACACACATTAGCAAAATCGACTCCGCGCTAGCCGCTAGCCGGCCCACGCGCCGTGTCCAAGGGGCCAATAAGACATCCCCGTCCTCATCGCCGGCTAATCAAGGCGCCTTGATTAGCGGGTCCCTTGAACTCGCCTACATTAGCTTTTCCTATCAGCGAGGCGAATGTGAAGCAGCCAGGAAGTGGATTAAAACACCGACGACGGCGGCGGCGGCTAGCCGCTCATGCTAATTCGGTTTGTTGTTTATCGATTTTCCCCTCGACTTTGACACACATTAGCAAAATCAACTCCACGCTAGCCGCTAGCCGGCCCACGCGCCGTGTCAAGGGGCCAATAAGACATCCCTGTCCTCATCGCCGGCTAATCAAGGCGCCTTGATTACTTTCCACGCGTGTCTCTCCTCCCTCCTTTCCGGCTGCCTTCCTTTGCTGGCTGTCAGGCCTTGACACGTCCTTGTTTAGCTCCTCTCCCCTTCTCCCCGGCCCAGGTTCCCCCACCCCCCCTCTTTGATTAGCCGAGACATTTGCATGGTCACTACACATTTTTCATTTTAGAAGTCATTATGCATTAGTGGCTCCTGATCGCCCGCCTTGACTAATCCTGATGAACTGAAAATCACAGCTGAAGGTCAACTCGCAGCCGGCCCCTGCTGCACATTCATATTCATATTCAAACAAATCCTGCCTCCATTGTTCATTAGAGTCTTAGCGAGAGAAGGGCCTCGGCGGAAGGTGCGAGAGGATGTGAAGGAGGAGGAGGAGGAGGAGGAGGAGGAGGAGGATGTTGTTGTTGCCCCCGCGACATCTCCCCTCTCCTCTCCTCTCCTCTGGACGACGAGGAAAAAACAAGCGAGAGGCTGAACAAAAAGCCGTCAAAAAGTTGCAAATTAAACAGCCCGCGTGTAATTATGCAAATGCCGTGCTTACACCTTCAACGTGATTAACCCTTCAAGGTACATTCGCAAAGGTAAGTAATTACCCCGGGGCAGTCACGACCGGTTCCGCGCGGTGACAGTGGCGCGGAAACAACATTAAAGACGCACTCATTAAGACCATTAATTGGATGCCGGCTCAGAGATGTTTTGGTGCGCGGAAAGCCGACCGAGGATTTAACATAAACGTATGCGCACGCATACATCAAGCCCGACTGCATTGAGATTCCGCACTTTTAAAGTGCTTCTCTGGTTGCCTGAGTGGCGAAATAAAGGCATTCATGGTCAAACGGCAATAAGATGAATAATGCAGATACATTTATAAAAATGCATTTTTTACAAGGTGGACGAGGGAAGCGGAATGACAAACTCAAAGCGAGTCGAAGACACCTGCGAGGTGCTTACGGCGTCTGCCCCGAAAGAAACAAAGGGATGAAAACAAAAAAGGAGGAGAGAAAAGGGCAGCGGTCCATTGCGAAGATGCGGCACAAGGCTAATCCCCCCCCCCCCCCCCCCGCCCCCCGCCGCATTTAACTGCGTGCTTTTCTGCTTGACGTATCAGAGGCGACCAGATGAAAGCGGATAAGTAATTGCTCTCCTGGTTCGCATTCTTCGCCGACAACCCATAAATTTAATTTTACACACACGTTCATTTACATTTTGGAGTATATGACATGATAATTGCGGCAATGTAACACCTCCGTTCGGCGAGATGCCGCACCGGGGGGGCTTGATTGACGTGAGCGGCGAATTGAAAGGAACAGGGGCCTTGAATTGCTGCCCTGAGAAATGGTTTTGGCCACGCGGGGGTGAAATTAATGAGCATTTACTCCATGATGACGGCAGTGGCGCAAACATCCACAGGCGGCGGAAGACGGGACGCGATATCCGATTGGAAATCTTGAGGATCCACCAGCGTGCATTCTTGCCAATTTTGTAAATGGCGCTCAGGCTGTTAGCAGACATTCAGTTAGCATGAGAGTCAAACTGGCAAAACGCACGACATGGATTTTATTTTATGATATTTTGCCGATCGCCGATTAACCTGTCGATTTACATCCTGAATAAAAAAAAAAAAAAGATTTTTGGCAAGAGGCCCTCCTCCTCCTCCGTGTGTAACTGCTCGCCCCTCCGCTCTCTCCTGTCGAGAAAAATGTTAATTGGAGGCAATTAAATTCAAAGAGGGGGGGTTCTTTACTCAACTCTGCAAGCAGCCAATCATAAAAACAAAAAAACAAACAAAATTGGTTGACGACACCTGGTGGTACCCGTTAACGACATTTCACATCAATGGCACCTAAAGACTAACCCTCGTATTTTGAAAAGAGGGGAATATCGTCCGATAAAATCTGTCTCCAATTTCTTAAAGTGAGCTTGGAAAAAAAACACACACAAAAAAAACAACACAGTGGACGAATCTTGCAGCCATCACACAATTTCCACTTTGTAGTCCAGATAAATGGATTTTTAGGATGAACCCAGGCGATAGCCGACTTATCCCAGTTAAACAATTAGCGGACATCTCGCCACGTGTGGCAGGAAGCGGTGATTAGACGACAGTCATAAACATGGCGGGGGGGGGGGGGGGGGGGAGGTTGTGGGATGGTTATCAAGGGCGAGAGAGCTCGGTCCAACGGTGTCGGACAGGCTGAGTTGCGGCACGCTGAGAAACGGAAGGCTTTGAGCTGGTAATTACTGCGGCGCCTTGGCAGGGAGAGCCGCTGCTAATTAAGCCAGGAGCTCGTACGTATGGAAAAAGACAACGGAAAACCCAGCCCACAATCAGCAAGACCGATTCCCTGGTCCCGGAGGAGGGAGGGCAGAACTCAAGCCGACCCTCCTCGCGTGTGGACTTGTGACCCGGCGGCTCCCTCGAGCTGACACTGCTCATTTACTATCCAATTACTGCCAAACGCGGCAATACAATTATTGATGGCCGCCACTTTGGGTAGGGGGGTGGGGGTAGGGGTTGCCCCCCCCCCCCACCCCCAGAGGCACCTGCCGTGGCGAGCGTGCGAGTCTGAAGTTCAAGTGTGCGCTCGGAGCGCATGTTAAATGACGCGGCCGCGGGCCTGGCGGCGTATTGGCCTCAACAGAGGGATCAATACCGGAGATTGTCAGAACTCCGGCTAAGTAGATTACGGAATGTTTTCCCCAAATCAATTTCCATAAGCGCTCGACGGTACGCGGGAAGCTCCATTTATCACAACATAAAGGAGCATCATGTAAAAGCTTCGAATAAAAGGAGGAGATGGGGGGGGGGGGGCTTGGCGTAGTCCCCCCCCCCCTCCTCATTGATTTATCTCGACATGCAGATCGACAAGTGATTACGCCCTTTTGAAGGCGGCGCTCCCCCCCCCCCCCCCCCCGCTTGTTTGCGACGCTATCGGCGCAAATAGGGGGCAGCTTTATCGCTCAAGTGGCACGCTTTTTTTTTTTGCTGGCGACGATGGGGCCCAGCGGGGGTTTGGAGAAAAACGCTGAAGTAGACAAGATGCTGAAATGGAGTGCGGCGGGGGCGGGGGGGGGGGGGGGGGGGGGGCGTGTTGGCAGTGGCACTTGCCTCTGATGTTGCAGGTAAGACGGCCTTCCACTGGATCGGCCTCTTCATCAGTGACACACAGTAAATTACAAGTGCTTCAAGCAGCTCACTGAATTACAGTTCATCACTTGGAAAGGCTTCCAACAACCCCCCCACACACCCACCCCCACCCCCGCCCCAGCACACACAGCCGTCACCGGCGGGGCCCAGGCGTATCAGATCTGGCGGTTAGGATCCAATTAACACCCTGGCCAGAATCATCTGATTGCATGTGTAAGTGCTGGTATAACTCGTTTATTGCAGCCATGTATCTTCTGTCACAAGGTAAATTTGTTGCCGCTACATCAAAGGTCTGAGATCCTTCTTTTTCACCCCCCCCCCCCCCCCAGCCCCCTGCACACCCATCTCCACCGCGCCACTTTTTCCACCCTCTCTCCAAACTCGGCTATATAGCGCCTGGGGGTTGCATTTCAACTCCTTTTGCATCACAATGATGAACCTGCTTCTGTCCTCGCAATTTACCGAGCTTGTCCTGTAGGTACAAAAAAAAAAAAAATGGAGGGAGGGAGTAGAAAAAAAATCTTGTTTTCTCGTTATAAAAGCAGTTGTGTTTGACTTCAAATGTGCTGACGCTCCCCGCCCCCCCTCGTCCCCACACTTACAGAGTCAACACAAGTTTTGCTCATGAATACATCCTATTTTTCCCCACCACACACGTTCTCCATGGCCCGAAGCTGTGATCACTATTTTCAGACGCAACCAGAGGCCATTCATACATGTAAATGTGAGCTAATAGCTTTTTTTTCTTGGATGGGGGGGGGGGGGGGGGGGGGGCATGCACGCTGATGTCAGCTAACCTGCTCTCATCAACACTTTTTTTTGGGTGAAAGTTAGAGAGCGACTGAGAGCCAAAGGTGTTCATTTGATTCCAATTCAAACGGTTATAACGTCATTCTTCAATGTTAAAAACGGTTAGAGTAACAATATAACACGTTAAAATAAGGATTTTTAAAAAAATATTTTCAGCTAGTGGTGTGCCGCGAGATTTTTTTCAATGAAAGAAGTGTGCCTTGGCTCAAAAAAGTTTGAAAAACACTGGGCTAAACGACAGCTTGCGTATAATTTTATTTTACAGTCAAACCTCGGTTTTCGAACGTCTCGGTTCTCGTACAATTCGGCTTTCGAACTAAAATTTTGAATTTTTTTATGCCTCGGATGACGAAACAAAGTGGTTTAAAAAAGTTGTTTTCTTGACTTGGAACGGATTAAAACATTTTACATTGACTCCAATGGGAAACATGGTTTTGGTTTTTGAACAATTCGGTTTTCCAACAGTCGTCTGGAATGGATAAGTTTTGTTTACGACCCAGGCGCAATTGAACATTGGCGCTCCCAAAGCTGTCCATCCCAACCCGAGGCCGGCGAGCGACTTTGCCTCGCCGCCAACTAACCCAACTTGCACAAACCGGTTTGCGGATCGGTTAACCGCTGCCGCGTGAGGATGCATGACGCGTTACGAAACTGTCACCACGCGCCGCGTCTCGGTAATCCCACCTCCCTACCCTCGCCTTTCATTGTCGGTGTTTCTTTATTTGCGTTTCAAATGTCAACGCGTAAACACCTTTCACGGGGCCGATATGAGTCGAAAGTAGAAGAAGGAGAAGAAGCGGGGCGTTGAAAGCGGCGTGGCGGCGGCGGGAGGAGGATTTACCAGGAGAAATAGGTGTTTATTGAGCGCTCCCGTGGGCTTACTGTGTAATAATAGACCTGTCACATTACGCAAATGCTTTTGCGTGTTTGTATGTGTGTTTGCGGCTTGTTTCTCGGCGCGCCGGTGCCGGAGCGGCATCATCAACTCCTGCGAGCGAGAGAGCGGATAGAATTAGTCTGGGCGAGAGCGACTTTAGCCGCTAATACGGGTAATTAAAACCGCAAGGCGAGACACTTAGATGCTTGTGTACTAAATAATTTACATGCCGTGATCTATGGATCATTTCCTTCCCTTCAATAGCAAAGATTGGCGAACAAGAAGGAGGAAGACGGCAGAGGATTTATCAGTAAAGCGGCATGTCGCGGTAATATTAATCCTTTCCACCACTTTCTGCTGTGTTAATCATACGCGGGGATCAGCGTGCGTGCGTGCGTGCGGGAAAACAGCTGATGAAATATTGCGCTGTCGAGCACGCACTTCGATAATCCTCGTTCTGCGAAGCCGTTTCAACAAATGGAGACGAACAATTTTGAAAAATATTCCGGATGCGATTTCCCCACTCAAGATTGAGATTATGATTCGAAACGTAATTTTTATTTCAAGCAACTCTTGCTACATTTTTTTCCGTCCATGGTCAATTTGAAAAAATGTCCTGTATGGGAACATTTTTTGGGAATATTATGGGAACAAAAAAAAAAATCGGAAAAAATCGGATTCATCGGTTAATCGATGATTGAAATAATCGTTAGGTGCATACCGACTGAAATGAAGTGACGTTTCCATGTTGATGCCTCGTCGTAAATACGCGGAAGCAATCAAACGAGCAACACGCTTTGTTTTAAAACTGACATTTCCACAATCAAAGATTTCCTGCTCTAAAATGTCACCTGGAATGAGTGCCATGTTCTTCCTGGAGACATTTTTTTTTTGGAGGTGGAGACGTTAATAAAGGCCGGATCAACAAGTCGGATTAGCAATGGCCGAGGACAAGCCCCGCGATTCATATTGATTCTTATCGCCAACACCAGGCAAGGATGGAGTAAGCAAATGTAAATATTCAATATTTACCTTCCCGGGTTGTTATTAGAGGCTTGGACACGGCCCGACTGTTATCATGCACCCACGATGCTCCCTTTCAATATTGTCTCTTCAGTACATGCGCGCGGGTGTGTTTGTCGACCAGGATCCCACTTTGTAGCAATGTATTCAAAGAAAGAAGCCGAAGAACACGTTCGGACTGCAAAAAAAACACAAAAAAAAAAAACAAGACGTCTGTTTCCAAATCATAAAGCGAAAAATCAAGAGGTGCGGGGAATTCGCCGCGCCGAATCTTTTCGTAATTAAGCACGCGAGGCGCCACGCCGCGCGAAGGTGTTGCGGGGCTGGTTGACTCTGTGAAAACATCAACGAGGGAGCTTCACGCCAATATCCCGCTCATTAGCGGCGCGCAGCCCCCCCCTCCATGAGGAAAAGAATCCCCCTTCCAGATTAAAACGCCCTTCAATTCGCTTTTGCTGAGGCGAAATGAGAAAATAACGACGGCTCAAAAACGTACGGTGAGCCGAGTAAAGTTCTTCCAGCGTTCACACTAGCCAAGTTAACAGTAGGTGTCGGCGCCACGTGTTAATGTGTACGTAGGTGCGGGAGGTGGAAGCATGCGCAGACACGAGTGTGACCTTTTCGCGAATCACTAACGACAGGAATAGACGGCCCGGAGTCGATAAGGTAAATTAGCCTTGACAAGTGAAAATGACACGGAGGGAAAATTTGCAGTCTGCAACCTCCCACCATCCTGCCAACAACGTTCCAGATGTCTTGTTCCATGTCTTGCACATTATCCTGGGGTGTCATTTTGACCACAATCAGTGGAGCTTGAAGTTGAAAGCAAATATGGTGAAGAGGCAATGAGCTGTTATGCTGCAGGCAAACGACGATTTCGGCAAATTTTGCAGAAAAATATATCCCGCTGAAAAATGGATGTTTCATTTTCTTCGCCCCCAATGACGCGCCCGATACCGGTTTTAAATTCTAAAAAGTATTTTGGAGGCTAAAGCTAGGATGTCGACCAGCAGAAACCTGATCCGAGAGGGCGTGGGCCAAATCAAACACATTTGTGGAAGGGAAGGGCAGGGAATCTTTTGGGAAGGGAGCCCGGAGGATGTATCATGGGGCGGATTTAAGGAGATTAGTCGGGGAGCCGCCGTACCTGCGGTGGACACTCCTTGTCCTGGCTCTTTGGAGAACTCGGGCCACGGTCTGGCTGCTGCTAGTTTGCTCGCCTCTCTGCTTGTTGGGCCTGCCAGGAAACACACACACAAAAAAAAAAATGTGAAAAAAAAGAATAGCCAGAAAAATAACGTCTAGCTGCTTTTCTGAGACAAAGATAAATAGCGTTTGTCTGGAGCACCTCTGAAGAAGAGGATACGGGGGAGGGGGGGGGTTAAAAACAACAAGGAGGCATCAGTGGAATTGACCCGTCTAGTGTGTGCTCAACTGAAATGCCCACTTCGCTCTCTGCGCATTAGCGCCGCATTTGCATATTCATAATAGCAACTCCAAGTGGAGGTAGCATCATGTGAAGTGTCCCCGGGAGCTGTAATTAAAGTTGACACAAAAATTTTTTTTATTAAAATCAACATCGGATTTCAGAATGAATTAACGAGCAGGCCAGGTTGGACGCTATTTATTTGAATAAACGCTGAATAAACGCTCATATCAAACTAACAACTTGTTTTTTTTGAGTCGATAGAGAGACGACGATGGCACCAATATTTGGGATTTTATCGGTTGCCGTCGGCTTTGGTACATTGCGCAACTCGTGACTTCCACTATTTTTCAGGGAATCAGACGCCAGTGATATTTGCACTGCCTCAAAGAATCAAAGAAAATTCAGTGTGAGATGTGAGCAGAAATTTGCACTGGGATGCGGTGGAATTGTATTCTTTTTTTTCTCTTGCAAAGCCCACTAATCCCGCACGGTAGATATAGCGGCAGCCGGGCTCGCAGCTTCCCTCCCATTCTTCAAGAGCAGACGGATGAAAGCGGGTGGCGACGAACGACATTGCGCAGAGCTGCCGCTATCACCTCCGTCGGCCAATCAGCATCATGTGGGGAGGGCGCAACAACTTTGCGAAAACACGAAGGAAAAAAAACTTTTGGCGGGGGGGGGGGGGGGGGATATACGTGGCGGTGTGCCGGTTTCCATGACAACAGCTGCATATGACGCGTCTCCGACAGCAGGTGGGAACGCTGTTTGAACAAGTACATTGAGAACTCGAGCAAACACGACGGGAGGAGAAAGAAGAAAAAAAAATGAGATTGAGAAGGCACGAGGGGGGGAAAAAAATAAAAAATAAAAGTTACCATGCTTTATACTCCTCGAGGGAATGCAGTCACCGCGATCAATGATGGAAGGACGGAGTTGCGCAGGAGGAGCCGGCGCCAGACTCAAGTAAACAAACACTTTGGTTGGGAACTGAGCCCGAAATGCATTGATCTGCCTCCTTCGCTCTGAACCGTTCACCGATATTGCTATTAACTTTTGATACATAAAATTTAAACTATCCGATAATTGTTATTTTAAATGCCCCTAACCCTACATGGGTGAAAATACCCCCTAGTGTGAAAAAATCTTCATGCATTAACACCATTCCCACTTTCCAGTTTCCTATTTGCTACAGTGAAAAACCCCCTGTTGTGAAAAATGTCTTGCTGCAAACACGATTTCGTTGTAGAGGAGTTTTACTGTATATATATATATTTTTTTTAATGCACATGATGCGTCAAACTGCCGCAATGTAGCGCAAAGTGTTGATACCCGATATCGGTACTTGCCCCTCCCTAATTACCAGCATTCGCTGAAGATGAGCCGATTAGCTAAACTGCTGTTTGGCTGTGCGAAATTTCACACAAAATTCTCCCAAAACAGGCTTACTATATGTTGAGGTGGCCAAAAATAGTGAGCACAGGCATGAAAGCGTGTTATGTCCCCAGCCTGTCGCTCTGCTGAATATTCCCGACCGCAGAAGTCACCATTTTGTGTCGCTCGGCAGAGAAAAGAACATTCACACGACAGCACAAAATGCCGACAGAGAAGTCATCAAAAAGTTTGCCGGAGAGTCGCAGAAGTTGACAAAAACATCGCGCGGTGCAGACCTGCCGTCTATTTAACCCGGTGTTGCTATGCACAAAAAGTGACATCTGCCCTCCGTTAATGCACACGTTGTATAAACCGCACAATGTGACACATTCTTGAGAACGAGAAAGTGTGCTCGACAGAGAGAGGGAGGGAGGCGGGAGGGAGGCTGCTGCATGAATCACAAAGCACTCAGAGGCATATTTGATGTTGATATCTATCGCTGAGGTTGGAAAAGAGGGCTGGGAAAAAAATAAATAAGAGGAGGGGGAAAATAACGGGGCGACCGACACCATGACACGGGGATCCTAATGAAAATAAGATTCCACCCAAATGGAACTGGTGTAATTGGTTTCAGATAGTGAGGTCGGGAGAAAGGCGATACAGGCGAGTATTATGCCGGGGAAAAAAAGAAAAAAAAAGGGGGGGGGGGACGGAGAAACAAGAATGTTTACACAGGCATTCCTAGGCTACATTAATAGGCATGCACAGACCACCGGAGAGGCAAAACACTGGCAGAGAGAGTGAAGGGCAGACTGACAGCGCGGGCAAAGGGGGGGCTGGGGGGGGTTTAAAAAAAAAAAATCATACATCAACCCTCCATTCAGCTTGTCTGTGTTTCGACTCCATAGAGAGCAAGGTAATAAGGAACAGCCATCACAATGCACCTTTGTTAAGGAGCATGCAAAGACCTTAAACAAGCATGAAACACATTAGCCGCGCACGCCGAAGCGAGGCCCAGAAAGCATTACAAATCTCCAGATTGCTTTGCTTATTGTGCGCGGCGGATGGGCGAGGCGTGCGTGACAGCGCCGAGGTGTTTGCCGCGCGTGTGTACACAAGGAATAAGCCATCGGCTAAGAATGTCACTCTTTCAAATCCACCTGGAGACCCTGCGCGTTATGCAGCCGTGACATCCGAATTGGATATGTCTGAAGAGCTTGTGACATTGTGTTTGGACAGCGCAGATCACTTCCTGTCTGCTCCCACGCCGGGGGTTGTTGTTATGAGCGGGATGTGCTGGATATTGGAACGACGACGCAGGTGGGCAGGAGATGGGGGGGGGGGGGGGGGGGCAACGACGCGCATGGCGACGGAAGCCGAACAGATGTTTTGCGTGCATGCGTGAGCCGTGTTTGGTGGAGGGAGTAAAAGGGCTGCTGTTCAACACGCTCGGCCGTCGGCCAGAACGACTGCGGTCACGCCGACGGCGTCGACGAGTGCCGCGCGCATGGATGCCCGCATAAACACACGGCCAAACTCGACACAAAAACAGATTTTATATGATATGAAGTCATAAATATAGATACATCGGGTGTCGGCAAAGCTACGAAGAAGTCCGACAACAAAATATACAACGAATGTGATCGTAGAGTAAAATTACAGTAAAAGGAGAAAAAAATCAAACTCACTGTTATTTACATGATGTCATTGAACGCATCACACACTGCAGAAAGCGCAACGCAACGAACAAGAATGGCGGCCGCGACAGAACGCTCGCTGTTATTTACGTGATGTCATTGAACGCACCACACGCTGCAGAAACAGCAACGAACAAGAATGGCGGCCGCGACAGAACACTCCTTGTTTTTTAAGTGATGTCATTGAACGCACCACACGCCGCAGAAACTACAGCATTCCGGCTATCCAACCCGACCACTTTCGTCCGGATCTGATGTTGTATGTTGTGTACCGCAACGCAACGAACAAGAATGGCGGCCGCGACAGAACACTCGCTGTTATTTACGTGATGTCATTAAACGCGCCACATGCCGCAGAAACACCTCCACGTTAACGATGTTTCCTGTCAACGTGTTAGCAATATTCAACATCCAGGGCCAGATTGTAACATCCTAAATTGGGGCCTTTTCGAAAATAAACACGTGGCCTTTCTGCGGGTAATAGTTTGCTCCCCGGCCTGCCGATTGCGCTTGGAGTGCTCAACTTCCTTCCCCACCGTCAGCTCCCCCCTTCTCTCCACACATCACCTTCTTCATTTCTTTCTCTCATCTCCGCTGCCACTCGATCCGGCCGCTTGTTTATTGATTCTCTAGATGAAGAATTCCTTGGGTGGGAGGATTGTAACACACAAGCATCAAATTATTTTGGGGCGGGGGGGGCTGTGCTTATTTGCTTTTGCCTTGCATCTATTTGGCCTGCGTCTGTAGACAATTATGCCTACCCAGGCCCCAGACTCAGGTGCTAATAATGAAGGACAAATAGAATCATATGTGTAAACTTCCCCCACTGATGAAAATTTATATTAACTTTCTGCCACAGTAAACAGAGCCGCATAGCTACACCCTCCCGGGAGGATTGACAAGATGAATTTGCCGGCTCCAAACCACCGCCAAGGACTGTATAGGCGGAGGAGAAGAGCGGGGGCGGAGCCCCGCCCGCCCAACCTGCCTGCCGCTTCATTTTTCACCACAAAACAAGGGGGCTGCTTGTCGCCCCGTCCGCAGGTCACGTTTCGTCTACAACAATGTCCACGCGCCAACGCGAGTGTTGAAGCGACACTCAAATTTGAAGTTGCTCCGAATTCTTCGGCACTTCGCGGCTGATGAAATCCTTTGACGTTTTTCCTGTCGGCTCTCTGCAAGTGGCTTTCGCAAAAAAAAAGTCTTTACTTTCACCTGGGCCTCTATCGCTTTTCCCGCAGATAAGGTGACAGCAAGCCCTTTTCGGCGGCGCTCTTTATCTACCGCCGCTCTTAGGGAAAGTCCTTTGGAAGGCCCCGACAGCTGAGGGCTGCCACAATGTGCTATCACAAAGAGACAGGCGGCAAGGAAAATAGAGACCAGGGCAGAATAGAGCCGCCTGTGTGGTGGGTGTGTGTGTGTGTGTCCCGTGCGTCGAGTGATGGACGGCGTGTGTAAGGTCAAGCTTTGCTCTCTTTTGTACAAATGTTCCCTCTTTGAGATGTCGCCGTCAGATCGGACGTGGCTCATTTGGAGGAAAATGTTAGGGTTGCTGAGCAAGCGTGATGAGGATTGTCATATTCCGGCAGTGTTACATTTGAGCGATTTAGCCAAATCGTGAAGCCATTTGGGGGAAGTATCATCGGAGGCATAGCAACTCACAGAACCCAAACGCAACTCGAAAGAACGTCTACCAGAGTCAAGAAACGGTACCGATAAACCTGAAATTGGCATTTGACTCAGCGCTAGAGCACCGGATTGCGTCTCTGGAAGACCCAAAGTGGTTTTGCGTGTGGCAAGGACTCCTCCCGGGTCAATACTACGAGTCTGCCTGGTCCTGCGGTGCTCGGGTTAAGTGCCGGGTGTAAAGTGTCACCCGACCGGAGGGTCGATTGGAGTTGTCTGACCTTTCCGAACGAGAACGACCTTGCTTTCGCCGTGGCGTAAATTGAACTCGGCCGGCCAGCTCAGCAGCAGCGCCCTTCGTGTTTTATTTTCCAAGTAAGCGGTAGGACCACGTTCATCTAATTTCTCATCTTTTTGCCGATCCGTTACTTCCTATCATACCTGGCCGGTCGTCTCGTCGTGCATATTTCAATTACAACGGGCGTGCGTTTGACCTTTAAGTGAGCCGGAGAAGATACAGTTATCTGCCTTCCACTCTGGCGCCAACGTCTATCCATCATCGCTGAGAAAGGGAGCTGGCGCAGGTACAGAGTGTGACGAGGAGTGGATTTTTTTATTTTTTTTTTCCCTTGAAAGGCTCAGTGATGAAAATGTAACAATGCATAGGTATGGGAATACATCAAACTCGGGCACAAAAGCTTTGGTGTGCCGCCAGACTGACTTGAGTCCTAAACAGAGCCTTTCCCCAAAAGCCGGGCTGTCATCACGCTCGCGGGAAACGAGCCGCCGTGATCTCGTTCCGTCGCCGTTCGCCGCCCTTTTCCAAAGAGCTAATCTCCATCTTTCATTGAATCAAGAATGGAAATTTGCACGAAATGCTTCTTTTTCAATTTCATGCTGAAGTAGCTCAAGCTAGTGGCTGTAATTTCGCCTAACAAGAAAATGTATCACTCGGTTGCACACTGTGTAAGGAACAGGCTTCCTTTCTGATTTTCCATCCCCCCCCCCCCCTCCCCACACACACTTCTCAGGCTTTGATGAATGTGCCAAAAGCATGATCGCTCCATCATAGCACGCCACGCAAGGACACAGCAATTACATTCCGAAGTAAAACCACTGGTTGAAAGTTGTATGAAAAATGTACTCGGAACACAAGTCTTCATTTTTGGGCAGAAACAACCCCCCAACCTTAAAGTAGGACGCTGACATTCTCAAACATGACTAAGTTTTCCTTTAAATCAAGATGGTCACACTTGCTGACGTCCGGATAGGCATTCCGAATGATATCGCCAAAAAAAACGGCACGCGTAGCAAAAAAGCGCCACGTAGCTAATGTATATTTCTCACGTAACAACGCACAAGCAGTGACAATCAAACCTCGGAGCGATTCGGCAGCACGGACTCTCTATCGGTTTGGCCAAGTTCGAAGCGCAGCCCCAGGTCCCCATAAAGCACCTTTACGTGTACGCTCGCTTTTATCGGGGTGGAACCAGGTCCCCATAAAGCACCTTTACGTGTACACTCGCGTTTATCGGGGTGTAACAAGCAAGCCTCGCCGTGCTACTGTCGATCAATCGAGGCCAGTCGAGTGTTCCTACGTGGACGAATAAGCGGTCGTTCAGGCTTGCTGATTCCACTTGGTGGAAGCCATTTTCCTAAACAGAGCTGACGTACGAATAAATATGGTCGGCGTTACAAAGTGAAGGGAGCCAAACCCGACACGAACTCATGCGTCAGTCGGTCGCTTTTTCGTATAGCCTTGAATTCCCCGTGGCGTGGCGCTTATTTACTGCATTTGTATGAGAGGCTGTGAAGGGGAGCCTCGGCCTGCTCTCCTTCATGTCTACACACACATACACACACACACACACACACACACACGAGGCGTTTGGAAGCAATGCATATAAGAAAAGAGCAGCCTGGTCGTATTACAAGTACAAACATCTTGGGAGATGGCAGAGAGCTCTTTATCTATTCAAGAAATGGGTCACGGATGAAGGTAATCCGAGGAGCAGAAAGTGTTAACAAGTGAACCAGAGAAGGGGGGGGGGGGGGGGGGGTGCAATCTTGATACCTGGAATCTGTTAGCCGAGATCCTGGGCGCATTCGATAGACCTGCGATGTCATTCACGATGATTTTGAGGTCATTTTCGTATTTTTTTTGGGGTGGAGCGGGAGAAAAGGTAGGAGGGTAGCTGGGGGAGTGGGGAGGGGTATCCACAACAAACCGTCGGGCAAGCGTTTCGGAGACTGATTTGTTACTATTCATGGCTAAAGCAGAGAGGAACTGTAATACGAGACATGCTTGTTAAATTCACAAGACTCCAAAGCTGCCTTCTAGCAAATCCTGTCTTGTGCTTGTCAGCTTAAGACACCCCGCCATATGCATATGTAGGATTTTTTAAGCTCTGTTAAATGGATAGTGGCGCTGTGGCCTATCAAACGACTCTAAGCCACTTGGGGTGTGTATGAGAGGGGGAGGAGGGAAGGTTGAGGAAGGGAATCATTTAGAGAAAAGCAAAGCAGCAACACATCATATGCATCACTTGCTCCACTTTACGTACGACGTTATTTATTTACCGGTGGACGTCCGGGATGCGCGTGTGTGGCGAGAACACCGACGAGATGGGGGACCGGCAACAAACAATGAGTGGTCGTTAACCCGGCCGAATAATTTACGGCCGAGGGTATTGAGCTGGGTTGCTTTTTCGGAGTACGCCTCGTGCGAGTGGACTTATAGATCCGGCGGCCATTTATTTCCCCCCCCCCTCCCCGCTGCTGAAGCGGGGGCGGTTAGGGAGGCGTAAAAGCAAATGAGTTGTGAAGTGAGCATTGATCCCGCCCGGCGTGCAGGTTGGCAGCGGACTGCGTGGCTATCGCTTGGATGGCCACCTTTTATTTACATGGACGGCGGTTCACCCCCCACGCCCCCCCCCCCCACGGCCGAGTTCATTTGGTCGACGGCCCAAACGCGGGAGAAAAGGGGGAAAGAAATGCAATCGGTCTAGAACCCGCTGACTCCAAATGCAGGGCTGTTGAAAATCACTCAATGGACCGAGGACCCCAGACGTTCCGATCCAAAACATGGGGGGGCGGAGCCAGTCAAGGGCATCCCCGTGGAGACGACACATGAAAGTCAAAGAATATGTTGACAGGGGACAGTTTCCTCCGGACTCCTGATCTTCTTCTAATTGCACTCGGTTTTTGGATCGGTTGCTCCCAGAAACAACGATCCAATTAAAACTCATTCAGTACCAGCCAATCCTGGACCAAGTCTGAAAAGACGTTCATAAACGTCTTTGGGAGTGAATGAGTTAAAGGACGGCCAATCGAGCCGATCCACTGCGCCTGCGCTTTCCCCCTTTACCTGCAGTCGCCTTTGCGGCGGCCGCTGACTGCTTGAGCAGAAAATGCCCCCATAAGTGTTTATTTCCAGCAGATTTCCCTCCGCCCGTCTCTCTCTGGCTTTTAATGTCCTCTTCTCCCACCCCCCCCCCCCCCCCCACCCTCTCTGCCTTGTCTCCCTTTCAAGCCTCAGCGCCTGACATTTCGCCACGCTCTCCAGAGACGCCGGCGCGAAATGGAGTTACTGGGAGAGCGCCACTGTAAATTTCAGGAGGCCACGTGTAATGTGCCTTAAACAGAGATGGACGGGCCCGGTCGGAAGGAATCAAAGGGGACGGCGGTACGGGGGGGGGGGGGGGGGGGGGGCGCGGCGGCAGATAAGAGAACGGCGGGCTGTTTTGTCCGGGGGAAGGCCGCGCAAACAGTCAAAACCCCCTCCCCTGCTGTCATTCACATCGTATATCTTTAGTGTCATCGCAGGAAGGGCGTATATGTCGCCGTCCTGTACGTACTATCCAGTAGGGAGGGGGGGGGAGGGGGGGGCACAGTCTGCCGATAGCTCGCCTCGGAAGAGAAAGAAGGATGGCTCCCATTGTAAATAAGTCGGACACCCCAAAGTGTCTTTTCAGCGAGCGGGGCGATAATTCTACAAAGACGTATGCCACTTCCTTTTCAGCGCCGCGTTTTATGAAACGGAACATATTTCAGGTGGGAGCTCTTTCTCCTGCCCCCCGAACGCTGATTGATGCGCTCCAACGCCGGGGCCGACGCCGTCTTATTTACACAGCGCGGGGAGGCAATCTCAGGCCTTAAAGATAAACCTAATGAGCTTCTTTGTGTAAGGGTGCAAATGAGACGCCAGCCACCCCGCCATGCCTTTCCTTTCCTTTTTCGCATCCAAAAGGAAGGAAGGGGGGGGGGGGGGGACGGTCTGGGTGATTAGGCCTTTAAATTATGCTCAAGGGCAAAGCACAGATTTGCATCTTGCGCGCGAACGGGCGCGTGTGTGCGCTAAAAAGAGAAAGAAAGGCAGGTGAAGGGCAGAAAGGGAAAGAAGCTTGAGGCTTATTTGTGAGAGGTGACAATCGTTAAACAACGCATGTCAGCATTTTTTATTTTTTGCAGAACACCCACCCTCCACCCTGCCGCCCACAAAGAAAAAAAAAAAAAAACTTTGTACAAAGATACACACTCAAGCATTCACCGCAATTACGTTACATCGGAGGGGCAGGTTTGACTCCGCCCCCAAAATCCGACAAATTATCCGTCGCCTGCTGTCAAAATTCCTCATCCTGACCATTTCCCGCCAGCTAAACAGCTGGGAAGGCCGGTTAGTTGCTGTCACCGCCAACTTGGACCACTGCCTCAGTGCTCTCGGAAATTTACGTCAAAACGCCGCACGCCGTTCAAATGGGAATCGAGCGGGTGAAAGGTAAACAAGTCTGGTTGGCGGTGGGCCGGCCGTTAAATAGGCCTTTGGCTCAAACAGCTGACCACAATATAGGCCAGGGGCCCACATTGAGCTGTGAATATCAATAAGTGCCGAGGGGAGGGGTGGGGTGGGGGGCAGGACTCCCCCAATCCCGGATGGGCTCATCCATCCTGATTACCAAGGTAATCAACTAAGAGCCTCATCATCTCGATATCCAAATTCAGAGATCAATGCCCGCATATTCATACAGCGCCGCATCGCGACATCGCGCATGGTCAATGATGAATCGACCCGAGGTCGGGATTACATTATTGCTTTTTTTTTTTTTTTTTTTGCGGGGGGGGGGGGGGGGGGGGGTCGAGCTTTAACGCTGATCACAAGAACGGGGGGCAATTAGTGCCGAGCAACATTCATCATTTGCGCCGATGCATTTCCGCAGCTGGCTGGCAAATTGCAATCAGATAAAAGTAGGAATCTAATCGCTGATCTGAAATCAAATTAGTTCTATTTAGGCAACCTTTTAGGGGAGGGGGGCGGGTGGTGAAACCCCCGGGAGAAAATTAGCGGCGGCAAATTTGATTGCGGACACGATTGCTTAATATCCAGATCCATAGATGAGCGTTTTTGCTGTTGTTGTTGTTATCAACCGCATAGTTGACTCGATTAGTGGCCTCCGCTCACCAGCGGAGATCCAAGACGAGAATTGAATTGAAAATTCTACACGCATGCTGCGTCTTGAATGACGGGGGTCGATTTTAACTAATCCATAAACAGTCAAACCTCGGTTTTCGTCCATAATCCATTCGAAAACCGAAATTCTTCAAAAACCAAAAACACGCTCTTTTTAAAATAAAATGTTTCTTGCTCACGATGGAAAGCAACACGAGGAAGCGTCACTTCCTCGTGTAAGGAAGGCGGGAGGAGTCAAATGGTGCATTCAAGTGCGCTCAGTTTGTTCGAGAACCGAAATTTGTTCGTCATCCGAAGCATAAAAAAAAAACCTCTAAATTTTTGGTGGAAAACCGATTTGGTCGAGAACCGAGACGTTCGAAAACCGAGGTTTGACTGTATTTATTTTAATTGGGCCGAACAATGAATCAAATTCGCACTGACACTGCAATGTCGTCGAAGGCAAAGGCCACACTTAAAAAAAAAAAAGCTTCATTTCCGACGGTTGGTATTCTTGATTTATTTATTATTATTTTTACGAATTCAGTATTACTAGATTTAATTTTAATTTTTTTGAAGAGGTTTGACTGCACAGTACCGAGAGCGGTTTCTCCTATTTTGGCTGCGCCTGATTTGCAAGTACTGTTTTCTAGCGCATACAATTGTTTGGGGCAAGGTGGGGGTCGGGGCTGGGGGGGGGGTTTACAAACGCAAAATATTCCAAGTCGCTGATCTGTGTCCTACGAGGCGTTTGGTCCAATCTCATGCGCGAGACCTGAAGATGCTGCTTTTCTAATTATAGCTGCAGGTGGTATTTGGGAAAGCTGCTAGGTAATGGCACAACCCAGAGGGACAGAGGGGGTGGGGGGGTCGAATTCATCAGCGCTTATTATTAATCATCCCTCCAGCAGCGTGATGAGAGACTGCAGCTTCCTATGCCCACCGGACCACTCAATGTCACGGCAAATCTCGGAGCAAAATTAGAGCCAACAGCCTTCCTTTCAAACAGTTGTGGTTTTTTTTTTTTTGAGGGGGGGGTCTTCCTGGCAAACCCTTCAACGGTTGCACGCGTGCTGTCATTCACTCTCAAGTGCAGTCCTTGCAACGAAGCAAGAATGCAAGCAAATGCGCAGGGACGCCTCCGTCTTTTGTCTGCAGCGCTGGACCTCGTTGTGCCGAGCGTGGGTGTGTGTGTGTGTGTGTGTGTGTGTGTGTGTGTGTGTGTGTGTGTGTGTGTGTGTGTGAAGATTTTAAAAAGCCTCCAGAGACCTGTTAGCCGGACTGCTCATTTCAATGTGTCTCTTTCTGGCCCTGTTTTCAGGCCTGGCCTGTTTTTCCCTTTTTCCTCACTGTCACACGCACACACCGGAACAAGCTCGTAGTCCATCGCTGAGACTTGACTAGACATTGAAAGCCATTTGTGTCCTTTTGTTACGAGAAGTTTGCTTGACCCCAATCAGGTGCGTGGACCCGAAAGAGTGGCGGCGCGGTGATGGATGGCGACTTGCGGCCGCCGGAATTGCAGAAGCGGGCCACGGAGGAAAGGGGTGAGGGGTATGTCACGGGTGGGAGAGAGATAAGGGGGGGGGGGGGGGGGGGGGGCCTGCAGGACATTTCGCTAGAGTGACCCCCCCACCACCCTGCAAACACACACCACCGTGGGGCTTCAGCTGCTTCCAACAACACACACACACACATATTTACACCCAACTTGTCTGAAAATGACCAGCAAACCAAAAGAGGACACACGACGACAAAACCCGCGGCGTTGCCCCCTCCCTCCCTCCCTCCCTCCCTCCCCCACCTCCCGTGAGCGCAACTCCCGCTGCTCTTTTGGCAAACTGTCAAAGCCATCATTCACCATGAAGAGACACAAGGGGCACTTGACTCTTTTCCTCCGCCGGCGCCTGACTTTCAAAAACACCCCGAAACACGCAGCACTCGGCTGGACGACGAGGCACGATTCAGAAGCGCTGGAGAATGACACCAGATGACAACAAAAATATCTCTTTTTTTTTTTTTTTTTTCTACACACACACACACACACACACACACACACACACACACACACACATAGACTTAGCAAATGCATGCCTGAACCAAGTCCTCAGATTCCATCTGAGGTGTTTGGTGTCTCTCCGAGGTAGTGCCGAGGCAGGAGGCCCTCTGGTGGACGCACATGGCGCACGCGCGCGCGAGCCTCCCCAGTGCCACTCCCGACACCCGCGCGCACGCACACACGCCAGCTCCGTTCCAACCGACACCGACACCTTCCGAAAAGCGATGAGGTCAAAGTAAATTCAAAAGAAAACTCTCAACAAGCTCGAGAATCCCCCATCCAAACGGAGGCAAAAGTCCGAAAAGAACGCATGTCGCACACGCGCGCGAGTAGACGTGCGCGTGGCTTTCGGAGAAAGAGGAGCGTGATGGGGGGGGGGGGGGGGGTGAAAAGCCAAAAGCGAGCGAACGAGTGGGTGATTCGAGCGAGCTGGAGGATTGGAGGAGGAGGAGGAGGAGGAGGAGGGTGGGGAGGGGGTTCCGGGGGGGGGCTAGTGGGGAGCAACACAACTTACCTGCTGTTGTCGCAGACGCAGCAGCTCGACTGTGCTTACTCGGCTGCCGCTCGTGTCACCAGCGCTTGATCTGCCATCTCTACCGCCAGCCTCTAATTGGCTGCTGCTTAGGGCGCTCATTCCATTTTTGACTCATTGAACTGTTGCTTATTGTCTGTGCGGCCGACTCCCGCATCATCAGGATTTTAAAACCTAGAAGTGATGAAGAGGCACCGGTGAGGGCTCTTCCTCTTCCTCTTCTTCTTCTTCTTCTTCTTCTTACAATTCGACCCTTCCACCCCCTCTCTCATTTTTTTTTTCCTTCCATGCTATATAGTTTTTTTTTTAATGCAGCCATTATCCTTACAGCCTCCCTCTGCAAATTAAAGCATTTAAAGAAGAGGGAGGAGGAGGGTGGGATGCAGGAGGCGCAATTATGCATTCATTGTGGAAATGAAGCAGTACAAAGAGAGCCACGTCCCTGGTCATATTTGACAAAGGAGTGGGGGGGGTGGGGGTGGGGGGGGCAACTCAACATGGTTTATAAAATCCCGGCATCAATTAAAGATTGAAGAAGTTGCGTTTGTATAAAAAAAAGAGAATCATTGGTTGGAAATCAAGGCAAACACGTGCCTGCCCGGGGACAATTATGGCGCCATTAAAACGGACGTCATTTTTACGACAGGCACTCCGAAAATATTGTTTCCATCTTGACCCTGCAGGATTATTATTATTATTATTATTATTTTTGTTAGTGTGGCAAAGCAAAGTGGTCGAAAGACGCAAAAGCTCGTCACCATTCGGCAGCACGGAGGAGGAAGACGAGGAAGAGGCGGGGCCAAACCATCCCGTACTTTTGCCAAATATTAGCCCAAATTTTTCCGTCATCAAACCTCACCGAGGAACACAAACTAAAATAAGAAGAGGCATCAACACATTTTTTGGAAAAAGGAGAAAAAAAAACACCCCAGAAGAGATCTGGAATGAATTCTCTCTGCATCCCATTTGAAAAGCAGCGAGGAAAAGAACGAAAAGGGGGGAAATGAATTTATCACCACTATCATTAATGATTGTGCTAAAACAGCATAAATTATGCATATTAGCTCCTTTCTCCCTCTTTCTCTCTCTCGTAATAAATGTTTTATCACCTCCCCCCCCTTTTGCATTTACCGCTCACTACCTTCGCAGGGGCAAAGAGGACACCACTCAACACTCTTCACTGTAAATAAATATACGCACAGCTAAAGAAGTCATTATTCTCATTAATCGAACCGTGGCAGATTTTCATTCTCTTGAGTTGCACATCAAAGCGGAAAAGGAATCGAGCCACGGATGAAAAAGCAAACAAAGGACGACCGAGCGCTGCCAAAGGCTTGTGTCACCGTCTTCTCTGGCCGAGTAAAAAAAAAAAAAATTCTCTTTTAATGGCGGTGTGCAAATGTCCTTTTCGTATGTGTGTGTGTGTGTGTGTGTGTGTGTGTGTGTGTGTGTGTGTGTGTGTGTGTGTGTGTGTGTGTGTGTTTGACGAGAGGCTGATAGAGGACAGGTCTTAAAGGATGTCCACGGCCAGGATAAACAGGATCCGGGCGGGAAAAGAACAAACAGGACTGAGCTGTTACACAGAGCAGGGCGACAGCTGCCTGGGACACAAGCAAACAGGGAAGAGGCCCGCTTGTGAACAAACAGGCCCCTGTTTAACACGGCGCCGCTCCGCACTGATGGAGGCGAGGAAGATGCGATGGGGGGGGGGGGGGGGGAGTCGAGAGAGAAAGAGAGAGGGAGGCAGGGAGGTGGCAGTCAGGAGTTGTGGGAGGGATGCTCAAGACTTGCACAATGTGACATCCAATCCAGAGCTGAATCCCGGACTAAGAAACTCGAGGCTGCAGCCGAGATCAGCCGGCTAATAAGTATTCAAATTAGGCATAAATTTTACATGGCCGATGTTTAAAATATTCAGAGAAAGACTGTCTGATTGCCTTTACTGCGATTTTATGAACATTCTAATGGAGCCTGCATCTCAGATCCCACCCCCCCCCCCCCCCCCCCCACCACACACCACCACCACCCTTCTTTTTGGACCGCTCGAAAACTGAGACAAAGAAATGAGAGATAGCAATACTAAAAACACCGCCCTCTCCAAAAAAAAAAAAATGTGCCGCATAATGATCATGCAGATGTATGCAAAGTGTATTCGCCGAGATCAGACGCCGCTTTAACCTTAACGACAGCGGCAAAATAAATTAATTAGCCACCTGAAAGGCGGCATTCAAAACCGCCAATTAAAGTGTCAATTAGAAACACGGCCCAGCCGCAATGATGAGCGGGCCGGCCGGCCGGCCTGCGACCGGCTGGCGAGGTAGTGAAACTCACCGCACACACACACACAAGAGGGTGTGTGTGTGAAAGATTGCACACGTCATCCTGCACCCTTGACCTGAGGATGGCGGTGTGTCAAAAGCATCTCTAAAAAAAAAAAGTCGGTCTGTGCAGCATGTGCCTTGATGCTTAATGGCGACACACCGGCAGAATTTGTCCAACTTAACTCAAATGAGTGGAAAGACACTGATTTTTTGGGGGGGCGGCATTCCAAACCTCGCTCTACCTACTGCCTCCCCGAGCAAACGTTGACTCTTGATCTGGGTTCGTTTCCAAATCCGTCGGGAATCCCCATCAGGACCCCGGTACACGTGTCGCGGCGGCGGCGGCGGCGGCGAATTCAGCGCCTGTGGTTGAAGCTGAAAGAAGCGCTCCTCCATCTTTGTTTGCGAGCTCTAAAAGCCCTTAATGTAGCCTCATTACCTGGCCTGTCAGCCGCTCTATCACGTGCGGTAAACACACACCATGACACCGGCCATCCATCGAGCGGCCGCGCGCGCAGCTGTCTGCCGTCGACTGGTGAAACGCACACACACACACACACACACACACACACACACACGATATGCTGGCATTAATGCACAACAAGCCTGACACGGGGTTCAGTTCAGCGTCTCTGGTGTCTATCCGGAAGCCTCGTTTGGTATGCACAGTAAAAATGTCATCCCAGACGTCCGTTCCTTATCGCTTCTCATTCCAGGTGGTCGACGGGATATTCCCCCCCCCACCCAAAAAAAAAAAAATCATAAGAAATAGAACTGAAATTACATTTCGCACTCTGATGGCTCCTCACAGCGCGCTCATCAAGTGGAGATACGGTTACCATTTCAAATAAGCGCACATTTGTGTGCTTGAGTGAAATGAATTCATCATTGCCATAAGTTACGACGCATACCAAATAAAGTCGGGCAAGGGCAAAAGGCATCGAGATTCAATACTTTAGATTGGCTAATAAATCAAAATGCCACATATGAGCAGTGGGGGGGTCGAGTAGCAATGATGTATTAAATGTACAAATCAAAAAAGGGCCCCCCCGCCCACCCAAAAAAAAAAAAAGAAGCTGTGAATTGATGCCTTGAACAAATCCTACATCCTGATCCTTTGTAGGCTCATATTTGGGCTTTTTTTTTTTTATTAAGTCAGGCACACACCAGGCTGCCGTGCCTTAAAAGCTTCCTTTTTGGCACTACAAGGCCACCATAAAAGAGCATTAATGACTACCTCGGAGAAACCTGTGTATGGTAATGGTTTCGCCTCTCAGAATTTCAAAAGTGCTTTAAGATTGACAGTGAGAAAAAAAAAAAAAAAAAGGTGTGAGGTGGTGAGTCGTGAGGAAATCATATTTACAAAATCAGAAACAGGGCCCCAATGAAATGGGATGAAGATGAATAATGGACTTCCCCCCCCCCCCCCGGGATTAACATGATTCAAAGCAAAAGAATCGAACGCGCTTATCTGCTGTCCAATGAGCCCGCCGTCGACAAAAACCCGCCGTCGCGTTTCGATTCTTCATTTGGCCTGGCAATAAATTGTCGCGCCGTGATAGCACGCGTTCAGTCAAGAGCGCTCCCAACTTAATTCTCTTCTATTTACAAGAAGGAGATGAGACGGAAGAAGATGAAAGGACGATTTTCTTTGCCACAGTGCCCATGAATGGACTGCCCGTGTGTGTGTGTGTGTGTGTGTGTGTGTGTGTGTGTGTGTGTGTATGAAGAAAAGCATATAGGGAAGTGTGTCATGAACACACAATGTCTCCTTAGAAATTAAATGTATGATTCTGATGTATTCTATAATACATATAGAATTATAATGTATATATATTGCGATCCAATTACTGTCCCCCCCCCCACCCCCC
Organism: Hippocampus abdominalis; assembly: GCA_018466805.1. Classification (NCBI taxonomy): domain Eukaryota; kingdom Metazoa; phylum Chordata; class Actinopteri; order Syngnathiformes; family Syngnathidae; genus Hippocampus; species Hippocampus abdominalis. The sequence continues at coordinate 19,294,389 of CM031704.1, read as the reverse complement.
GCTCAAAAAAAAAAAAAAATCATAACGGGAAAGCGATGGATGAAAAAGAAAATGCTTTTCACTTTACCAAGGCAAAGACGTCGTCCCGTATCATTTACAGACAGCCCTGCCAGCGCCGTAGTGGGGGCGAGCGAGACAAGTGACGAAAGCCCATCAGTCAGCTCTCATTTGCATATTTGCCAATTGCATTAATTAACTCGGCCCACCTAATCAGGGCTAATTGACCTATAAAAATGGGGGTAGGAAGGGAGGGGGGGGGGGGGGGGGGTTTCACTGTCTGGTCCAATCATCTTTACCAAGAGTAGAGGAGGCGCACCAGAGAGAGCCGACCGCTTCCATTTAAACGTCCCGCACGCTTGGAAGTATTCCACCGGAGACGCTCGAAGACGGGACGGATTTTTACGCAGGAGTGCAAAACGAAGGAGACGAAGAAGGCTACTACTTTGTCGCAGATCGGCCGGCCGGACGCGCGCGCGCGAGCGAGCGCACGGGGTGGGGGGGGACGCAGGCGGCGGCGGCAGACATCTCTCACCGTGACGTTTGCGGTCATTTCTGCTCGATTAGGGGCCATGATGTCGCCACCTCTGATTGATGTCGTCATTCCCCCCTCAGCAGTCCCGCATCGATAGATCTTAATGAATTGGTAAATAAGGGCGAAGATTGCGCTCGACAACGCCGCAACACTCCTCATTCAGAGCAGATAAGATTTATGTAAGCAATTAGGGGCATAAAAAAATGGGGGGGGGGCGAGGGGGGGTTGCTTTATTTATTTATTTTGTGAAAAGTCGCATCCAAATAGGACCCGGGCATTCCTCGACTTCGTCACACTTCTTTCATGCTCGGCTGGGGACTTTAGAAGCGCTCGGGGGAGACGCGTCGCAACCTGCTCCTGTCGGGATTAAGAAATTGATTTTTTGCCCCCCCCCCAAAAAAAAAAACATAAATAAATCAAATAAAATAAAAAACAGCGGCAGAGACACAATCCACTGAACAGATTCAAAGAAGTATAATAAGGCGTTTATATTTTTTTCCATTTTCTTTAAACTGTCAATAAGCAGCCAGAAGAGTGAGCAGAGGCGGAGGAAAAAAAAAAAAAAAAAAAAGCGGGACCGATAGGACTCCTTTCACCCCCCCACCCCTCACACACACACACTCCTCCCACCCCGAATTCAACAAGCTCATGCAAATGAGGCCGGCGCCGCTTAACTGCATCATTTATGTGGATAATAGCGGCATCATCATTACGGCAACTCAAATTAAATTACATCACAATTAGCATAACAAAGTGATTGGCTCAACTTTCAAAACAAATAAGGCAGCTCGGCTTAACGAACGGGCGTTAATTGGCCGGCGCGCGCGCGCGCTAAATAAAACACGGGGGTAAACACGTGCTCCAGTTCAATCCTTCCCGACATATATTTTTGGGGACAAATGAACGCGGGGCGGGAGGAGGCCGAAAAGTGAATCTCGCCAGGGGGATTTGGGACTCCAAACGCGTAGCATTTAATTTTATTGCGCGGGCAGAAGCTATTACAGGCGAGACTCTGGAGAACAATGTAAATTATCTGCCTTCAAAATAGACTTTGGCCAATTCTCCTCGTGAACTAATCACACAGCTCATTATGCATTAGGGTATTAAATTATGAAGAGGAGCCCCCTTTTCGCATTCCTGCACAAAAGCCCGATGAAATGTTAATCGCGCGCCCGCCGTAGCCCCAATCGCGTGCCTGCGCTCGCCCTCATCAATATTTAAAGTCAACAAATTATCCAACACTTGTCTTTGATAACAATAATTAGCAGCCGTGCCCGCGATCGGTCTTGTGACCTCTTCAGACTCAACATCTGCTCCTCAAGAGTTTGCTTATTTTCTTTGTCCTCACTAAACACACATCTGTCTAAGTGTGTGTGTGGGGGGGGGGGGGGGGGGGGGGGGGGGGGGCGCGTGCGTGCACACACTGCACGCGCGCGCCCTTTAATTGTCTTGTGGCGTCTTGTTGGATTAAAAGTAGCAGGCAACACATCTGGAAGTGACCCCCCCCCAACCCCACCCCAACTCCCCACCACCACTCCCGCCCCTTCAGCAGCAGAAATTAGCACAATTATAAAGTCCACACACACACACACACACACACAAGCAATTCATCAGAACTAATTAAGCAGCAGTGCAAAGTTACACAGGCAGCAGTCAAGACAGCAATAAAAGGAAGTTGATGGCGGATGACAGCGGAGTGACGGGTGGCTGCACCGGTGATGGATGGACGGATGGATGGATGGATGGACGGACGGACGGATGGATGCGTGACTCTTTTTTTTTTTTTTTTTTTTACCTTTCAAAGTGAGGAGAGCAGAGGTCTCGCCTCCGCCGCCGAGGGCTCAAAAAGCAAGTCGAGCGGTGTCACCGCGTGTGGAGAGGCAACACTATCTGTGTCATCACTCCAGCCGGTGTTTATGGGGGGTGGGGGGTTGCAGGGGGGGGTGGCATCATAAACAAGCCAGTTCCGAAGCGCACATACCCCCCCCACCCCCACCCCCCCCCCACCACCACCTCGCACAACCACCCACCCACTGCAAATCAGCCCCCGCCCCTACTCCTCCTCTCTCTCTCTCTCTCTCTCTCTCTCTCTCTCTCTCTCTCTCTCTTTCTCTCTCTCTCGCCACCTCACCAACAATATGCCATTCATGCAAATCACCATTGCCCCATTAGGGAAGGGGGAAAAAAAAAAAAAAAAAAAAAACAGAACCAGATCCAGACCTCTCCTGGCAATCATTCCATCATTTCCAGTTGTCAGCGGGGCAATTACCAACCAGGCCCACCAACCCAGTGTGGACATGATGCTGGACTTGGGGGGGGACAAGTGTGTGACTGAGTTGATATGTGTGTGTGTGTGTGTGTCAAATGGAAATTTATGACGCTGGCTTCTTTCTCTCATCTCACTTAGCAATAATGAGACCATCATTTTTTTATTATGATGATTTTATTTATTATTATTATTAATAATATTATTATTATGAAGCGCATCACTGATGGAAATACATATTCAATATGGCCAAATAGATCACTTCCTGTATGAGTGCAACTTCAAGATTGATTGATGATGAAATGAGCCTTTTTTTTTTTTTTGGTTGTTGTTATTTTGATTCCAACTAAATCCAAAGTGCGCGTCCGTCCGGGGGGTCGGAGTGCGGCTCTCCCCCCCTTTCGCCAGCCGACTCTCCCTCGCTCTAATCGCACACTCTCTCTCACCGCGGCTCCAAACGCGACCGTGCACACACACACACGCATCCGCATCGGCAGGCGGAGCGGGCGCGCAGCTCGCCTCTCCAAAAGCCGGCTGGAGCCGAGGACAACCCCCGACTGACCACCCCCCCAAAAAAACTGCTTTTGTTTGCTCACTGAGGTACGTCTCGTCTTTATTCTCTTGCATGCCGTGCGTGAATGCAAAGAAAGGGAATGAGCGAATGGGCTGTCCTGGAAAACGGGGATGGCGCTACAATGAGGCCATAGGGAGGAGGGGGGGACGGGGGGGGGGGAATTCCAGCATTTTATTTGATATTCTAAAATATATCGAAAAGTGATTTACTCAGTCTTACTATCGATCGGCCAACCCCCCCCCTTTCGCCCCGAGAGAGAGAGAAAGAGTTAAAAAAAAAAAAAAATCCTGGAGCCGTGCCTGCTGGAAACAATTAGCCCAAGCCGCGCTCCGGCGACTGACATCCCGGCGACCACAAAGCGCCGCTCGCTGCGACGCATCCTGCACAAGATCACACGCGGAGCGCAGAAAGATAGTCGAGGTTGTGACCTTACCTTTTTAAGATGAGAGTGCCAGAGAAATCCACTCCCCGCCCCCCCCAGCTAGGGAAACATTTGTCGACGCAAGGATGATGCCTGGAAGCATCAAAAATGAAGCGGAGAGGGGAAGAAAAAAAAAAAAAAACGCCACCGGGAAAAGATCATCAAAAGTCGCGGAAACTAGTTGAGAGACGCGCCGCGAGGAGGAGCATCATCGGCGATGTGTTTACAGGATACGAGTGGAGAGAGCGCGCAGCACCTCCGCCCGGTCACGTCGGAGAGACACTTGCCGATTGAGTGCTGCCTAATTAAAACAAGTCAGGCAGCCCCACTGGATTGTTTTGACGCCCGAGGACCAATAGTACACAAAAACCAGCGGCTTGATCGTGCGGCGCGGGGGTGGAAAGGGGGGGGGGGGGGGGTGGAGAGAGGAGGGTGCGGGGAGTGGGGGGTGACGGGAGTTGGCAGAGGAAATGTGTACGTTTGGGACAGGGGGGCGGGATGGAGCAGGGGTGGGGGGGGGGGGGGGTATATCGGAAGGCGCTTTCGTGCTGGGCTCATTGACGGACGGCTCTGACTTTTTTTTTTTTTTTTTTTTTTCCCCCCCCTCACAATGAAACCCTGACGCCGATGTGCCGTCACGTCCAAAACGAGGCTGCGCATTTCATCCCAAGTCCGATGACGGCTTGCAGATACTTTTCAAAAAAGCGAATTTACTGTCAGAAAATGGACGCGTTCGGGTCAGGGTGAGGGTCACGCTTGGAACAAAAACCATACGATGGAACGTTTGGGCTCCATGTTATTTGCGTTGTCATTTATTTGGGAATTCACACTCAAATCTCCTCTCGCCTCTCTCGCTTTCTCCCTCTTGCATGCCACAGATGTGTGTGTGTGTGTGTGTGTGTGTGTGTGTGTGTGTGTGTGTTTTTTCTGATAGACGGGACTCGACTGGAAAAGGAAAAAAAAAAGCCCGGGTCTCCCCCAAGAGAGATGAGTACAAAGCCCCCCCCCCCCCCAGTCTGCTCGCAGCAGATGCCGAAAAAGATGGTCCATCTGCCACCGGTTCACCGAGAGATTTCATTTTTCACAAGTGCACGCAAGCCGCACGTCGTCCGATCCCATTCCAAAATGACAACAGGACTGTTGTGAAAAACAGGCTCCCCTCGCCCAACCCCCCCCCAAGGCAACTATGACAGATTTATTTCGGGGCAAGACGCGGCCCCCCCCGACGCAGGGGGGGTAAAGACCACTTGAACTCGCAGCTCTGAGCGCTGGGCTGGCGTGATTTAACGGGCTCCGAGCAGCACATGATCTCGGCGGCCCCCGCTGCAGCGGATTTTTTTCAGGCTTTATGATATCATGATTACGACGGGTAGCAAAAAAAAAAAAAAAAGGGGGGTGGAAGGGGGGGGGGGGGAAGCCTCTGAGGCTAAATGCAAAAAAAATTTAGCGTGAAATGAAAACACATCAAGAAGTGTGAAACAGTGACAGTAATTTCCCTAAGCATGCACATTTATGCCGAGCAATTTCTCCATCTGGATATTCGGCGACTTTGGGGCTCCTCCGGCCACTTTGAAACGAATCCACCCGAAAGCGCCTCCTTGCAAAAGGCAAACAAGAGCCCCCCCCCCCCCCCTTTGGCCTGAGAGACGCCGACTTCACTCGGGGAATGCCAGGCCCATCTCGACAGATCTGTGACAATTGTGCCTCCTCCCTGCAGTTATTTATTCCCTTTGTCTCGTCTGCCGGGCTCTTTGCTGCTGCCAAGGTCAACAGAGACAAACAGGCCCACCAGCGTCTTGATGTGGTGGCAGCCGAGTAGAGAGAGGAGAAAGACAGTTAAAAAAAAAAAAAAGGGGGGGGGGCAATGCATGGCGGTGGCGGGTGCAGACATGTATAAGTGGGTACAGGGAGGAGGGGTGCGGGTGGGGGGAGGGGTGGGGGTGGGGGGTCTCTTGGCAGCAGCTGGCTACAAAGCCCGCCAAGAGCAACAGCACTGCGATGACGCCTCCCATCCATTGCGACTTCCTTTCGGTTCCCAATGGGCCCAAAATGGAGCGCAGTACTTGGTTGGAACCAGCAGGGGCGCTATTGGTTCACTTGCAACCAGGGCGAAACCGATTTGGAACAATCGGCTAATTATGATTCTCTCGACATTGCCATTACGATTTCATTTGCGATTTACGATTTCTTCCTGTGTATTTTTTAACAAAAGCAATGAATTCATCGATATCACAATGAACCAAATCTGATTGATTATCCATAAATGTTTTGCTCGAATAGGTTAGCCTCATGGCTAAAAGCCAAATGAACCATCAATTAATATTTAAACGGTTTACTTAGTTCGAATTGTTACTTACTCATCACTTTGACAATTTTTTTTAAGCGTTCATTATATCATTCGATTATAAACAAATTCTGTTATACACAAAAGAAAATGGCACAGGACTCAGAGGGTGTGGCGGGAGGTGAAGGCGGGGGGGTGGGGGGGGGGGAGTGTCTTTCTGATTTGTCTCCACCCTCACATCGGGGGGAAAAAAAAAAAAAAAAGTGTTGAAGTGCTCTGTTCAAATATGCTCAACAGCTCCTTGGCAACTTGCACACAGTGATAGTGCAAAATGTGTCCAAAGACAGACACAGACACAGACACAACCCCCCCCCCCCACCACCACCACCCCCACGCCCAAAAAAACCACGCACCCATCAGCCATGTTCGTTTATTGTCACCCGAATGTTGCACAAAGCACAAATTCAGGGGCCACTTAGTCCCCAGCCAAATAATGCATCATGAGGGGGCGGTGCCATTGAAGTCCTGCCCGCCGTTGATCACATGATACGTTGCTCATGGCCAGAGAGCGCAGGCCATTAAGGAGCCATGATTATATAAGTGCTCGGCAGGCTGCGCCGTTTTTTTAATTTACTCTCCTTAAAGCGGCGACGTATCCATGGCAACTTGCTTTGCCCTATTCAGAAAATCCCCTAATGAAATGCCTATTAAGTGGCTGATAATGACAGCGTCCAAATTTATTTGCATATGCATTTCACGGCGGGGGAGCAACAAAGCCGGGCGGGATTTTTGTTTCCGATTCTCCGCGATGGCGTTTAGCGCCAACGCCGTCATCGTCCAAGGCGAGCGAAGTCGCCGGGTGAATGACCACGCACACTTTTGGAAAGGAAACGTGGCGATTATCCGAGTTGCCGCTTTCCCCCTGGGAGCCTCCACACGTGACTTCCATTTGCGACTTTTCGAGTCGACGTCACAGCCAAAGAACCAAATTTAAAAAAAAATAAATGAAAACATGAAATCAATGCATCCGAGAGCGGATAATTAGATCCACGCGCGAGGCCTTAAAAACGATGTTCGCAAATCAACAGCTACTAAATAACGACTGGCAGAGTTGCTGCGGCCAATTTTTTGCAAGGGGGCGGGGTGGGGGTGTGGGGGTGCTTTTGCTGACAGCGTGTCAATCCATTCATGGCAAAACCAGATGCCGCTTGCACTGAAAAAAAAAAAAAATTTGATTCATTCATAAAAAAAAAAGACAAATTTCCTGAAGAAGAATAAACGGATTATTCGGTTGTTTTAAACGCTGGCTTCTCTGCAACCGCAGCTAATTCAAACCTAATTTTTACGGGATTTACATCTGGGGGTAATCCACCACATGGAACCGAGCCCACGGGAGGCCCGTGATAACCCTCTGACGAAGGCAACTCACCCCCTCCTCCCCTCTACCGTCCTTCCCTTCAATTTTTTTTTTTTTTTTTTTTAAGGACTTCCGCTGAAGTGACACACATCAAAAATGTTTTCACTGCGCTGTCGTCAGACACGAGGAGAAGATATAAGCGCCGCAGACACGGACGGAACGATGGCGATAAATAATCCAGCACAGCTGCACCGCGCTGGGATTGTTGACCCCCCGGCCGGACAAAGAAGCGGCCTTGAAGGAAAAAGCGGGTTCATTCTTGGGGTGTGCGTGGGAGTTTATGGGCACCTCTCAAGTGACCAGCTACATCTGGCTGGGCTAAGTGGGCCGTCTCATAAACGGCGCACGTTTACCGACCATCGGCTTATTTCAAAGCGAGCCAGGTGGATCAGTTTACGCTCGATGTTTGCCCCAGTTATTTAAAAACAAAACAAAAAAAGTCACAAAAAGCCCCCGAAAATAGAAAGTAAAAAACACGTGCGGGGTTTATGATTGACTTTTGTGGCGGAAGCTTCCCGTTTTCAGGACGAGGTGCCGCAATCTCAAACTGAGCCAAAATTTCCAGCAGGACAACACAACACAGACAAACTGGCTGCAATCCATTCAACGTCACAGACAACCCCCCCACACACCCACGGACCCCCCCCCCCCCCCGACCGAGTCGAAATGTATTTTCCGAAAACAAAATAAACGGAGCGCGAGCGGGTTTGACTCAGTCCTACTCTGGAATATGAGATCAAATAAAGGCTTGCGCGCAGGGCTGAAAGGAGAAACGAAATGGCTTCTGAGGAGACGTGGAGCGAGTAATAAAATTACTCCTTTATATCTTCCTAAACAGCATGTTTCCCCCCCCCCCCGCCACCCCGCCTTGGAGTGGGCGAAGGGGGCTTCGCTTTGGTCAAAGACAAGTACGCAAGTGGCAATTTCTCCTTCAGGCGAGATTTCCCCCCCGATTACAATTGTCGGCAGCAATTTTCCTCCGGAAAACGAGAAAACTATTTCGGCAACAAGTTAAGCGAAAGTTTCACTTTGCCGATGCGCTCGGCGGCTGAAAGGGGCTCGCCAAAGTGGAGCGGCGGAAAAAGGATTGAGAAGCCCATCGCTTTTCAATGGGGCTCAAATGAAGGCTTGCGAGTCGCAAACAGCGGACGGGAAAAATGTCGCAACTTTGAAAAGTGCCTCGCGTGCCTCGCGATTCCATTTAGCGTTTGGGGAGGTATTTACCACCAAAGTCCCCCCTTGCTTAAATTCAAGCAGTTGATTTGTATTCCTAAATGGCTGGCCACAACACTACTCACGTTGGATTAAAGAGAATTTTCAATTGGAGAGAATACATTATAATTCATTTTACAGTGGCTATTAAACCTTCAGTAAAAAAAAAAAAAAAGCTTTGCAACAAAGATTGAGCCACTTATCAGAGCGACTCACTGCCTTTAAAAGCCGTCCACGTTCAATGCGCTGAGTGGCAAGAAAGCAATCGCTGATGACTTTGAAAATAGGACCAAATGTACAATTGATCAAAACGTTTAAGGCTGGCGGGGACTGCGGCCAATCAAAAGGTTGCGACTGTTCAAAAGCCACAGACAGCCGCAAAGGAAGCTTGCAAAAATCGAGACTTTTGGGCTTAGGTTTCCGAAAATAACTTTAAGGGCATTTGAATTGGGAACAAAAAATTAGCATGAAGTTTATTGGCATGTACATGTTTTTAAGCAAAAATAAAAAATAAATAAAGTTCCTGTCGCTGTATGCTCAGGTTCCGCTACATTTTGCGGATGAGTTTTATATTATATATATATATATATATATATATATTTTTTTTAAATATATATATATTTTTTTTAATTTAAAAAATATTTATATATATATATATTTTTTTTTTAAACATGTTTTTTTTGGCATTTTAATTATTTTTTTTAAGCCAGAAAAAAAGGGAACTTTGAACTCATCACGCTTGATTTGGAGCCTTCCAAACCCTCTGAAATTTTCTGTCAACACGATTGCTTTCCAGCACCAACCCCCCCCCCACCCCCCCCCACCCGCGCTCCCCGCCGCCCCTCCCAAAAACCGCCGTACGTATCTTTCATGAGAAACCACTCAAACTTTAATAAATGCACATGACGGCACGCAGCTCCGCTCGCAGGAAACAACTTCAAGAAGTTACGAGCTATATGGCAACGTCGTTAACTTTCTCCCACCCGCCCCCACGCCGGCTTCTGCCCCCCCCCCATCAAAGCCGTGAATACAGGAAGACAGATGGCAAAAAAAAGGGGATGTTTTCCGGCGACTTAAAAGTACCCGCCCGCCAGACAGAAAGCAAGAAAGCACAAAAGCGCTAGCTAATCTCCTTTTGTTTCACCTTTCGCCGGGGAGCCGCCGCCGCCGCCGCCGCCGCCGACGCTGTACTTTGAAATGCTGGAATGCGCCATGATGAATGGCGAGGAACGAGGCCTCTGGAAGTCATCGGACGTATTTGTTTTGCCCAGTGAATTATGAACACGGTGGTGCCGGCGGGATGCTTTGGAAGCAAACGGAGTTGGCGGAGAGGGGGGGGGGAGAACAGCGATGGCACAAGGGGCTCTTTGTTTTGGGACAAATCTGAAGTTTCCTTTTGGATATTTAATACCCGGCAAGGTACCGAACAGACTTCTAGTAGTCTCGTGTCTGGCTGACAGATGAGGGGAGGGGTTGCGCGCCCGTAACCCCGACCAATGCGCAGCTCACGGGAGGCGCTCGCAACAAAGGCTGGGGAATCAATCAATCAATCCGCAGCCAAAGTACCTCTTGATGCCAGATGCGCGTCGGCTTTGACAAACATCTTCACCGAGGCTTTTGCGTGCCGTGCGGAGTCCAAAACCGTGTCAAAGTATGCTGGAAATAAACAGTCACCGCAGCGCACGTGAACCGGGGCTGTCGAAAACGCTTCTGCCTCGCGCTCGTTTTATTTACAGCGGCTTTTCCCGCGAGCTGCGGCCTGTCAAAAGCTTTCGCGGTTTCGACGTTTGAAATCAAAGAAAAGACAAATGTTTTATTGTTATGTTTTTTTTTTCTTTCTTTGCTCGTTCCTTTTCCTCGACGCGCGAGCGTCGCGGGGTTCGCCGTGATTAAATGCAAGGCTCGCTAAAAAGGGAGCTGAACTTTTCACACCTTCCCAAGCCACAAAATTGGATGATTTTGTGGTTGCGCAGCTGCCGCGCCACACTAATGCAAGGCGGTGTCATATGAAAAATATTCCTTTTCCCCAAACCGCAGGGCTGGTCATTAATGAAACACAGGCGGCGCGGTGAGGTCATACAGAGTCTAGATTTCAGCAGCCGCACTTTAAAAAAAAAAAAAAACGTTCATGGAGAATAGAGGAACATGAACACAAATCAGATTCCAGCTCCAAGGACGGCTTGGGGGGGGGGGGGGGGGAGAAAATAAATAAATAGAGAAAAAGGCAGCGGCCCCTCTCACATTTTCCCCCGGCGCTCTGCAAACAACCGTCAACTGCGGCTCAGAAACGGCTCACAATGAGAGCAGACTAAACAATCTGCTGCGGGCCAAGGAAAATGCTAAGCAACTCGGCGCACAGGATGTCTCACCCTAATTGCCAAACGATCCAATCGCACAATGGAATCCGTCCATTTTGGCAACGTCTTCAAACTTGGCGCCGGGCTCTCTCACCTTTAAAACCGTCAGCGGCGAGATGGAAAAACACAAATTCGCCCAGGCGTATTCTGGGATTTTTACGTGGGGCTTTACGGCGCTGACGGGAAATCCGGAGGGGCGGGAAGGCGGGTGGGGTGGGCGGCGGCTTGTAAACCAACGATTACGATCCATAGCGGACAAGACAGCTCCCCCATGGAGAGGTGGACAAAAGACCCGTCGCCGTTACTTTTGACCGATATCGAAATCACGAACGGAAATGATCCGTCATCGGTATCAAAAAGGTATTTAGTCAACTGCCGTCTTCAGAGCCATTTATCGGTTACACTTTCAGCACTCGATCCTTGAACTCTCTCTTCTCTTTGTCGCAAATGTCGCAAAATGATAGCCTCTAGATTTTCAAACCCTCCGAATCACTCCCGCAGCTCGCTACCAATTTCCCCGTTAGCATGTCAATGGGATTTTACAGCCACGTTAGCATTAGCTCGTATTCACATATACCCCCGTGTGTCATTCGTTTTGCTTTTTCCGTTCAGTCATCAAACAAACAACCGTCGGCAACTTGCGCACTTTTTTTTTTTTTCCCCGATGATATTGTTTTGAAGATGGAGAGAAGTCAAAATAAATTCCGATCAAGTGCACAGCCCAAGCGGACACGGACGGGAAAATGGGACAACGTGCCACGCGGCCTTGCAGCCGCGCTCCGCCGGCGACTTCAAACGGCCCCAAAAAGCAGCACGTTGACGAAACACAACACAACTACTAAAGGATTAAAGCAGGCATGGGGGGCTGCGGGGGAGTGGGGGGGGGGGGGGGGCACGCACTAGGTAGCAGGCCTCGACAGCAGATGGTAAAATTAACATTTCAACAGTTCCTTCCTTTCATGTACGTCTCGGCAGAACTTTTTTTTTTTCTCCGAGAAAGGCCTTTTTGGTAAGATACAGCGGTGCAGAAGGCATCTGGAAAAAAAGGGGGAAGAGGGATCTCGGTTTATTGCTCCTTGTGGTCCACCTCGATGAAAAATTAAGTAGGCCTGTTTTGCAGGTTTCCCCTCTCTGGAGGTCGCGTTGGAGAGTGGGGGGGATTATCGTTTGCGTCGTTATTTGGCCGAGGAACGCCCGCTAATCAAAGGAAATAAACGATGACGGGAGTTTGGAAACGCGCGGCTGCCTTGGGATGCTCCGAAATGGCAGCTTGATGATCTCGAACGACGGCGGCGGCGTCCAGCGGCGCGCCTGCGCCGCATCCATTAATTTGGACACAGTCCTGGCTAAATTACATGTGTTCCACCTCTGTGACATTTTAAATGCAATTAAAAGCTGGTTATGGAAGCGCGTGCGCGCAAGCGGCGCGCCGACTGGCCTGTGATGAAGGCAAATCAGCGGCGTGATTAACATGCAAACGAGCTCACGCTGGCAGTGGAGATTGGGGTTTGAAAACCTCAATTACCTTTTGTGTGATTATCTATTTACCAGTACACAGATTTCCATTTCTCATCTCCAGCCGAGGTTCTCCACGGCGGAGCCTCAATTATGAGCGCCGCCGCTTTTATTTATGATGGGCTTAACGCTGTAATACTCGCCCTGGTATATATATTTTTTTTCGCCGTGATGCATTGCCTTCGCGGCTGGCGCGGCCGACCGGACCGACGCTTCCTCGTTGGCTTCGGGAGGACTTATTAAGACTTCCGTCCCCAATTAATTGACACTCAGTGGACTCCTGTGGTCTCTCGCTTGCTCGCTCTCCATCTGACAAAATCTTTTGGACTCAAAACTTCCAATATCTCCGCCCATAAAACGCCATCAACAGAGGGAAAATGCCTGAAATGCCTCCCAAGACCGCAAATTTTATAAACTAAGACGGTCTTTTTTTTTTTTTTTTTTAAACTCGATGGCACGCGATGGTCAAGAAGCGAAGGAACAAAGGCAAACATTATGATGCAAACTCTGGTGGGCGGGGCCTAACGACAGCGTCGGATACCACCTGCAGTGAATGAGACGGCGCTGATGGAGAGACTCAAGAGTCGGACGGAATGAAAGGCGGAAAAGAGCCGGCCGGGGGAGAGAGCTCAGATAATGGCAGATAATGGACAATTAACTGGGGGCGAGCAGCGCCGGCTGCGGTGAATGGCGGCTCGGTGGCGCGGCAAGTCCCCGATCGCCACTCGACCATATTCACGTTGGGGAGGGGGGGGTAATATCAAGCGGCGGGCTCGCGGGCCTCCGAGGTGTCCGCGCCGGAATGCTTTCAAACAATGCCCCCCCCCAGAGAAACAAAGTGTCCCAAAGTGCCGCGGCGTCCTCACCCCGCCTATTGGTTCACGTCCTTTCACCATCCAAATAAAGCCGTCAATCCATTTTTAAAAAAAAGTGGCATCCAGATATTTACGCCCGTATCGAATGGCGTGTTTCAAATCGGGGGGGGGACGCCCGAGTGTCGCAAGCGGCCACCTTCAAGCTTCATCTCAAATCTATTGATCTGCGAAACACGGCGGCCCAGGGGAGCCGATTCACTTAATATCCGACGTCTCGTGATGAGATGAATCACGAGAACGCCGCTCGCTAATTAAACGTCCGACAAACCATTTAACTGACTGTGCGTCAGGAAGGTTCACCGGGGGTCGCCGCGTTTGTTTTTTTCATTTCTCGCTCGCCGACGAAAACAGGAGACGTGCGGGAGGTGCGAGGGCATTGATGGTGGAAAACAGCTCATGACACAATGGTGAAAACATACCAATGATTGTTAGCAGCTATGGCACTCATCCCGAATGCTGTCAAGACTTTGAAGGGAAAACAAAGTCGGTGGGGGTGGTGGGGGGGGGGGGCAGCAAGACAAACATCTTGGCTTCCGTGCTTTTTTTTTTTTTTTCGGTCCTTTTCTGCTTCAAATCTCTTTGGCACATATTTGCATCTGCTGACACGATGAAAACATCGGATCCGTAAATACAGTGAAACTCCTCTACAACGAAATCTACATGGGTGAAAATACCCCTTAGTGTGAAAAAATCTTCATGCATTAACACCATTCCCACTTTCCTGTTTCAAATTTGCTACAGTGAAAAACCCCCTGTTGTGAAAAATGTCTTGCCGCAAACATGATTTCGTTGTAGAGGAGTTTCACTGTACACCGAAAAAAGGGGGCGGGACTTCTGTCTCGTTGACTAAAGAAAGGTGTGAGCATCTTCAAATTATCGGAAAAATCCCGTGAGGTTTTGCGACTCAGTGTGTTTTGAGACAGACAAGGGATACAAATTAGGTGGGGGTTTTTTTGGGGAGGGGGGGCCTTTCCAATGAAATGATGGTAAACACCATCATTCTGTTAAAAAAAAGAAAAGATGATTCAAGCAGGCAGTCCATTGAGAGGACGGGGAACAAAGTATCACAAAGGTCCGACGTCTGCCAGGGTGAATACGCGCGAGATGAAAACCCATGTCATCATCTCCATAATGTAAAACACTCTCTTCTTCTTTTTCACCCGCTGACTATTCACCAAATAAATGGAGGGGAGGGGAAAAAAAAAAAAAAAAAAACGATCACCGCCGCAAAAAATATCGGACAAAAGGCAGAGGGGAGTTTTGAATGACCCCTTTTGACAATCCAAAAAAAAAAAAAAATGGCTGTCCAAACACATTGGGAAGCAGCCGAGTGGGGAAAGAAGGACTTGAGTATTTATCAGCGCGTACAAAGCAAAAAGGTATTAGCATGTCACCCGAAGCACTTAACCGCACCGGTCGAAAGCGGCGCTTTGACATAATGCCAGGTGAAAAATATCAGCGGGCCGTTTCTTTGGATCTACGACTCGGCACCAGGCGCCACCGAAAGGATCATTCCGCCGAGGCCGCCTCGCAAAGCCGGATGCTCATGAATTGAACTGATACGCCGGCGAATGAGTCTTCGCGCACCCAAAATGGTCCCAATTAAAAGGTTTTTCAAAAGGACTTTTGCTGAATGGCAAAAGAAAAACCCTGCGAGGAGACTTTAGCAGACACTCGCGGCTTTTAGCGCACTGGGCTAACTCCAAAGTAAACACCGTCACCTTGGCATGCCCCGTCCTCCTTGGGGGGGGGGGGGGGGGGGGGGGGGGCACTTGAATGCCGGTGTGACTTTTCCAGAGAGATGCTCAAAAAAAAAAAAAAAAACATTTCAAGTTGTGAAATTCCAGAGCTATCACGGTGGACTGGCGGCCATCGATTTCATGCGTGGACGTGAAAAGAGAAACCCTCGCGCCGCACGTCGATCCCTCCGACCGTTAGCCCCGTTTATTTACCTCATCTACGATGTAACGCTTCGCTGAGCATTAAGCAACTTGGGAGACGCGGGTTTCAATCCGCCGGCGAGAAGCGCCCAGTTTGAGCGTGCGCTCGCTCAGGTGGGGAGATGAGATGAGATGAGCGCGGCCGCCTCGGAGGCGGCGTGGCTTTCAACAGAAGTCGTAACAAAGAGTTGGCAGCAGCGCAAGATACGAACGAGCACGCAGATGGAGAGAAGAGTCGAAAATAATGCAAACAGAGGCAACTCTGCTTTAGGGGCAAAAATGGGGGCCAGATGGTGTTGGGGTTTTTTTTTTTTCCCCTCCATTTTTCTTTTGACTGCGTTTTATATTGCATACAGAACAGGAATTCAACTGTGGCAATCATGTTTTTGCAATACACATCTGCATTTCTTTTTGCTACTTGTAAAATGTATGGTGTGCACGATACCGAACACGATACCGAACACGATACCGAACACGATACCGAACACGATACCGAACAACAACAAAAAAGGACTTGGATATGAATTCTCCTACCCTTTTGACAGTTTTGGTCGAAGTTGCCGCCGCTGCCTTGCGCAATGCGTGTAAAACCAGCTGATTGGGTTATGCATCCTACCTAAGGGGTTGGCGCACGACGCCCAAACTCTAAAAGCGCATTTCTGGGGGGGGGAAAGACAATGTGAAATAAAAGTGAATGGAAAAAGGGAGTATGAAAGTGGGCGGTTCCGCCCCGAGGAGCACCGAGCGTGTTTCGCCCGACAAACACAACGGACAGCGCGGGACCACCGAGTTGACTGACAAGCGAAGCTGTCTCTCACTGACCGCCATGCGTTTTGTGTTACATGACAGCGAGGAGCTGGGCTGGACTGACAAACCAAGAACGCGTGGGCAGATTTGGTTTGCCGCGCGCCGGCGGTGGAGGATTTCGGGGGCGAGCTTGGCGCACCGTGGCCGGCGAGTCGGCTTCACAGGTGAGCGGCGGGAGGGAACACCCGCGTGCATCGGTTACACGGGGAGGAAAAAAAGTGAGGGGGTGGGCCGGGGGAGGAGGGCGAGGGGGGGGGGGGGGGGGGGGGTGGAATATATGCAGTGTGCCGACTGAATCTTTTCCACATGACGGGCCTGGGGCTGTTTTTGTCAACTGCACTCTTGAGTAGCAAGGAGTCAGGTAGTGTGACCACATGATTGCCCAAGAGGCACTACGGTGAGAGATGGAGAAATGGGGAGAGAGAGGTAAGGGAGAAGTGAGAATGGATGGGAGCAGGGGAGGGGGGCGCAGGGGAGGGGTCTTTGCATGGACAGGGCTCGAGCAGCAAGCATGATGAGGAGTAATCACAAACCCCATTCAGAGTGCAGTGGAGTTTGTCAACATACACACATTCACATTCCACTGTCTGTCAGCTCCATGACCCGGATCAAGCGTGTTTCCACACACACACACACACACACACAAACACACACCCACACAAACACCGATGCCCATTCTGCTTCCGAGCAGGAAGTAATTGCACAGTCTGTGCTTGCGCTTATCCCTTCTCAAGCTGCGATGCCATGATCATTACGAACAAAGGATTTAGGCTCTCTTGCCTATGGAGTGAAAAAAAAAAAAAAAAAAAAACTGCAGTGGCTACGAGCGCGTGCTTTGAATCACACTTAAAAATTACGACAGGAGAAAATGTACAGTACAGTACTTACTGCGAATAAAGGAAGATCTTCCAGTAAGCAAGTCCATGCATTTTTTTTTTTGGAGGGGGGGGGCAGCAACGTCACATACCGTTGCGTGGAATCTGAACCGGAACTCATCAGCAGGTAAAAATAGCCGACATTTCAGTCGAGGTCACGGCGACGTGCCGTCGGAACACTGAACTGTGAAGGGCTTACATAAAGCCCGCCGCCGCGCGCGCAAGGGGGCTGAGAAATGAGGCGGCGTGACACTTTGGTGAGAACGCAGCAGTTCAATCTGTCAGGACAATCAGCATTTAGACCTTGGGGGGGGAAGAAGAATGTGCGACTGTGTGCGACCGACTCGTCGGGACGCCATCGGCGGGCCGGGGGGGGGGGGCCCGAGCCGCTCATAATTCTTCCCACCTGAAATGCTGAGTTCAAACCAATGTCAGGCCACTCTAATGTCACGCCTGTCTCAGGTTGAGTTTCACAATAATCTGGGGTTGGAAGGGGGGCTGGGGGCGTGGTGGGGGGACGTCTCCAATCAAGTTGTGTGGAAAGAATAACACGTGAAAGTGGAGACCCAGGCGCTTGGTTGACGATATTATTCGGTGCTCTTCATGCAATCGACCCGTGGCAGACTTCGAACGGGGGGAATACTGTACAGTAAAACGCTATGTCGACTATGCCGCCCCCCACCCCCCCAAAAAAAAAAACAGATGTTCACGTGGAGTGGTCGGAAATCTGCAATCAATTTCTATTACTCTCTAAAACGGCGGTATGATGGCTGACATCTGGTTTTACGGCACCGTTTGGCGAAAGGCACCCCCCCCCCCCCGAAAAATAATACGGCCAATTTAAAAACAGTTCAGGCCTCAATCTCCAGATCAGCTCGCGACGAGGCCGTCGTGGGCCCGTCAACTCTCGCTCCAATTTGCTCGCGCGACCCGACGCCGAAACCTGATTCAGGGAAAGTTGCGCAACTTCCAAAAGTTCTCTGCTCAAAGTCTGCAGACAAAAAAAGTGGACCATCGAGATGAGGCGGCAGGAGATCCCAAGGAAAGAAGCGAGAGCCAACCTTTGATGAGGAAGAGGGTTTTTTTTTTTGGTTTTTTTTGTCGAGCGAGGGAGCTTAACTTTAAAATATTCCATGTGGCGGTGAATGGGGGGATTGACCAGTGGTCCTGATCTGAGCCACACACTGGGGCAGCGGGGTTAATGGTGGATAAAGATAAAAAAAATTTAAAAAAGGGTGTGGGGGTTGCTTTGCTTGATCTCCATCCTCCCCCCCCACGCGCTACCCTTCAAATTTCACCTCTGCACCAATCCCAAATCGGCTGCCAACGGGGACTCATCACAGTCCTTTTGATTTCTCCCTTTCCAGACCCTCGACGGGTCTGAAGGGCCCGGCCGGGGTAAATATCCGCCGAGGTTCGGCCACCGAGAGGGCTGACACTTTTGAAACCGTTTGAGGAGTGGCAATGAAATGACAAGAGCTCTCTGATCTATGACAAGAAATCAATTTCAGACGGGAAAAATGTGAGCGGAGGAGGGCTGCTCGCTCGCAACCGCCGTTGCTTTGCAAGCAGCCAAGTTACGCTTAATTGCTGGAGATTTGGTTAGATTAACTCTAAGTACAGCAATTTTTTTTTTTTTTTTTTTGCAATGAGGAAAAGGAGTTTTCAGGCCAGGCAGGTTAAATCCGCCAGCCGGGGGAAAGTAAGCGTTCATCTTGGGAGATGAGCAAAACTGGACTGGTCTGGACTCTGATCTGAGGCTGATGTGCCTCGTTGTATCGTACGCGCTCAAACAACCCACGCCGGCACGCAACGACAATCCAAATCAAAAGTCTTTCACTTACCACTTTGGACTTTGCAGCGCGCGTCTCTTGGCGTGGTTTCTATCGGCGCAGAGTCAGCATATTTCAGCCTAAAAACACAAAAAGGGCAAAACAGACGTTAGCAAAATGGCGGCCAACGCGACGGAAATCGGTCCCGCGCGTCTGATTTACTCTCCTATCCGTGTTCGTGCTCATACGAGCCTGTTCCGCTACAAATCTCAATCGGGACGTCAACAAAATAAATACAAAGACAGCAAAGCGGGCCGGCGTCCCCCCCCTCCCCCCTCCCGCCGCCTATCATAACTTCTGAGCAAGAGTAGATTGAAAGGCCGTGGGGTGTGACAGAGGCACAACCGGAGGGCCAATTCCATCAAGGTGGACAAGATTTGCTACATTTGAGAGCGGCCCGTAATGGGCTCCTCTTGACCTCCGCCGGCCGCCGCAATCACTTACACAACTGCGCCAGAGTGGACGTTCCAAACTTTGGAAATTCATCCGAACGATGGGGCGGGAAGTGAAGGAATAGAGGGGTGGGGGCGGAGCCACAATGGCAGCCATCATGAGACCGTGCGCTGTAGCTTTCAGGACATCTTTTATTCTTAATGCTTGCAAAAAGGTGCGCTCTGGAGCTTGCGGGGGTGGGGGGGGGGGGGTGTTGGCATGTGCAGGCCCGACTGGGGCGAACTATTTTCTTTCTTTCCTACGGCTTGTGGGTGAAGGCAATAAATTGTGGAACAACAAAGTGCACCTGGATTTTGGCTGTGAAACGGGAGAATGTGTGTGCTTATTGTGTCTCTCACACACACACACACACACACACACACATTAGTCTCTGGACGCCTGAAGGGACAAAATCTCAACACCAAATAAATCACGTTGAGACTCTGACAGGCCGTCGACTCCTCGTTCGTTTCCATTCAGATGACTTCGACTGTACAGTCCGTGTCAACGACGCGACCATCGATTGGGGGATGAGAAGGGAAAAAAAAAAAAATGCATTCACCGAAGACTCGAATTTATCTGAAGGAAGAGCGCCAGAGGTGGCACGAGGGGGGGGCAAAGAACGGCCCGGATGTTCCTCTCGGAGATTCTCTCTCAGGATTCCAATGACCCCCCGAGAGGCAACCGGCAACCGCTGAGGAATGTGCTCTGTGAACTGTACCCGAAAAAAGGGGGAGAGAAGAAAAAAAAAAAAAAAAAAAAAGCCCCAAGCTCAAGGAGCACAGCTGAAAACAAAACATGCCAACTGCTATAAATTCTCACTGTTTTGACTTTGCGGGGAAAATGCTGCACAGATTGCGCCCTCATGATGGGGGGGGCGGAGTGGTGTGCACGCGAGAAAAAAAAAAAAAGTGTTTTTTTTTAATGTTGACAATCAAATCCCCTCATACAGTGAAACTCCTCTACAACGAAATCGTGTTTGCAGCAAGAAATTTTTCACAGCAGGGGGTTTTTCACTGTAGCAAATTTGATCTCGGATGCAAACACACACACACACATTAATGCATGAAGATTTTTTTCACACTAGGGGGTATTTTCGCCCATGTAGGTTTCATTGTAGAAGAGTTTCACTGTAAATGCTTTGCATCCCGCAATAAAAGCTTGACAAGGAATCAATTTGTGCACTCGGATGGCAAAAGCTGGCATGCGCTACCGACTAAGTTGACTTTAATGCGGCTACGTCGCTTCATATGATATCCCCCCCCCCCCAAAAAAAGCATTGCAGACGATTAAGTCTGTTTGACCGCCAAATACCGCGCATATCTGGATACCCCAAATATAAATCCACGGGTAAATTCTATCCACTTATAAACAGCAAAGTCCATGAAAGGATTGACGAAGGCCTAATCACGCTATAGGCGGATATTTACATGAAGTAGCGGCACACTCGAGGGAAGATCAACTATTGAAGGCGCGGGGGCCGCAAATACCTCCGGGCTACAGAGAAAAGGAGGGTCCGCCGATGAAAGAGGACATTATGCTAACAAGTCAGATTACGGTACACAATAAGTTTATCGGGAAAGTAAATACGGCGCCGGGGAAAGAGAAGCCCGATTTTCCAGTCGGCGGCCATATTTTCGGCGGGGGACCAAACGGGGCGTCTTATCAGCGCTCGTCGAGCAATTCAGGGCCGCTCAAAGAAAGACGAGTCTGGGAATCTGATTCTATTCACGGTCAGACGTGTAATTACCCTCAACTCACGGTCTAGACACGGGCCGCTTTTCACGGCGCTTAAGACCCCCGCGCGCCGACGCGCCCGCGCCGGCTCCGAGCGCCGCGCGTTTAAATCTGCGGCCGGATAAATTAGTAAAGAATGCAATAAAAACGGACACAATGAGGGGGGGGGACTTTATCCTCGGCGCTCCTAAATGAGATTTCTTTGAAATGCAGAGCAGCCGCTCCAGATTAGCGAATTTTAGCCGCTGTCAACATCATAACAAAATACAAACGCGATTGTTCGCTCGGCGCCTTATCTCCTTGCTTCCATCTGCTGGCTGGTTATTTACTCCCCCCCCCCCTTGATTTAGTATGCAGATCTAAATAAGGGGGGCTTACTGCACAATGGCTTCTTAAGCTTCGACATCAAGGTATTTGACGAACCGGTAGTCACATGAAAAGGCCGCCCATCAAAGGGCCCATCTCTAATGAACTCTCCCCGAATCAGAGGGGGCTTGTGGGGCCGGGGGTTTTAATGCCCGTGTCTGGGTGGGGAAACGGGGGGGGGGGGAGGGGTACAAATCACCAAGCCATGGCGGGAAGGTTGGAGGGGAGGGCGGAGCCTGTAGCCCGTATTGGCTCTCACTGGACTTGAAGGTGTACCTAATGTTGTGGCCGGTGAGTGTCGCGCATCGAGGAGATTTCTGATTCAGATTCAGAAAACTTTATTGATCCTTTTGCCGGACTCTTGCGGGAACCTTTCGTCTCAGCCGTATTCGGATCGATTACAAGCACCAATCTCCCGATTTAGAAGAAGGGAACCCGCGCGGAGAGTCGGCTCCGCCCTCCTCCCCTCCCCCTCTTCATCATCATCACCGCCACCATCATCATCATCATCATCATCATCATCATTATCGTCGTGGTAACCGCTGACACCATCCAGCTTTGTGTGCACACGAGGCCCCCGCCCGCCAAGCGCGCCGTTTACCAGCGAACGAATTAGCCCCGGAGCAAAAGCAAGGCCGCGGTGCCGGCGCATGTGGCGACGAGGCGAGCTCTGCGGTAGGGCGCCAGATGATGAAGGGATGCGGATGGGAGCAGGAGGCGGAGGAGGGAGCAAGTAGTGTGCCAGACACGCGTGTACCACTTTTTTGGGCGGGGGGGGGGGGGGGGGGACTTCCTTTAACTCAAAGAGAGAAGATGCTAATCACGTAAGAGTGCTCATAATTAGCCACATTTTAGGAAGCCGGCCAGATTGAACCACGAGGGCATCTCCTGGCTGAGTCACCCCAACGCCCCCCCCCCCCACCCACCCCCCCACCCCTCGCCCGACGGCCCGTTTCCTTCCACTCCTCCTCACCCCCCCCGCCTCAGGACATCTCGTGTGCGGCATGCCAACCGGGCTCGGTGCCAGTCGCGTTCGCAACCACCAGGGACCCTCGCCGTGGCGCCTTGTTTAATGAAATGACAAAACAACAGATTTGCGGATGCAGAAAACAGGTGTCGGAACAGGTTTGACATGCAAAAAAAAACAAAACAGGAAGAACAAAAAAAAGTTTGGGTGCACCAACAGCTGCTTGGCGGTCTTTAGGCTCTGATGGGGCACTCAAGACGGTCCCATCTGCCGTGACGAGACTCATCACATATCGTGGAAAATGGAACATTGTTTGAAAGCAACCGCACCATTTGCACAAAAAAAAAAAAAAAAAAAAAGCCAAAAAGCGGTGATCCACTCCTAGCCTGTAATTACCCTCCCACCAATACGTCGCCTTCAGACCAGAGCCATGCGTCATCTCAAACTTTATACGCACCCCCCCCCCCCCCCGCTCACCCCTCGCCAAAGCCGCTGCGGTGGAAACACGGCCATTGTTTAGAGTCGGATTAGAGCGCGGCGTCCCAAAAAGGGGCAAGATCCCTTCAGATGGTGAACGAAGATCAAATCCCTCCGCTACGGCGACGGCGGCTTTCAGCGAGCGAACGCCAGCTTCAAATGCGATAATGTCAAATGTCCCCCCCCCCCCCCCCCTCGCTTCATGTCGACAGAAATCTTGGCCAAAAGGCAGGGCAGAAAACATCCCTTTTGTCCTTTCCACCGTCCGGCACTCGGGACCCGCCGAATAGCTTAATCATCACCCCTTTGCCGCCCATCCCCCCGGCCTGCGTTCTCCCCCCCCCCCCCCCCGTTCCGTTTTATTCGCCCGAGTGAGACAGAAGGAACAAACCTGAGACAGTCGTGACCCCTCGCCAGTGTTCTAGGTTGGTCTGGAGCCACGCTGGCAGAAGGCGGCACCATATGCCCTCTGCCCCGAGCTGGATGCTCTTTCTGCGGCCTAATGTGCCTGTCAAAAAGCGTTACCGTCACAACCCCCCCCCCCCCCCCCCCCCCCCGTACACCCTCTACCACACTGGCTTTATTCGCTCCTCTCACAACATACTTTCCTTTCGGGTCCGAAGTGTAAAAAGGCAACCAGTCAACGCCGCCGCGTTGGTTTACAACTCGACGGAAATGAGCGCTATTGGCGAGCAGGGCGGAGTAGCTGAAATAACAAGCCCCCCCCCCCGTCATACAGTCGTGGAATATCTCAACTTCCGCTCTTCCCCAACATCAAAACGGATGAAGACGAGTGCAATCGGCACAACTGTTCGCCCTGCGGTGCTGACGACAAGTGACGGACGGGCATGGCCGTCACATGCGGTTAGGAGCTCGGGGATGACCTTGCCTTTTGCCGCCAGTGACCTCTTTCGTTCGGAACAAACACCCCAAAACCAACGCTGACTTTTTGGGGGGGGGGGGGGGTTTAACCCGCATCCTGAAGAGATTCATCAGACCACGGTCGGAGCATGTAAACAAGTGATTGTTCAATGAGCGGGCACGGATCTTGTTCGACTTCAGTGACCCGGAGAAGAAGTAAAAAAAAAAATAAAAAAAAGTCTGAACTGTCTCAAGACCCTTAGCAACTGGGCACACAAAACATCATTACAGTGGGGTGGGTAATTATGGTGCAAAAAAAAAAAAAAAAGGGGGGGGGGCTCTTAAGCGCCTAAGACACTCTTTTATCTGGAGAGCTAAATCGTTCCAAAGCTGACAGCGTGCAGGGAATGATCGCGGTAAACAAATACTTTTGTGTGGCACAAAAGTGCCATTAAAGGCCAAAACTGTCAACACAAATTCCATTCTTAGGTGGGGGGGGGGGGTGGGGGTGGGGTGGGGGTCTCAATGTGATCACTTCTGGTTGCCTTAACATGCACGGCGGTTGTCATGGAAACATTGCTGGGAAGTTAAAAGGGATAAAACCTGAAGATTTGTTTCGTTTAATTGCCTTGTTGGGCTTAGCAACCGGGTCGAGATTGGCTTCATTTTTTTTTTTATTTGGTCGATTTTACCGCTAATGTGCACATGACAGATGTGTTCAGATCAGGGGATGGGGAACGGACGGAAAATGGACGAGGCTGCATATGATGTTATTGGAAAAAAACTGCAGAGGGGCGGCTGTCCAAAAAGGCCTCATTTGGATATTTTATATTAGCATTTTTTTGTTTTTAATAAAATTTGTTTTAAAAATGTATGTTGCAATCTGCTACGGAAGGGTCCGTCAATGCAAAACTGAGCGTTTTGTCCCCTCGGCGTCTGTGATTTTTTTGGCCACCTTCCTTCTTTTTCAGCGTCGAATCTGGCCTCCCTCCATTGTCCCCGTCTCAGCTCCCGCGCGCCCAAGTTTCCAGGAATGACAAATAAATTGCTGATCACTTGTCGACCTTCCGCTCGCTTCGGAAGCCGTCCACGTTTGAAGATATAAAAGCCAATAAAAGAAAATAAAACACACACGCGCGCGCATGCACGCACGCACGCACGCAGGGACGCATCCGGCTGCACTCTCAGAGCTGAAAACCGAAGCCTTGGGTTGGAGGAATGATTGAAACGTATGACGGGTTACACACACACACACACATGATTCCAGTGGAGGACATTCATTTTCCTATTAGCATAATGTCGAGCGCGACCGCCCCATGATGAATGCAGCAATCAAAAAAAAAAAAAATGGATGCCGAACATTGAGAGTGGCTTTAATAAGTGCTCCCGACAACGGTTAGCAGACTAATGGCAAGTCTTTTTTTTTTTTTTTTTAAATCATATATATATAAATGGAGTGACCTTTCTTATGGCACATAACAAACAAGGGGCGTGTTTTCAACCAGCTTTAAGAAATGATTACAGGGCCCATTCCGACAACGAGGCCGATTGTGCACCGTCGCCGACGTATTTCACGAGGGGCCGTTTATTGCCGCTTGCCACCTTTGAAGCGCCGCAGCTGCTGAGTGAGGCGGGAACGCCGCACCGCACCGCACACCTGCATCAACCCGGGAGGGAACACCTGCGCACCCTGCGGCTCTTGCGACGAGGAGGGTGGCTGCGGCTAATCTCCCGGCGAAATCATCTCATCAGAGCGGAAATATGGAGTCGGGGGGGGGGGGTTATTTACGGTTATCGATACAGTCGATGCGATAATATCGACACAAAGGGATCATGTGTTGATGTCACACACCGGTGCATCCGTGTTTTGTATTTAATCAGACAGGAGCGGATTTGATTCGATTCCATTCTTTCATTTCTTCCGTTTGCTTCATGTGCAAAATTAGGAAGCGTCCCCCCCAAAAACATTTGAGTTCCCTGTCAGGATGAATATTTTCTTTCCAACGCCATACAGCTCAATATTGCCTCTAATTGATCCGTTGATTGCAAAATGAGATTTGTCAGTGTACACACACACACACACACACACACACACATACACAAAATTGTCACTTTTTTTTCACAATGTTGCAAAAATGAGGACACACTCATGTAAATTCTTATTGACGAGAATTATTTTCCGATGACAGTTGTGCCTTCATTCATCTTGAGCACTTTACATGTTTAAATACAACAAACAGTTCTGTTTAAATGACACCGATTGGATTTTTTGGGGAGAACTAAATAAAATATATTTTAGTCACCATTATTCAATCCAAATAGTTGTTCTTTTTTTTAATTTTATTTCCTATGTCTTTATGGAGATTTAGTTCACGTCATTAAAAGGCAGGGTGTCAAATGTACGTGGGATAACGAGAACAATAATAATGACAATGTCTAAAAAATAAAAAAGTGCAAAACGATGCCATCGAAAAATACGTCAGCGCGACAAAAGTGAGACTTGAACAAGCAGACGGCGGATTTGCATCGACTGAGCGGTCTTAACTTTTCAAACATTTTTGTTTGTTTGCACGTCTGCAACAATCAACCAAAGTGACGTGTCCGAAGGTAAACAAACTCACAACGCAAGTCCAACGCGAGTTCGGTCTACTTCCTAATTGAAAGTGCACGTTAAAAAAAAAAAAAAAGAAAAAGAAAAAGTGTTGCAACTTACCATTAAAAAAAAAGCCTCAGGTAGATTTCCCTCGACGTGAAGTTAGTCGCAGGAAAAGACAGGTAGGTGAAGAGGAAGTCCTTTTTTTTTTTTTTTTTTTTTCTTCAAATGGCCAAACGCTTCAAGTGTGACAGTCCGAGCTGAGCATGACGAAAAGCGACCACAAGCTGCTCGAAGAGTAAATAAGCACCGAATATTCCTCCGCTGGGCACTCGGGAGTGTCTCCGGCCAGCGCCGCTGTTATTCGGCTTACTTGTGCAACCCAGAGGGGGAAGCTTGCAGTCCCGTTTGAATGACGCGCAATGCGGGAAGAAGAGGGGGGTGGGGGGGGTGGTGCTGGTGCTGGTGCTGGGGGGGCGAAAAAGGCCAAGAAGCTGTGTGTGTGTGTGTGTGTGTGTGTTTTCCTCGCGTTTCCATTCAAACACACACACACACATCAAGATGTATCCACGCCACGCAATTTGGGACGAGAACACACACACACACTTAACCACCACCACCACCACCACCACCACCTCTTCCTCCTCCTCCTCCTCATCATCATCATCATCTTCCTCGTGACTCCCTCAGCGGGGAGGTGAGTGTTACTTTTGGGCATACTGCGACCCCATCTGACGTCACGGGCCACCTGCTCCGTCAACAACAAAACTGAAGTGTCAAAATGTCAATGAATCAAACGCAAAAAAAAAAAAAATTAAATTTAAAAGCAACGCATATTTCCGAGGAAATATTATATTCCCGATGTTATTTAGTATGAGCTATTGCAATTAAATTATAATCAATCATATTGAAAACGAGTGCAATATGGAGGTGCAAAAAAACACACACACACTAATTGATTTTTTTTTCCACATGTATTTTCACAGGTAATCCGTTTTACTGAACATTTTTATAGTAGGCACAAAGGCATTTCTGCAGAGAGCAGATGGACTAAAATAACCAGAGGGAACTGAAAAAAAAAGAATTGCATGAGACAATTCCTTAAATGTAATTATTTAAATGAATGCATGTTATTTATGCGCAGGCGAGTGTCAATAAATTTAGGTTTAGTTTAACATACTTAGTCGAAAGCCATTTAAAAAAAAACTAACTACTCTAAAAGCCAAAAAGACATTTTTATTGCCATTCATATTGACTCGATCATTGCTACGTCCCAAAAGATGTGCTATTTATTGATTAAAATGATAAGCAACGTGAAATGTGCAATAGCAGCCCCTACTTTGCTTTTAATGGTGTAAATATGTCGCGTGGCTGCATGTGTATGCTCGCATGTGTTCCAAAATGTTGAATGAGATGCGAAGAGTTCAATTAAAAATATTGGAAAACGACGTCGGTGGTGGGCTGCAACGCTATGATTGATACGCGGGGATTTGCTGCCACCAAGTGGTCACTTGTCAAATGACAGTCAGCGATGGCCCAAAACAATGAACAATTTCTCTCTTTTTGCGCCCCCCACCCGCCCGTAAATGCACACAGCACACGAAATTGTTCGTGGTGGTGTCATCTTCATATATTTGCTTTGGATTCAGGTTGAGTTCGTTTTGGGTTTTTTTTTACTCAATGAGTCACAGCTGCAGCTCTTTTGACAGCGCTATATAAATCGAGTCACATTTTTGGCATTTTTTTGTCGTTTTGCACGAAAAGGACGTTGGTTTTGTTTGTCGAAGTCTAATCTTGCTTCTTCACTGCGTGTTGTTTTCTTTCTGCCTACTCGTAGCCGAGCCTACATTTAATCGTGATCACACAGCACCCTCTAGTGATCGCACATTGACATTACAAGTCTTCTGGATGAAATCGTCACATCTTGACCAAAAAACAAAACAAAACTAAACAAAAAAAAACAGGCGTATTCTAGACATCATCACCGATCAGACCATGTTCACTCGTTTCATGAACACTTGTGACGATGAAGAGAGCAAAGTAAGGACGCGTCATAATGGCCGAGGTCCAAACGGGCCATTCAAAGTCATTAGAGGGAAATATTTGGCCCGGGAACAAAGTCTTCTTTCTTTGCGCCTAGAGGCCACCTGTGAAGGATTGCGCCAGTCGACTGACAAGATTTACTGTAACCGTAAAGGGGAATGACGGTCGCACTGCATATCGAGGATTAGTCGAATTAAAGCTCACATGGTTGATCGCATTCAGGGTTTAATCTGCTACACAAAGAAGGGAATAATCTCCCCCTTTTTGGTCCTCCCCAGAAGAAAAAAAAAATGAGGTGAAACACTGTCACTCGAGAGAACAGTCGATCACCAAAGGCCTATCCAGTCAGACAAACGATGCATCATGGGAAATGCTGGATCTGGTGTCTTGGGGGGGGGGGGGCACTTGAGGGGCACTTGAGGACACGAGTTGTTCAAGTCTGAGCCCGAATAGGTCCGAGAGTTTTTTTCCTTTTTGTTTGGGTTTGAGTGCAACGCTCGCATGCCCCCCCCCCCCCCCCCCCCCCCGCGGGCGTGAGCTTTGTCGTGTCCAGAGTGGCGTTACGTAAGCCACGTTTGGATTTATTTCTCCTTGTCGCTAGCAAGCACATTGCGACAGGATAAAGCAGCGAAGAACCGATGCGAGCCCTTCGCCGGAGCCGCATGCGGCCTATTAATAGTCCTGGCCTGGACTCAGCTGCAACCCAACTCCATCTGTCCAGTCACGTCGCCTCCCCCCCCCCCCCCCCCCCCCGCGGCCAGGCCGAGGGCACTGCGCTGCGCGTCGGGAGAGGCCGACAGCTGGCTCCCGGACCCCTCGCGCACCATGGAGGCTCTGTCCATTCCGCTCCCGGAGGAGGACGGCTTGTCTTTAGCCGGGCGGGAAGGTGAAGGTGACGAGGTCAGGATGGCGGCCTTCACCTCTTGGGGCTCTTCGACGGACGGGCGATGGGAGGAAACCCCCACCGTCCGCAGGAGGGTGTCCTTCGCCGACGCCTTCGGCCTCGACCTGGTGTCCGTCAAGGAGTATGACGACGACGACGTCGCCGCCGAGGACGAAAGGGAGGCGCCGGCGCAAGAGGAGTTCTTCTCCCTGTCGTGTCTGTTTGCGGCGCCGCCGTCCGAGGAGGAGCTGCTGCGGCGGCTGGAGGGCCAGATGGCGGAGCTGGAGAGCGTGGAGCTCCTCCCGGGGACCACCACCCTCCGAGGCCGCGTCCGGGTCCTCAACCTCTGCTTCAGCAAGTCCGTCTACGCCCGCATCACGCTGGACAGCTGGAAGAGCTTCTTTGACCTGCCGGCCGACTACGTGCCCGGATCGAGCGATCGCAAAACCGACCGCTTTACCTTCCAGTACACCCTGGTTCCTCCGTTGGAGAAAGCGGGGACCCGGGTTGAGTTTTGTCTGCGCTACGAGACGTCAGTCGGGACTTTTTGGGCCAACAACCGGGAGATGAACTACGTCGTCTTTTGCCACCGGAAGAGTCCCGCCAAGCAACGGGTGCACGAGGACCCGAAGAGGAAACGGAGCTGCCTGAGAGCCAACAGGTCAGGAATTCTGTTTGCCAGATATTCCATTTTTTTCTGGACATTTTGGGACGCTGTGTACTTGATTTACTGCGTGCGTACTCGGGGCTAAAGTCAAAGCTAGTCCTGCCTGAGCGTTTGACTGCAGTGATGTAATTTTGCAGTGATGGATTGTTTTGCCCATATATGGTCGTGTTGTCCGTTGGCTAAAGACGGACATGCGCTTCCTGTGCGTACGTGACAGTCATTTAAAAAAAATAAAAAAATAAAAACATTGCATAGCATGAGAACAAATTGTGATGCAGGAAACTCGGATTATAGGAGACTTTATTTTTTTTTTAACAGATGTGACATAATCAGAGGCAGATTATCCAAATCCTGAATAAATCCGCTTGCGACTGACACATGTGCATGTTTGTGCCGTGACAGGAGGGCGAGCGCGCAGGAAAAGGAGAATACGGACACAGTGACGCTTGCCGCAGGTGTGTTTGTATGTGTCGTGATGACATTGCGTTTGTCAAGGACCCCCCCCCCCCCCACCCCCCCTAAACTTCTGGCCCTTGTTGACCTCCAGAAACTGACCCCCCACCTGAAGCGGAGGGGACGAAGGCCGCTGGCCGCGGGTTATTCTTCCCCGCTGAACGCAAACCGATGGTGAGGGACCAACAAACGACACACCGTTGAACTGTTTTGCTTGAACTTTGACCTCGTGGCCTCTTTGACAGGGGGCGGGCCTAAAAAGCCGACAGCGAGCGGCGCGCTTGATGCACGTGAAAGAAATCTTCTCCCAGAGGTGGGGGCAAGCTTCTTCTTCCCAGCAGCCCTCGGGGGAGTTCTTGCTTCAACGCCAACGGAAACAAGTGCTGACCTATCACCAAATTCCCCTGATTACACTGGACTGGGACAACGAGAAGCCGCCGCAGTGGGTGAGCTCGAACATGGAGAATATCCGGACTGGGAGAGCCAAAGTCACCTTGTCGAAAGCATCCGAGGAAAATGTCAAAGGTGCGCTGGCAGTCAGTGATATTTGGACCAACTTTCTCAATGGGGAAGGTGCGAGCCCTGACAATGAAAGCTCCGTGTGCGACGTCTGGCGGGCGTTTATTCGCGGGCCTCCCCACGAGGGCGATGGCGGCGTCCCCGAGTCGGAATGGTTGCAGAGCGCGGCTTCGGTTCCCCCGGCGAGCGAGACCCAGCGCGGAACGCCGTCCACCTTGGCAGCCTCAGCTGTCGGTCAGGCGCCGTCACATGCTTGGCCGGCTCACGTTTCCTCGGACTCCGAGGCCCGCCAGCTCTCAGAGACGCGTGTCGGCGGAGGTGAAAACAGAGTGGGGCTCGGGTCGCGCACCGGGTCCGTCGCCGACGGTGACAGTTCGAGTGAGTGTCACGAGAGCGAAGAAGATCGGATAAAAGGAGGACTCAAAGGAGACGACGCCTCGATGCGGCTCGCGGCGGCCGGAGCAACGAGCCGGAGGGGGTCGAGGTCATCAGACGCGGCCGCAAGGGCTCAGAAGGCCAGTGGCGACGGTGATCGGATTTTGCCGGGAGAAAGCCCGGAATGGGAAGACACGGCTGGCGCGGTGGCATCCGGGGACACAAAAAAACAAGGGGCGGGGGACGGAGCCGTCACATCCACGGTAGAGGAGGTAGTCGAGCGTCGGAAAAACGAGCCGTGCGAAAATCAAACGGAAAATAGCCCGCTTGAGCCAAACGAAAGCTGCGGAATAAAACCTGCAGAGGAATCCGATCCGGTGCAAATAGGAGGTGTTGAATCAAAGACCGAAGCCGCGGCTTCACCTCAGAGCCGCAAGGACACTCATCGGAAAGAAACGTTTCATTGCCTGAGGCAAACAATGTCGAATTGGGTGCGCCGGGTGTCGTCACCTTCGACACAACCTCCATCACGACAGAAAAACAGGATTGCCGTACGGATCCATCAACGAAAAACGTCCATGACAAGATTTCCTATCCGGATCAACGATGGGGATCGAACCCAGGCGGAGGAACGAGGCGACAGCCCAGCTTGGAGCGAGATGTCAAGAGAGCTTCGGAACCAAACCGAGTCACCCGAGAGAGTCAACTTCGATCGGGACCTGGAGGGCACTGGTGCGAAGAGCGAGGAATCGGACCCCGTTGTGGCCAAAGCTTTCGAAGCGATCCCGTCCAGAAAAACTGGAGACGATTCCGTCAGGGGCGGGGTCCACGGTCACGTCCGAGCCAAGGCAAACGATAACGTAGCGGCTAAAGTTGACCAGGATCCATCGGGACAGAACGAGATCTCCACAGAGGAAAGCGGGCAGTCGACACGCGGTCCCTCTGGTGGCTTCATGTGGTGGAGCGTGTTGTACATCCTGAGTCACATCACCCGAATCGTCACCTGCAGCCTGCCCGTCGCCGGGTTCATCGTGGTGGTGGTGGTCCTGTACGACTTCCCGGCATTCTTTGCGGTCTATGTGTTTTCCATGGCCTGCTGGTTTTGCAAGTGGAGAGGCGCTCGGGGGGCAACAAACAGGGCAGAGGTCAGTTAGGTCCGGATAAGATGCAGCTTGTGTGTGCTTGTGTGTGTGTGAGATAGAACACTAGATTTGTATTTTTGCCTTTCCTACCTTTCACGCTGTGCAGTGCTTGTCCGACTGTCTTGAATAAAATGAACCACTGGTCACATCATTTTTCGGGGCTCCAGAACCATTTTTTTTTTTTTTGCACTTCTGGCAATCGAAACAAATCAAGGAGGCATTTCGGCTCTGTGAATGGCGGTTGGCTGTTTTACATTTTGCCCGCAATTAAGTTTCCCTAGCAACAGCAAAGGAACACTTTACCCGCACCGTTGCCGCTTAACCCCCCCCACCCCCCCCACACCCCGCCCCCGCCCGCCTCCGCCTGCGCCATTCACGCAGATAAACTCTGTGAACCGTTCCCTCCTCGCCTCTGTCTCTGCGGAGCCATCCATCGCTTGGCTTTAAGTGCCTGTCGACGAGACTTGGAACCAAGTCAAATTTTGGCGCGCCGTTTTATCACGGAGCCACTGAAGGCGACGCATCGCAGGGCTTGATGATAAAATCACTTCAAGTTGGTCATTATTTTGATTCGTTCTTTTTTAAAAACAAGTCTTCACATACAGTGAAACTCCTCTACAACGAAATCATGTGTGCAGCAAGAAATGTTTCACAACAGGGGGTATTTCACTGTAGCAAATTTGAAACAGGAACGTGGGAATGGTGTTAATGCATGAAGATTTTTTTCACACCGGGGGGTATTTTCACCCATGTAGATTTCGTTGTAGAGGAGTTTCACTGTATTTTAACTCTCGACGGGCCTTCCCGCGTTGTTATTTTTCACGCGTCATCAATCTATCTCTGTCTCGTTATGACATCACAGACTCCAAACGGGCTCACGTTTCAACTCGTGTGTCATGACACCTCACCGTGGGTGGGAAAGCAGCCCGGCGGCAGTCACTTGATCCCGTCCGGGGTATGGTGACCTTTTCGTCAAACGGGCGCCGACCCCGCGCCGGCTGCCTCAAAGCAGATGGCCGCTCAGAAGGCGTCCACTCCTGTTCACAGCGCGTCACCCGCTAGAGGTGGATGCATTCTCATCGAGTGATGTCATGATGAAGAAGCGAGCTCGTCGGTGCTCCGGCGAGGCCTTGGAGGTGAAAATAGGGAAACAATATATCACGGATCATGTGAGTGGTATTCTTCGACATGCATCAAGTGTTGGCACTGCTTCCACAGTTCAGTAGAGGATTCATTGGGGGGGGGTGAACAAAATATTCTGAATGCATGTGGGGAAATGTGTTATGGAATTGCAGGGGCGTCTTCGTCAAGGAGGAGGGAATTAGGAACAGTTCCAAACACCAGCCAGTGTTAGCATCAGTGTCAGCATAGACCTTTTATATTTCTGCTAGGGAGAGATACACATATACGAATACACACGCGCACACACACACTAATAAGGGAACACTTAAGGTTTATGTTGCGACGCCACTATTTTCCTGCAGGTGTCGCTGCAGCCTCACTTATGACCCATCACACTCGTGCGCTCAATGGTTTCGTGCGCTAGAAAACCCAAAAAAGACAAATCACCCTCAAGCAAATATTTGACACCATGTGTATAATCCTAGACTGGAGATGTCATTCTTAATCATTCGCAGTTGTGTGACGTCAGAGAGCGACAGACAGACAAACAATCAGGTCGCAGATTCCCCCTCCTCCCCCCTCTCTAAATAAATAAATAAATAAATACATTCAGGAATGAAAGAAGGAAGGGGACAAAAAAAAACAGCGTGCAATGAAGTGCACTGCCGGGGACAAGAGGTTGAACGAGGACATGGTGCGTGAGTGGATGAGAGCTGGGCCTTGCCGCGTGGCCCGGGGGGGACCAGAGGCATGACAGATCGCAGACCTGACAAGACTGCATTGTCCGGCCCCCTCCACCATCGGCGCCATCCATGCATCCATCCATCCTGCACTTTTGCCACCATGACGACCCCCTGACCCTTGCACCTATCCAATCCGACTGCCGCTCGACATTCCCGCGATGTCCTTGAGTTCCGATGTCAGCCAAGCTACTGGTGCTTCTGACACTATGCCACCGCGATGACCGACACATCATTAGGTACACCCGGTGGCGATTTTAGAGCAAGCGATGTCGTCTGTCTTAACTTTTGGAAAGATTCATACGGTAAAGGACGGGGAGAGGCGGCAGGGGCAAAAAGTGACTTGAATTTACGGAATGTATTCCTCACTTGAATCTTTTAAAAATGTGTAAATGTGTTGATTCTGCTCGTTCTCCACAGTGGATTTTTTTTAGACAGAAGGCACAGATTTTTTTATTTTTTTTTTATCGGTGGGGGGGGGGGGGGGGGAGGGGGATTCGTTGGGGGAATCTGCTGCCAAGTAACGATGTCATGTTCGGAGCGCCATATGCACGTATGCGTTTGTGACGCCTCGATTCACATGTTGCGAAGCGTAACAAGGCCGCGTGGGGGGGGGGGGGGTGACATACTGCGTAAGTGGAACAACCTTGCGCCTCAGCCTCTGTCGAGGAGACGTCTCGGGGAGCGATGCCAATGACATCTCTGATCTCAAACGACACCGATTCTCTTTTTTCTCCTTCTTGACAAGAACCGTTGACGGTTCGTTTGAAGTGCGTGTTTATGTGCGGGTTGATTGGAGAATTTTGCCACTCGCACTCAGCAGGGTGTTTTTGTTTTGTTTGTTTCAATCGTCCAATTATTCACGTGCCATTTTTATACTCACTCACTCCAATTTGGAAATCCCTGCCGGACACCAATCATGAAATCCGGCATCTTTTCTGGCAGCTC
This sequence comes from Hippocampus abdominalis, assembly GCA_018466805.1. Classification (NCBI taxonomy): domain Eukaryota; kingdom Metazoa; phylum Chordata; class Actinopteri; order Syngnathiformes; family Syngnathidae; genus Hippocampus; species Hippocampus abdominalis. The sequence goes on along the minus strand of CM031704.1, from coordinate 19,259,157 downwards.
GTAAAGCCTCCTCCTCTCCCTTCCCGACTGTTTTGCTGCAAAAAGGTCACGCATGGAGCAGACTGTGTCTATCTCATCAGATTCTACTTTCATCTTCTTTTTTTTTTTTGTTGCTTCACATCAACCCCCCCCCCCCCCCCAACCTTCCCCCCCTCCCTGTCTCTCCGGTTTCCTCTTCCGCCCAACGTTAGCCTCGCTTTGCCGCCGTGATCTGCAGCCTTTCTCAAATACGTTTTTGGAGGCGTCCAAACATATCCAAATGCATTTTTAATCAGGCGGACGTTCCTCTGATGTCTGACGGGAGAACACGGGCGGCATTTTAATGAGGAGATAGCAAAGTGCGCATTTACTGAGAACTTAATTCCACTTCTTTTCCTTGCTCTCTTTGCCCATCTTGCGACAGATAAATGGGCGAGCGGTGATAAAAGGAGGCAAACGGGCGAACGAAAAGGACAAAAGCGAGCAGATGGACGCCTGTAGAAGGCAATGTAAAGAAAAGCTGGAAAGGGACGACACGAGATAGCTACGCCGCGTCCCTGCTTACAAGGGTGACCTGAATCCAATCGATTTTTTACAGCGGTGGCCTTGTAAATCAACGCAAAACTCCTTCCGCGTCCGTGTGTCTCTCTGGATGGCAACAAGTACGCGCACGCGCACGTTTTCTTAAATCAATCAAAGCGCAGCGCAACTCGAATGACCTTCAAGCAACTACTACCCAGAAACGGGATTATAAAATCGCCATTTTGTAAGCATTTGGCCTTGGTGTTCACTCGGTAAATTCCGCTCCACAATTGCACCTGTCCAAACACATCCCTTCAATACATCCCATCAAAAACACGCAAAAAATAAATAAATCGCATTATGATGTCAAAGGGGCAAGCAAACTGTGTCAAGAGAATGTCAGGGGGTCACAGTAATGTTCTCTGCGGGACTCCAAAATAAAGAAACGCGGGGGACAAACAGCATGGTGGCTGTCATCAATGTAGCTAACAGGATGACTACAGAGGACATGATGTTACCTCATCAATGAGGGAGAGAGAGTTTGCGCATTACGTAATAATACATACATACATACACACACGTCATTCGTGCAAGCTACACTATCGCTCTCTGTCTCTCTATGAACTGTCAAGGAGAGTGTGAGGGAAGACCGGCCTGTGTGTGATGTACTGTAAATGTGTGTACGTGTCACAGAAAGTAAAGTACTGTGTGTGTTCGTGTGTGTGTGTGTGTGTGTGTGTGATGGACAAAGCAAATCTACAGCGAGTCCAGTGGCTTGACATTGAGTGACAGGTGAGGGGAAGCGGCAACTCAACCTGCTGTTGTCAGCTTACGGGGGGGGGGGAAATCGGTGCTTCTCTGCTCTCAGCGACTCTTTGTACTAATCTTTTTTTTTTTTTTTTTTCCCCCCAACACATCACACTCCAGCTGAACCCCCCAGACACCCTTACATGCGCTTGCGCTGGTTCATTAGTGAGATTAGCACGATTAAAAAAGACCAAAGATGAAGAGGACCGCTTATTCAAAAGCTCCGAAGGAAGCAGGCAGGTAAAATTTTGTGAGCGTGCTCCAACGCGTTTAGGAGCAACTTGTGCCCCCCCCCCCCCAGACAATAAATAAATAAATAAATAAAAAAAGTTGGCCCCTATTTTTACTTAACTCAACTCCGCTGTATTTATAGAGCACTTTAAAGCAACCCCCGCTGTATACAAAGTGCACGGAGCAAGAATAACGCATAAAGGAGTAAAAACTCAAAATCGAGTCTGATGCCGAGTCAAAAAGCCAAAGAATAAAAAAAAAAAAGGAGCGATAAGTCGAGTTTTAAAGATGTTCAGCGAGGAGGCTTGCCCAACGTTCAACTATTTATTTATTTATGATGCAATCTGACATCATTTAACCCCCAAATTTGGGTTATTCAATCAACTATTTTAATGAACCTCCAAATGTTACTACATGCAAAGATTGTCTACAATCATTGATTTTTTATTATTATTTTTTTTCCATGTGAGGAGTCAAAGTCCAGGTCCTGTCGCAAATCCAAATAAATTCTTGCAATTTGCCAAAAAAAAAAAACACTGTCGGAGACAACAAATGGCAATAAGTGGGTGTCGAGGGTGGCTGCTTGTATACCTTGTTGGCAAGCTGAGCGGGCAAAAAGAAGGCGGAGGGGGGGGGAGGCGCCGACAGTGGGACTGCTGTGTTGCCATGGCGACTGTCTTTGCATCACAACCATAGAGAAGAGATGTTTTTATGTCCTCGTCCCTCTGCTTCTTCCCCCCCCCCCCCCCCCCCCGCATCTTCTACTTGATGTTTTCCTTCCCCTGCTTTGCCACTTTTGCCTCCTTGTCTGCGCGCCGCGCAAAAAAAATTTAATAAAATAAAAACGCGCACAACTGCGAGGGCGAGAAATAAATCAGGTGCAGCGATCCAGGCGGAATGCTGATGAAGGCACGGCAAGGTGGTGATGATTATTCAACGCCTCGCATGGCAATCATCAAAGGCCTCCGCTTCAATCTCATTTGCTGTTTCCACGAGTAGATAATAAAAGTGTCCCAAGATGTGTCAGTCAGTCCAGTTAGCCTGTAATCAAACGTGCCGGGGAGACGGGCGTAGAATGAATAGATCCAACGAGGACTATCAACGCGCCATCCCTCGGGAATGTTTCGGGTGCGTGAACGGCCCCCGGAGAGCCATCTCCCATCACCATCAACAGCACTTGGCCAAGTAAAAGCCTTCGCCATGGTAACGGATCATTCCCAGCTCTCCTACCTGAATGCCTATCACCATGGCAACACTGCGTAACATTCAGTGTCAGGTCATTTTTTTTGCTTTCTTAAAAAAAAAAAAACAAGGTTACTTGGCAGTTAAACTAAGCATCAAACAAAGAGAATTCCAACCTGTGTATTCAAACACCCGCGTAACTTCGACTTTTAGTTTGATAGCGTTGTGCTAATGCTAATTAGCATCTATAATGTGTTTCTGTCACTCATGATGAAACACACTGAAAACAAACAATGAGCAACACATAGAAGGACAATATAAAAGTACTCACTGCCATATATTCTTTATACTCTGCAAAGAGCGCCCGATATTAGTACTGTACTGATGAGCTGAAAAGAGCTGAGGGGTCCGAGCGAACGGTCTATGCATCAAACTGTCATATGAAATAAGGTTTCTGACCACATCACAGTACAGAATCAACTCTTATCACGAAATGAGATGAGATGAGAAGTTTTGACTCGGATCCAACAGCCATGTCAGGTGGAGTTCCTCAGGGGTCAAGTCTTGGACCCTCTTGGTTCTTTTGTGATAGTTTTCAGTTTTACACATTTGGGACTTTTCCACTAAAGTGCGCGTCAAAAATGGCATGATCATATATTTTTTTAAGCTTCTTGACTTATTTGAGTGGGTTCAAATCAGTGCAGGCGGCAAGTGTGCCAGTGGAAAGGGAGGGGGAGCGCTCAGCCGCCTGCACATGTAAACACAGGGAGGAAATAAGCTCACGCTCCCATTTACTTTCACCACAGACAAAATTAAATATATTAAAATCCCAAATCTGTTCCTCCCTCCTCTTTGTGTATGCCCTCATTTCAGAAAAGCGAGGAAGTGGGGGTGAGGGAGAGAGAAAAGGGGGGGGATGGGGATTCCATTGGAGAGGAAGAACATGCGAGGTGTCTTCCGCGCAGCGGATGATGAAATCCGACGCAAGAACACGGCGAGCAAATGACGCATTCCAGGGGTTTGCGCGGCTACCCCGACCGACCCTCTCTCCCTTCCTTCCTTCCTTCCTTCCTCAATCTCCAACACAAATGTCAAACACTTAATGAGCACCAATGTGGTTCAATTTGTTCGCATTTGCCACCCGGCGAGGAAAAGAAAAGAGCCAATCTCTCAAGTGCAATAGCGGAATAATAATGAAAACGACGGGTACAAATGTGGAGCGGCGCGGATTCCCGATTGCGCCGAAAAGGTCCTTTAAATGTCATTCAAGTGAGTTATGCCGCGTTATGTGTGACTGGGCCTCTGCGCTGTTGGACCGAGGCCACCTGCTTTACCCCCCCCCCCCCCCCCCACTTGCTCTCTGACTGCCCCCACCATGCCACGGCTCCTGGCCCAAAGGGACTGGATGCTATTTGTCAAAGCGTCTACGCTACATTTTGATTTGACCACGAGCTTCCTTATCTCTATATATGCTCCAATAGTCATTTAGCAACAAAATACAGCACGCTAATCCATTTTTTCCCCAAATTGAGATTTTTACCTTGATGTTAGCGCAGGCAGGCGGCCCACTCGGCCGCCATGGCGAGTGGTTGCGCTCCGATCATTAATCGGGCTCGACAGCGCAGCGGGTAACGGGCGAGCCACGGGAGAGCGCTAATGCATGCAAATGTATACTCGTTTTGGGGCAGGTTGAGCCAAGGACAGAACCAACACGGAGACTAGGAGCGTCTCGCATTTCTATTACGGATACGAGTGTCCAATCCTAATCCGGACGTTGCTCACACTCGCCGCTTTGACCGATTTTTGCGCCAAATAACGCCGTTTCCACGATATTGTGTCGTTTTCAATCAACGCTTTGGTTCATATCGTTATTATGGCTTCCGTCAACTCGAACGCCCGGCGACAAGCGAATCGCGACCAGACGACCGTTACGCCTCGTTAATTCATCTGCTGCTAGTTTGCCTTCTCAGCGAGAATATCGGTCAGGCAGGGGAACGGCCGGGATCGTCAATATGTACCGCGAGGGCACAAAGCCTGACCTCGCTCACTTCACCCTCAGCGATTGTCAACGTGGCAGAAGAAACGGCTCACCAACAATTTTTTTTTTCTTCTTCTTCTTACACAGAGAAAGCAAGGAGTGAATGAACAGGCCATTTAGGGAAACCCCCCCAGGGGGATGGAGGAGGTTTTCAAGGTTGAGTCCTCCTCCATTGGTTCCAGCGAAGTGTGTGTGTGTATGTGTGTGTGAGAAGAGAAAGAGTGTGCATGTAGTCCTCTGGGTCTCAGTAACATTCAGGCAGGCTGATATCTCCCCTCACGCTGGGAATAGAAAACCATGTGTGTGTGTGGTGGGGGGGGGGGGGGGGCGACACTGCCCAAGCACCGACGGCCATCACAAGCCTCTTAGGTCAGACGGGGTGGGGTGGGGGCAATAGCTGTAAAATCATTTTCTGCATAGCTTTGCCATGCAAGCCGAAAGATGGAAATACATTTGGGGGGGGGGGGGGGGCAGAAATAAAATCTCGTCATTTCACACAAACATCCCAAGGTTGGCCGCATTCACACTGCCCGATAATCTAACGGCCGACAGCCCCCCCCCCCACTGTAGCTCACCGAAGCTCGGATGCGTTTGTAATAACTTCTCTTCCCCTTTCTATTCAATTTTCACTGCAGCTTTTCCAATTACAAATCTCCAAAGTGCTCCGGTATCAATTGAGCTTAAAGCAATTTTCCGCCGGGTAATAGCAATCATTTCTAACGCCGACTCCCTGCCCCCCTCCCACTCCCCCCCGCCAAAAAAAACATGCAATAAGAGTGACACAGAAGCAGCTGTGTTATGCCAAATCATTTGAAACAGAGACGTGACTGCAGAGGGTTCATTTCCAGTCCACTTTTCAGGTGCGGTCAAAAAAAGAAATCCAAGGGCTACGTGACTTTTTGCTCGTGCAAAACGCAAACAAATAAATAAATACGAACCCGGAAATGTCACAGAAAAGAATTATGTCATCTCTCAGTGAGACTTTTTGAAGCAAAGCCGTGACCCTCAGCCAATGGCGTTCTTTCTTTTGCTGTCCCCCCCCCCCCCCCAAGGAAAAGAGCGCTCAGCAATCAGCTTTGTCTCCTGTCACGACTTGTTGGGCTCAAGGTTGACAAGCATTGCAAATGTACTTCAAACCGCTGCGGACATGGATATAATTACAGTCAGATACACACATATTCAGACATCGACACTGTTTTGTTTTTTTTGTTTTTTTGCAGGGCTGCCAATCAAAGCGGTTCCTTTGTAGTGATTTAGGATGCGTGACCGTGCACAAAGAGAACCCATCTGACGGTGCAGATGGACAAACGACCTGGGGGCGCGCTGCAAAAAAAAAAAAAAAAAAAAGCAAGCAAAGAGGTCAACTTTTAGCATTGCGTTTTTCTGCATGCGAGCAGAAAAGCGGACTTGGCTCTTTTCCCGACCCTTTCCTCTAAAGTGGATTGATTGGCTTGGATGCGGTCCCAAGATGCCGGCTCATTGGTATGTACGATTCGCTCAGCTGGCGGGACGCGAGAAGCGATTTGGCTCCCGGCGTGATGGTTTTACACAAATCCCGAGACGATGGAGGAATATTTTTGCAAGAGGTGACTCTTCTCCGTCACCGCTTGTGCGGCCACTGAATGACCTCTGCGGAGAATTCCACGACCTGCAGGAAGGAGCGGCGGGGGAGAAAGCACAGACGCAAGCTGGAAAAGATCGGCGAGGCTTGACAGAGCACCTCCTGCTGCAATCTGTAATTACCAACAGTACAATCAGCGGCCTCGTTAATTTCCCCTGACTGGCAGCGGCTGGATGGCTCAATTGCAGAAAACGCAGCGGTACGACTTCATAAGTAAATGGAACTGGCGTCTCGGAGCAGTCTTTGGCCTCAGAGGCCGCACGGAGGAGGGGGGAAAAAAAGTGCATATTCTGCTTCTTGTACTTGCACTCGGATGCACTATTTGTCATCAGCCCAATGGTAATGACTTGTCTTTGAAAAGCAAATGAGCCCCCCCCCCCCGCTCCCCCACTCACCCCCGTCCCATTTCCATGGAAGCATGCAGATGTTAAACCAACCATCACATGATTGCGTTCATCATATCAAGGCACAGAGGTGACATTTACACTCCGAAATGAAATGTGTTGAGTTATCAACCCCCCCCCCCTTGCATATATTTCTCTCTCGCAATAATTATATGAAAGACAGGCAGAGCGTTTTCCTTTTTTTTTTTTTAATCATACTTTGCCCTTTTGTATTTGTTGTCCTCACAACAGGTGTAAAATCAGCCGAGTCTATCTGTTAAATGCGAAAAGGGATGACCATAATTTCAGGGCATCCCACGTGCTTCAAAGTGTGAGTCGGTGTGGCTTTTATGTTTGGATGTTTGTACTTCCAACAACCACAGCCCAACACCACAAGACACATGAAAATCCATTTGACACTTCCCCTGTGTATAACAGACGGTGCACCGAAGCAGTGCAAAAGCACTTGAGCGGCTCTTGTTTTAAGTGGGTTGCAACAAATCAATTTCTAAACATAATTAATTTTCGGGGGTGATCGTTTTGCTTCAAAGCCGTCACGTTTAATTGTGACTGACGTGAGCTGTTTGCAAAAGGGAGAACATCAATACTGCTTATACTAAGGAGATGATAGCATTCGTTTCCAGTTACGATGCTGCGTCCATTATCTAGTTATACATTTGAAATATGCGCAGTTCATTCAATGTATCATCTTCATTTACGCCTGGTACAGAAAAGCTACGTTGCTATTGGCTGACCAACCCCGGAAGTCCCCATCTTCTGTCGCATGAATTTGACGTAGGAACGCACAGACGCATACCCGGAAGCGGACGACGCTGCAGCCGGAGAGCTCAAAACATGACGCCCAAACAGCAACTTTCACGCGTCGCGGCGGCATTTACCTCTTTGGTTTTCCTCCAGACGATCCCCCCCGTGGCGGCGTATGATGCCGGGGACGCTTTGGCTCTGTTGCTGGGAACTGTCATCGCCGTGGTGGGCTTCTGCGCCTGCCTGGGCTGGTACGCGCGGAAGCGGAACAGACTGCTGCAGTGAGGAGGAACGAGTCGCCCGATCTGCGCTTCTCCCGTCTCGTGACTCGACAACACATTGCTGTGCATACTTGATACAAACATATGACTATTTGCCCTCCTTTGCGGTTGTTGCGGTCTTGGATGAAATTGACCGATAAACTCATGATCAGGAGCGTGCGTCCTGACGTTGAGGAAGAAGCGGAAGTCGGAAAGAAGGACCAAAGAGCAAGTTGCACTGCTGGCAAAAAAAGAAAGGACTCGACACTGTCGTTGCCTCTATCTAAATACTTGTATTCTGCTCAAAATGCTTATTTGAATTTATTTTTGCATCTTCGTTGGCAAATGTGAAAGGCGAGCTATCGATCGCCAAGCCTGTTAAAATAAAAGCATTTCAACCATGCTCGGAAAGACTTTGTGGTGATTGTTTTTGCATCTTTTTTTTTGTTTTCATTTGGAATCCAACTTCAATTAAGCCACACATTTGAATGCAGCAACCACGTAGAAAACAGTGTGAATTATGCACCAATGTACACATGAGAGAGAAAAATGGCCTCGAGAATGCGTGCATACACAATTTACTGCCTAACGCGATCATATACTTTTATTGGTTGACTATAAATCTTTCAAAATAAAAACCACAGACACATGGACCACCCTGTGTCATAAAACGAGAATGAAGAGCCCCTTAAAAATGCCATCACCCGGCCCAACAGTGGCGCATTCCATCGTGGAGCTATACAGCAAAAGCACATCGTCTCACACGCGTTGCGACATGACGGCTGCATGCTTGAAAAAACCAATTCTATGAATTTGTCATGCCGCCCCGGACGAGAGAACAACAGTGAGCAAAGTGCTTGTCAATTATGCATTTCCCGTACATGGGATGCCTTCTACCTCAAGTGAACTTGTCAAGCCTGACTCGACCCACTTAGACGCTATAGCTCCCGACGATATACATGCCACATTTGTTCATGCTCGCAAACATATGATACAAGTGTGGCGGCGCACGCGGTGAGGGTCGCGGGCGTGCTGGAGCCTCTCCCAGCCAATCACAGGGCACAAACAACCATTCACGCTTACATTCATACCTTGAGACAATTAAGAGCGTTTGATCAACCTACCGCGCATGTTTTTTTTTTGGCATGTGGGAGGAAACTGGAGTACCGAGAGAAAACCCACGTAGGCAAGAGGACAGCATGAAAGGCCAAATTCGCGACCTCCCCACTGTGAGGCGGACGTAAATACGTTAATACTTCAGTCTCAAGCCTAAACTCAAATTAGACAGTCAAGATAAAAAAAAAAAATGTCACTTGTCAATGGTTTACACTGGTGAGATGTGTCGTTTTTTGATGCCAGGATTAGTGCGCGGTCTGCATGGCAACGTGATGCCAATGTGCATGTTTAAGTGGTGGCTTGTGCGGCGATTTTTTTTTTTGTGCAGGGCAGCAGAGGCCCAGTTGAGTGGATGAGAGCTGCTGCTGCTTGCTGCTGCTGCTGCTGCTGCTGCTGCTGCAACAAGAGACAGGACGCGTCTTGGATCACAAATAGGGATGCAGAGCGCATGCGCACTGCTCCCCGTTTACTGTATGATATTCGCCGTGGTGGAAAAAAAGGGTTAGGGGCAGGCAACAATCGGGATTTTTTAAAGCAGCGACAAAACACGACGAAATAATCTCCGGGAGATGTGACAAAGGAGGTTTACCAACAGGTACGGTGCGGATCGATAGCCCCCAGATTGCCTCTTTTATTTGTATCTGATTTTTTTTCTTTTTTTTTTTTTTTTCTTTCCTATTTTTTTCCCCCTCTTGCGTTTCCTGGAAGATTTTGACATGATTCGTGTCTCGTCGACGCTGTTGTGTTTTATCTAAAGCGGCGACGAAAAGACTGGGATTGCTTCGCCGTCCAGTCCCGCTGCTTTTGTTTCATGTGACAATCGAAGGAGGCTTCTTCCCTTTTTTTTTTTTTTTTTTACCTCTCTCTTTTTTTTTTTTTTTAAAGATAGAAATAAACCGTAAGTACGCCGCTCGACCGACACGACATTTGTTTGGTGTTGAAATACGCAATTGTGAGACTGCGGTGGTGCTTTTCGTTGACGCCATTCGTGCTTTTTCTCCAGCGAGTTTCGGGCGATTTGGTCATTAAATCATCAACACGAACGCAGTTAAGGATGGACAGAAAAAAAAAAAAAAATCACGACTAACGCTTTTTTTTTTATTTGCATCCAGTTTAAATGTGCTGTTCAGGCTGCAGGGTGTGATCGAGAGCACCTTATGATTAGATTTTTTTGTTTTTTGTTTTTATTCTGGAGGAGGCTTTAAAACATCCTGCTCGCTCTTGCGTAAAAAGAAGAAAGAACGAACGAAAGGGGGAAGAAGAAAAAAAAAAACGTCCTTCACTGCGCATTCGTCAATCCGAGAAGGATGAACGCAATAAGGCTTCCGTGTGGCTCTTGAAACGAAACACTTGAGTCGAATGTGACAGAGACATTGCAGTCGCTGATAGGCGGATGCTTTTATTTATTTCTTTATTTATGTATTTATTTCTTGATTTATTGCCTCCCCGCTTTTCCTCGTTTCGCTTCCTTTAGGTGTGATGAGACAAAGGAACAAAGGATGCCTTAGAGGAGAGGTTGCCTACATGCCCGGAAATCTCCTCCAAGCCCACCGCAGCCGAATGGATCTAACGCCACCCCCCCTCGTCCGCCTCCAGATCATGATCCTCGGCTGAAGCTATCCCCCCCCCCCCACCCCCCGGCCCCCCCCCCCCATACCCCACCCCACCCCGCTCATTCTTTATGATCCCTCCTCCATCTATGGCGAACTATAGCCATGCAGGGGACCACACCATCTTGCAGAATGTCTCTCCTCTCGCCACTTTCCTCAAACTGACCTCCCTGGGCTTCATCATTGGCGTCGGCGTGGTCGGGAACCTGCTGATCTCCATCCTGCTGGTCAAAGACAAGAGCCTGCACCGGGCGCCCTACTACTTCCTGCTGGACCTGTGCGCCTCGGACATCCTGCGCTCGGCCATCTGCTTCCCCTTCGTCTTCACCTCGGTCAAGAATGGCTCGGCGTGGAGCTACGGCACGCTGACGTGCAAGGTGATCGCCTTCCTGGGCGTGCTCTCCTGTTTCCACACGGCCTTCATGCTCTTCTGCGTGAGCGTGACCCGCTACCTGGCCATCGCCCACCACCGCTTCTACACCAAGAGGCTGACCTTCTGGACGTGCCTGGCCGTCATCTGCATGGTGTGGACGCTGTCGGTGGCCATGGCCTTCCCGCCGGTGCTCGACGTGGGCACGTACTCGTTCATCCAGGAGGAGGACCAGTGCACCTTCCAGCACCGCTCCTTCCGGGCCAACGACTCGCTGGGCTTCATGCTCCTGCTGGCGCTCATCCTGCTGGCCACGCAGCTGGTCTACCTCAAGCTCATCTTCTTTGTCCACGACCGGCGAAAAATGAAGCCCGTCCAGTTCGTGCCCGCCGTCAGCCAGAACTGGACCTTCCACGGGCCCGGCGCCAGCGGCCAGGCGGCCGCCAACTGGCTGGCCGGCTTCGGCCGGGGCCCCACTCCGCCCACCTTGCTGGGCATCCGGCAGAACGGCAACACGGCGGGCCGCCGCCGTCTCCTGGTTTTGGACGAGTTCAAAACGGAGAAGAGGATTAGTAGGATGTTCTACATCATGACCTTTTTCTTCCTGGCGCTCTGGGGGCCTTATCTGGTGGCCTGCTACTGGCGGGTGTTCGCCAGGGGCCCCGTGGTGCCGGCGGGCTACCTGACGGCCGCCGTCTGGATGAGCTTTGCCCAGGCCGGGGTCAACCCCTTCATCTGCATCTTCTCCAACAGGGAGCTGCGGCGCTGCTTCAGCACCACGCTCCTCTACTGCCGAAAATCCAGGTTGCCGAGGGAACCCTACTGCGTTATATGAAGGTTTTTAACCCCGCCCCCCCCCCCCCCGCCCCGCCACCGTTACCTTCACTTTCGCCCCTGATCGATCTGGGCTTTTTCCTCTTGTACAGCTTTCGCTCTCTCTCTCTCTCTCTCTCTCTCTTTGCTAGCTTTTCTTCTCCTCGTCCCTCCTTTCCAGCAGCCAACCTACTTGAGGTGATCGTACCCCCCCCCCAAAAAAAAGGAGGCCGAAGGAGTACAACAGGGCTCTGTGTTATGCCCCTTGTCGTTTCGTGGAAGGCCATGCCCATGCAGAGAAGCAAAAACGCAGACAATGAAAACGCTTTGGATTTTGTTTTTTGTTTTTTCCCAAGATGCATTATTCTGTGAAGGTGTGAAATGCAACAAAAATGAGGGGGGGGGGGGGAAAGAATACCACAAAGAAATGATACCTCTCAAGGAATCACTGGAAATGTTTTACATTTTTCAGAATTGCACTACACAACAAAGAAGATGTAAAGATGTTGGTTGCAAAGACAACGCCCCCCCCCCCCCCAGCCCCCCGCTTCCTTTTTCTCCAAACTAAACGATGAATGCTTTAATTTGCAACAGACTACACACTCAAAAATCGCTGTAAGTAAGGCAAACGTGTTGGAATTACACCATCACCAGAGGATAAAGTGGTTTTAATGTAAGTGGTGACTTTTTTCATTTACCAAGGGGCGGGATGGGGGGCGGGGGGGGGCGATTTTTCTGGCGTGCGTTTTTTGAAATTTCAACTAGAATGGATCTTTTGTAGTTTTCGCCATATGTCCCGAATAGCGTCTGCCATTGTTTTGTTTTTTTAATTATCACCTTTTACAGCGGGGGCAAGGAAATGCGGATTCTTTCTTTGACAAGAAGCTTTGGGGAACAAACTTGTGCTTAAAAAAAAAAAAAAAAAAGAAAACATTTGAAGATAAGTGTGTCATCATATCCACGTACGCTAAACACTGTCATATTGTTACCGATGCCAGTCCGGGTGTTCTTGCCTTAATGGTTACAATGCTATCGTCATCTAAGTTCATTCGATGCACTCCTATGAAGTCAGTCCTTGGATGCAAGGGGAAGTTAGGATTTATTTTGATTTTTTTAATCACATGACGTGCATGTCCTTTTTTTTTTTTTTTTTTTTTTACAGGTTTCTCTGACCACCGCGTGCTCAGAGCACAGACAATGAGTGTGTGTGCGTGAGTGCATCAAACACTTCAAGACCAGAGCCTTAGTATGATATCTTGCACAATTTGTAAAAAACAAAAAAACAAAAAACAAAACAAAAACGAGACAAAAAAACCCACAAAAACAAAACCAAAAAAAATCAGTAAAAGTCAAAAGACAAAAAAGGGGGACATTTAAGGCACACTGTCTTGTTTCTACTTTCCCTACATTTGCTCTCTTCTGATTATTTTTTCTCTCTCTCTTCTCTCTCTCTCGTGGCCATTTTTTCCCCCCCTCACAATTACTCTGTTCCTTTTTGTAAATTATAGATGGCGTGTAAGTATGTGAGTCTTTTATTTACTTTTTTGGAGTCCCGAATGTGAGTACGGTTTCAGTAAGGATTGCATTTCGCTGAAAGTTAACTGTGTAACCTGTTGCTTTTTTTTTTTTTCCTTTTCCAAAAATAATAATAATAATAAAAAAAAAAGAAATAAAAAAAAAGAAAGTTTCCATTTCGCAACATGGTTCATTTGCTACCTATGCGGAAATGCGCTCAATTGTCCAAAAATGTGTTTTGGTGCATTGGGACCACGTTTGCTAGTCATTGTGTGTGATCAAAGTTGAATGCCAATACGACCTCCGTGTGTATGAAAGGGGAACCAAAGGCCAACATTTACCATGTTGAGGAAAGATTGTTGGTTTTTTTTTGTCTTTATGTACATTCAAGTGCACAGATAGGCCCCAAATGGTGGTTAATTTTTTTTTTTTTTTTTAAAGCCAAAGCACCTGACGGTGAAAAGGCTCGTAAATGCCCTACACAGGTAATTGCACGGCAGGCTGCAGGTTGCGCTGATGAGAAAGGCCTATTAGGGATCCATTGTCATGATGAGCTTGGCAAGGACTGTTTTGGACTCTTTAGGACGCTGTTCAATCTATGAGCCCCAGTGCAGATGATGTGCAAGGCGTTTTATTATCGTTTTAAGTGAGCGCCAAGATGGGCCCGATTGCTTATGGCGGCCTTTTGAATCTCCTCTTTCTTGGCACAGCGAGGAAGGAAACTGTTTGGAGGACGTTTTGTGCGAGCCCGCCTTTAAAGTTGGATCACAACGCGATTGAGGATTGTTCCGAAGCAAAACGATTAGCACACGGGGGGGTCTGCTTGACATCCAATGTTTGAAGCATGGAACAAGGGACCGTGCTGTCTTTCCAATCTTTCAATTGTTGCGCGGTAAGTAAAATCTGTCATTTTTCTCATTCATCACGTATAATTTGAGCAAATCTGTTGACCGGGTAACGTCGAATGGCTTTCTGCGAAGCGTAATTAAGAGGGCAGTTGGGCTTTGTGCGGAAAGCCTGCACAGCGAGAGAAAGAGTTGTTTTTTTTTTTGGTTTTGTTTTTTTGTACGTGCATCACCCTGCTTGGCCTGTTTGTTTGGATTGCATAAGGGCGCCATTGAAGTGCTTTTCAATAGCCGCAGGGCACGGCTTTTCATATTCGGTGACATGCTTTCCATATATTGAGTGTTTGCCGCCGGGGGAAGTGTGCTGGTGGAGAACAGCTACATGCTAACCGCTGGCTTTCTAGCCAACGCTGCCGTTTCTTTCACGCTCACGTTTTGGCATCTAAAACCCTCACCGCAATCTCTCGATAAATTCCCAAGAGCTCTTTTGATTTTGTGCCCCTGACATAGAATCAGGAGCACCCCAATGGTCATAGTGTGCAATTTTGGAGGCTTCAATGTAGGAGCTCAACATTTGGGTCAGTACTTCTTTGAGCTACATTGGGTTATTTCTGACTCAGCAGAATTAATTGGCACTACATTAGGCAAAGATACAAAACGAGAGAAAAAAAAAATTGTCGTGATCATTTGCAACTCTAGAAGGGGATTAAAAAAAATAAATAAAAAGAAAACACTGCATCATTGATCGTCAGACAAGCTATTACAAACCGAAGTGGCTTTGGAATACCAACGATGTCGACCGCTCCGTCCTTCTGCTAATAGAAACGAATAGCCGTGCTTCAAATGATTGAACTGCTGTTTGCTTCAAATGAGACAAATGGGTCTGGCTATTTCCTGGAGGAGTACTACCGTGAGCTTTGTTGACACAACCGAATGTAACATGTTGCGCCCTCGCGTCCGCCCGCTGCAACGTCAACAATGTGTGGTCTTTCTCCGCTGCTGTTGCCATGGTAACCGAAACAAAATGTCCACCGCAATCGACCGCGGTCGCGTTTGTCACGCTTCGTCGTGGGAAGAGGCCCGTCCGTGCTCATTTGTCTCTCCCTATAACCGTGTGGACAAATGGAATTGACTTTTGGATGCCGAGTCAGTTGGGAAAAAATTTTTAAAAAACAAATCCCTGGTTTAAACTGCACAAAATTGCGGCTCATCCAAGTAGCTGTTTGCAAAACGCTGCAGGCTTTGGAATGAAGTCTGATGTTTACTAAGGCTCAGGATCCGCGATGACGCCGGGGATAAAATGGGATTGGTGGCCGGGTGACGACTCAAGCACAAGTATGCCAAAATTGGGAATATGTGAGGAGACACAACTGCTGAGGTGTAATCTCCCCCCATCCCCCCCCCCCCCTCCACCACCGCTGACAAGGATTACCCATGCTAGATTAAAACATCCCATGATACCCAAGGGTCCCGATGCACAATCAATGCTGCGGATGATTGTATTTTATTCGTTGCGTGTCAAAATCTTTGGTCATCTCTAATCTGGGATTTAGGTAGCAGCAGCAGCAGCAGCAGCAGCAGCAGCAATCCAGGCAGTCTTGAAATGATGCAGACAAAATATCATTCAAAAGTGAATGCAAACCACCCCCCCGCCCCCCAAAAAAATCTGCATTGATTTGCGCATTGCATGCTGGGAACTGAAATTAATGTAGGAAATACTGTACAGTACAGCTGCCAAATTCTCAATTTAAACATAAACAAGAACCGTTGACGGTTCATTTGAATGGGAACTTTTATGCATGAGAGCCCTTTGGGTGGGGGCGGGGGGAAATCAATTTATGGTCATGCGACTTTTCCACTGTTCAAAAGACGAATTTGGCCTTGGACGGTCGCGACTCTCTTGAAGTTTGCAGACCCGAAGTGGCACGTGCAAACATTTTCCCGACATGCTAAAATATTCAAAAGGATGCTATCTGGCTTCTAAGAGTGGGCGGGGTTAGATGGGATGGGGGAAAGCATGATACTGCAGCAAGGAAGCGAGCGCGCTCTCGTCCCACATTTGCAGAGGGCAATCTGTCACGGACGGAACAGCAAAACGTATACATGACGGCGCTTATTTACGACGCGGAGCCTTTGGGCAGTATGGCGCAAGCAATCCCCTCGTGGTGCCCCTCGGTCTCTTATCGACTTGTGATTGCGTCACAACTTGCTTAATTATCCCACATTCGCGACGGCCGGGGAAGATGTTTATACGGGTGATTTGTTTGCACTAATTCGGCTTGTTTTGAAGAATCCGAGGGCTTTTGGAGGGAGGGGCGGGGCGGGGGTGGGTGGTGGGGGGGGGGTTAATCCTCTTGTTTCTTCTTCCAGCCTATTCAGTACTCTCATAACCCGCCCCACCAATCTCATCCTCGCTTTATTTTTGGAAACATCTTATTCTTGTGAGTCAGGCCTCATCTTCAACATCTCCTTGCTGCTGTTTTTGCTCTGAAAACAGGAAGAAAAAAAAAACGTGTGCGCTCTTCGGAGCGGAATAATTCATAGTTTGTGACTGTGAATGTTTGCAATCGATGGCGAGTAAGATTGACGGGCTGCTTCGAAAAGCCGACCAGCAGCAATTCGTCACACAAAAAATGTTTTTTAAAAAATGGCGCTGGCGAACGTAAAGCTTTTTTTTTTTTCCATTTATCAATCAAATCAATCAGTGGCAATGCTACGGCGAGCGCCGACGGCAGTGGTGATTGGTGACTTGGATTTTCATTTTGGATCAAATGGGGCAGGCTAATTCGTGTTTTTTTTTTTTTGCATTCAACTAAACAATGAGAGGCACGAAAAAAGGAGGTTGTCGCGCATCCTTCGCCACTCAAGTGTCGCGACAGCATCTTGAAGCCGATCGATCACATTGCCGCTCTGCAAAATTAAGCATCAATGGCGACTGGGAGCGCTTCCGAAGCTGTGCACGCATAGCCAATTATCCGCTTAGTATTCCATCCACTTTGGGCCGCAGCCTCCTGACCTAAAAAATTGCGGGCGGGGGGGGGGGGGAGAGACCCTTTGCTAAGTGGTTTGTTCTTTTGATGAAGAGAAGCGCACTATTTCTGACGGATTAAGGCAGGAGTTCGCTTTCTCTTGCCTCCTAGAAATTTGCCTCCGCTGAATTTGTCTTTTCCTCTCCTGAGTCATTTGTACGAGTGCCCCCGTTGTGGGAAGGTTCCCCGGGGGCGCTGATGACAACGCTATTGATCACCGCCCCTCGTGTTTGTCTTTGCGAGATCTCATTTTGAAAGCCCACACGTGCTCCCCGCACGACGTGATCGATGGGCTGCGTCCAAGGCGTGCGCGGGAGGCCTCCGATCTGAACGGAGCTGTTCGACCCTGAGGCGGATTCTGCCCAGCAAATTCCGTAATGTGGACAATGAGGGGGTTGAAATCCATTTTTTTTTTTTTTTTGGATGACGCTTGGCTGCTAAAGGCGATATTGGCGTGTCACGGATCGGAATCAAGGCTGATTGGTTGTCTTTGTGCCCCTGTGAGAGGAAGTCGGCGTTCCGGGTTCAGTTCAACGAGGCACATCTCCACTCGACTCATTTGAGGAACGTTTTCTTCTAGTTTGTGTTTGAAAGTTAAGCGTGCCAAATCGGGGCAACGGTGCTCTTTGCTTGTGTTGTTGCCTAGCAACAACCACAGAGGCAGTTTGTTGAAGCCTGCCATTTTTTATTATTATTATTATTTTTTTTTTTGCAGAAATGTGAAATATTTTTAACTTCAAAGCCTGCACACAACTCCACGGGGAGATGCGGATTCCTCGTTTGAGGTGCAAAGGGTGCACTGTATTCGAATAGCAACATTGACATTCAGAAATGTCCCGTGACAAAATCAAGTGTTGACTGATTGACAGATTTCAGCTTTTGATCAGAATCGAAATCAGCTTCATTTGCTTCGTGTGTTCAAAACGCCCAAGCAGAACTCAACTCGATGTCACCTGCAGAAAAAAACAACCGGCGCCCTTGTTGACATTTCTAAGCCTTCCCCCCCCCACCTCATCCAATCCATCGAGCTCAAAGTGGTTTGATAGCCAAGCGGAGCCCCCCTCCCGCACCCCCATCTGTCCCCACCCTGACCGCAGACACGCAGGTTAGGTCTTATCTCAGCCCCAGCTCGGCTTGGAGACCCGCAGCTCGCGCCCCGGCTTGCGTTGGAGATAAAGCCCAAAATAGAGCACACTCGCTGACAGCGAGGCTAGCGCCAGATAAGACGCTTGCATCTGCAAGCTCCGAGCTGGAAATGAAAGAGAGGAAAGGGGTGCCGTTCAGAAGAAAGTCTCACAGTTCGATAGGTCGTGAAGATCGGCGTGCAAAAAAATAAAAAAATTAAAAAAAAGGCTCCTCCCCTTGTTTCTCACAGTGGAGGCCGTCGATTGTGTTCGCGGACCCGCGCCGGTGGCAGCCACGGCCAATTTGGTGGCCCCATAAGAAAGCGGCGGCGCACCACCTCTGAATGTCAACGAACAGGCCGCCCCAGCGGCACATTATTCCGCCCGTGTCGCCGCAGAAGTGCATGCGGAAAAGGTTGTTTTTTTTTTCCTGCGCTGGCATGCGGAAGGCGATCGATAAGTGTGTGTCTTAGTAAATAAGATCATGTACACACGAGGCGGCCATCGGCGGCGGCGGCGGCGGCGGCGTCTGGGCGTAAGCCCTCGCCTGCTTCGTTCATTCTCCATTAGACGACGCCCGGCGGTAATTGAATTGGCCCGTACAAGCTCGGGGCTCGGCCTTCTCGTATTCGCCTTTGACAGCCAACATCCGCTCCGGCGACTTCATATCCCGGAGACACCGAACGAGACGTAACATGGCGGCGAGGCATTGAAGACGGGAGGGGGTGGGGGGGGATTGATGCCACGACGTAACCCAAATTAGCAGCTCCGGGGGCGAGCGGATTTAACATGCGGCGCCAATCCCGTCGTGTTATTTGGCGGCAGATAAGCGCGTGGCGGCGATAAGATCCGAGCTAATTAGCCGTTCCGAGCCAATCAATGACTGGGACATGCTGCTGCGCCGAGGCAAAAACGGGAGCCAAACACGCGCGGAAGCGGCTTGCTTGGAACGTCAAGTATTCTTCTCGTGTTCCAGAAAGGTGGGGTTGAAATCTTGGGTCAAGTTTTCTCCAACCAACTGAAGACCGACAAGAGGAGTCTAGACTTCGGACTTGGCTTCACAGTTTTTTGTATGTTATTCCGGCCAAACTTGTCCGAGATTCAACCTACGGCCCACGTGCAATGCTCATTTTCACCACTAGGACGGAGCGTCAGCGCACTTGTAGTTAGCTATGTTAGCTATGTTAGCTATAGTTAGCTATGCGCCAGCCCAGACGCAAAACTTGAGATTGTGTGGTCGGGAGAAAGGTCGATGAAGTATTCAGATCGAGTTCCCCAACCCAACCCGACCCCCCCCCCCCCCCCAGCTCATTCTCTCGCAAAGCACGGAAACGGTAGTGCAGCGGTGTTATTTTTGCAAAGGCGCAGCGCCTCTTATTTCACTCTGAGAGAGGTCGTAAATGATGTAAGAGGGAAACGTCCGCGGCTAATGAGTCCCGCGAGTCCTGCGACCCGGCGCTCGAGCAAGAACGACAAACACGGCTTCCTCAACGTACAAAAGCGGGACGCGTCATTTTTGGACTGTCTTCCCGCGACAACAACGTCAACGGGCGCATGCGGGCATAATCCTATGTGACGGGGGCAGTCGAGGGGAAGTGAATCGGAGCGCTTAGAGGGGGGTGGGGGTGGGGGCTGCACTTAAAGAGACTGAAAGAAGTGGACGCTCATGTCCGACGATCTAGCTCCCTCGAGAGGATGACCAAGGGGGGCGGGGGGCACGCTTGACTCATTTTTTCCATCCCACATGTCCAATCCATCAGTCTTCGATTTCGGTCACTCCTCATTCCCGAGCCGCCCTTTTTGTTTACCTCGTCCACCCTCCTCCATTTGTCTCTCATCACGGCCGCCATCCGTCGCAGGTAACGGAACGAGCGGCGTATTGGATGGGGGGGGGGGGGCTCGGGCTCCGGATGAGCCAGCCCCGTAGGTGTCTTGAGTGGGCGCCGCTCAAAATGGATTTCGGAGAAGACGGCCCCCAGAATAACACACTTTGTCTCTTCTGGCTTTGTCCTTCGCCTTTCACGTTGGCTGTCAGTCAACAGCCCAAAGCACAAAGATGATTTCAAAAAGAAGAGCGCTGATGAATCCAATATGGTTCTTCACAGCACTGCAGTGTTGCTCAATTTTCAAACTCCAAAGGCTGAATCACTTTCAATCAATCAGATGCGCTCTCTCTCTCTATATATATCTAGATCTATAGATATCGATATACAGTCTATATAATGTCGCAAGCTCTCCCTTCATATGCTTCATATGTTTTGTCCCCCCCCCCAACCTACGAGATCACACTTGCACAGAACAATCTGCCGAGTATCACAGATACGATATTGGCTTAACTGCGTGTGTGGGGTTGAGGTTAAAAACAAAATAAGCAGCACACATGCTGCTTTCACACAGGCTGCCGCAAAACACATATTGACCAGAAACTGTATTAAAAAATAAAAAAATAAATAAACAAAAAAAATGGTATCTATGGTGCCTACAAAATTAGAAAAATCAGTTTCAGTGAAGAAAGCGCCAGCAAAAAAAGTTTTTGAATGTGAATGGCAGGTTTCAGTCTGTATGCCCTAATTGCGCAATCCCTCTTCCAACAGAATGACCGCCCCCCCCACCCTCTTGCAGTAAATTCAGCAGAATGTCTGATGAATGATGATACATTGGCTCCATGCTTGGGGGGGGGTCATGAACAATCATCACATGACAGCTGCCCGCGAGAAAAGTGGATTACACGAGAGGTTTTATCTCCAAGTCTCTATCCCTGCTTTTTGACAAGGCCCCGCCAGTGAGTCCCCCCCCCCCCCCCCCCCTCAGTCTTGTAAAATTTGCTCCAGCCAGGGGTAGTGACAAGGAGAGACTTGTCCCTGTAAATATCATCATTCACACCTGAAGGTCACCGCTTTGGCACCGTCTCCTCGGAGCACGTCAGGAGGAGAGACACCAGTGCCAAAATACCATTAGCATTTCATCATTAAGTCTATAATATGCGTCCCAAATGTCAATTTGCATAAATTGTCATGCCCGGTCGAAGGGCGGCGGCCTGTCTTGCGTGTCTCCCCTCGTTTTCGTCCAAAGACAGGAGAGACTTGACAGGAGGTGTGAAGTTTCCACCCATGATTAATTTAGCTCTTCCTGTGGCGGCCGGCACGTCACAAACGTTTGCCGTCTCGATGATGCCGCGGCGAAAAAAAAAACGGACCGGCAGCGATGCCAAAACCCATTTGGCGCTCCGCGTACGGCGTTCGGAATTCGTGTTGGAGTCACACGACTGAAATTCGATCAGCTTCACAGCGTCTCACCTGAAGGTTTCTCTATCATGCCAGTCAGGGCGGATTGGAGTTGCGGCCAAGCAAAGCCCCCTGGAGTGTATTTTCGCTCTCAGTGATTCTGCCTTTGTCAGGCGACACCCAGCTTGCAACCCCTCCAACCAGCGACTCCCATCATTCGCCAGATATTGTTCTTCTTTCAAGAAAGTCATAAAAAGAAAAATAGAATAACAGCTCAGAGGAGTGCGGCAAAGCTCAGCTCCCCGACACACACACGTGAATAAACCGCTGGGGATTTGCTTTCCAGACGTGAAAAAATATTCTTCTCCAGACCACAAAACCTCATTGAAGATAATCTGTCACTCGGAAATCAGCTTCTTGCTAACAAATAACTGCAGGGAGAACATATGCTTTGCTGGAGTAATGAAAAAAAATTGACTCTGAGGTTTGGCCACGCATGGCAGGGTCCAGCGCCTTGCATGCGCAGGCTAAAACCTATGTTTAATTTCCACTCTCGCGCCGCACCGGCTACTCCATGAATTATTCATGCCCGTCGGCGGCGAAAGGCGGCAGTTCATTTTCGAAGCTCTGTATTTTTGTCGGGCGGGAACAAGAAACACAGTGATATGAGATTGTGCGGTTCGGGGGGTAGCTTAGTGGGGGGTCACAGGTGATTTATCGGACCGACCGCCAACCGCTTGGGTTGGCTTCATACCCAGAATACTCAAGTGTGATGTGCTTTTTATCAAGCGGATGAACCTACGTTGCACATCACAATGTCGCGGTGCCTCAAGCGCTGAAACTGAGAGCAAAGAAACTGTCGTAAGACTTCTCTAGCCAGTTGACGTTGTAACATGAGGTTGGTTTTAGTTGCCTTTCAGCTACTCGAGGTGTTTTTGAAGAGACGTGTTTGACAGTATCATCTGCATACGGTTGGCAATTTATCATTTCATCATGTCATTTATGCATATCGGGAACAGTAGTGGACCGAAAATGGATCCCTGTGGCACTCCCAAATCATTCGGACAGTTTTTGAAGAGACGTGTTTGACAGTACAGTATCATCTGCATACAGTTGGCAATTTATCATTTCATCAAGTCATTTATGCAAAGCGGCAACAGCAGTGGACCGAAAATGGATCCCTGTGGCACTCCCAAATCATTCGGACGAAGATTTGAATTTACCCGGTTGTCCTCGTCTTCCTTCCAGGTAGGAAAACACAACAGAACCCTATCGGACATTACATTTTTTTTTTCCCCTGGCTCCTTGTTGCCAAGCACATTTCCCCAGGACTCAATCATGACGATGAAGAATACGAGAGCACGCATTGGAGAAATGCTGTGGCGAGGCAACAATCCTCCTGTTCTCGTTTGTCTCAAATTCATCAAAAGAGCCCTCGTGACAAGCGAGTGGGAGTCGCTCATTTGGCACAAATGTACCACGTTCTAAAAGAGAGCAAATGTGTTCCTGACCCATATCCTCCGCCTGCATATAGAAAGCAATCGCCCGACCCATCTGCTGTGACGCTCCCTCCCCAGGGCCCGGTGGGAGGTTGCGCTGCTTCTCCGCTGTGACAGGTGCAGCCACACTAGGGGAAGTTTGATTCATGGTTAAAGCGTCACAAAGCGATCCTTTTTGCGTCCACGCACACTTGCCCTCGGATGGCCCGTCATACAGGAATCCAAAGGAAACACTTTCCTGCAATCTTTGATTGGCTTTCATTGACTTTGGTTGAAAAATCTCCTGCTGGCGGCCTAGTTTTCAAATCTCATTTCCAGCGTCTTTTTTTTTTTCCTCCGCCCATCGTTAGTGTAGATAACCACACTTGACATAGCTCGACAGACAGCACAATCCATGCATCCGTTGTATTCCGGGCTGCTTTCAAACGCTCTCAAAAGGTCTCCACCTAAAACATGCTTATCGGAGTCAACAGGCTGTGTGTGTGAGACACGTCGCTTTTGTCTCCAAGCATATGTTACGCTCCTTTCCGTGATCAAGCGTGTTCCCGGAACAAAACGGCCCATGCACGCTATGCGGCTGCGCCGTCTGTTTGCCACAAGATATACGCGCTTCGTTCAAGTGGCAGAAGAGGATTGGCCTTCAGCGCATCACCCGAGGCATTGCGGCCCACGCCGCTCCCACGTGAGGCATTCGGTCGCAGGGATTTAAGTGACATTTCTTGCATATATAGTGAAACTCCTCTACAACGAAATCTACATGGGTGAAAATACCCCTTAGTGTGAAAAAAATCTTCATGCATTAACACCATTCCCACTTTCCTGTTTCAAATTTGCTACAGTGAAAAACCCCCTGTTGTGAAAAATGTCTTGCTGCAAACATGATTTCGTTGTAGAGGAGTTTCACTGTATTTATTTTGGCATGTATTCCGAGCGATTCGAGCCTCGACATCCGACCGCCGTGTCACCTTCAGCCTCGGGACGGTCTCATTTCAATATTATACCCCAAGAAAGAGCTTGGTTGAACAGTCGCGGACAAGCGGGGCAGTGGAGGGGTAAAAAAAGTGCATTCGGCCAATCTATCTGGGGGGGGGGGAAGTCATGACCAGAGTACATTACAGATGGAAATGTCGTTATCAAACAGTGGCCTTGCGGCAGAGGAGGACGCATGAAGAGGAGCCCGAACCTGCATGGCGAGGACAGAGGGGGAAATTTTTTTTATTTTAAATGTGATGGCGGTTTTCTGACATTTCTGATAAACGAGCGTTTGAGTTTTTAGACTAATATCAAAATGACTCGCCTGGACTTGCTTGAAAGGTTATTTGAAAAAGTGTCCTATAACGTCGAGTCGACAAATTTACTTGTAATTTTTGTTTGCCCATTGATTGATTTTTTTTTGCAGAGCGAAATGACATGGCAATAGGGTAAATCAATCTCGTCGCTAAAGTCCCAAACAAAAGAGCCAGGAAAACCCAATTAAAAGGGATGATGACAGCTTGATTTATCTTCCCGCTGGCACCGTGTCAAGTCGTTTCTTCTTGCTCATTGCTCTTCGACTGAGACATTCTTCAACAAGAGCTTGAGTGCAACGTTGCTTGCAACAAATTTGTCCAATGCGCTCATCGTTGAGAGGAATAGAGGGCTGACAACGGAGCCCTGGGGGACTCTGCATGTTGGAAAATACCGTTACATGAAAGAAATACCAAAAAATACCTTCAAAATTTCTCAAGTCATATACTGGAGCATCCTCAGCACCATCTAATATTTCCCCAATGAAATTATATCAAAGCCAATGTATTGCAAAAGACACTCCATGCGCTCCATCAGGCGTTTCGCCTTTAATGTCGGCACTTTTATCTGCGCTCTAATGATGCATGAAAGTGCTGACTGAACTCCCCTACCTTGACTTTGCGTGAGTACACCGCATGCGGCGCACTAAGGATGAAGAAGAGTTAAGAAGAGGGAGATTTGCAGGTGCGAGCGGAAGATGAAGTGACAACGAAAAAGAGGAGCGATCGGCGCGCCGCAAGACCGTGACGGTCATAGCGAGAGGCGGCGGGGGCTGAAGAACTCAAACGGTGAATCATCGACCGGCGCGCACATTAAATCTGCCCAAGTGGTGGCAGGCACAGCCGCGGACGGCTATATTGTCGTCACATTCCGAGAGGCGGCCTGCGTCTCTATCGTTTGGATCATTTTATCGGTCGTTTGTTCAGCCAATACACGATGTTCCGGTCGCCTTTCTTTCGCTTGGATGCCACCTCCTTCACACCAACGTGGATCCAGCTTGTGTGGCCACACTTCGTGAGCCCGAGACATCATGAGTCACCGCCTTCGTGTTGATGGCCGACACGCACCACAAAAAAAAATTTTAGAAAAATGGTTGTACGGTGAAACTCCTCTACAACGAAATCTACATGGGTGAAAATACCCCCTAGTGTGAAAAAAATCTTCATGCATTAACAACATTCCCACTTTCCTGTTTCAAATTTGCTACGGTGAAAAACCCCCTGTTGTGAAAAATTTCTCGCTGCAAACATGATTTCGTTGTAGAGGAGTTTCACTGTACTGCAACGCACTCCACAAAAATGGCCGACCTCCAGAACAACTCCGCAAAAAGTCATCGTTACGGGCTGCTGATAAAGACCCAGTCGGAGAAAACTCATGAGGGCGGCTATTTCCGAACCCAAAGCTAGTTTTTCATTCTGAGTGACTGTCAGATTCATTTCCTTCGCACCCATTTTAATCCCGCACCTGAGAGCTCCCAATTAAAGGGCGTCTCGGCACTTCCATGTGTCCTCTCTCTATTATCGATGTCAGACCTGGAGGGGTTCTTGGCTCGCCGACAGGGCCAACAGATGCTGATTTGTCAAACCTGAGAAAGCACAGCGAGGATCCATATTTTCCCTGCACGAGCCCGCGCGTGTATAGCGCAGCAGAACGGAGTGGAGGGAAATCAAGTGGCCAAATCTTTATCTCTCATCCATCTGGCAATGGGAGGCTGAACGCAACCAGGCGGCGCTCGCACTTTGACAAAACGCTGACTAATCCGGGCCAATTACGAGACGAGCGCGTGGAGGTTTCCGGCGGAAATCAAATCGCTCATTTGTGAAACGCTGTGCTTAACGAACAATGCCATCATCATCGGCGCACTTGATGAAGGTCCATTAGGTGGCGGCGCGCCGTTGCCTTTAAGGGGGCGTACGGCATTTCACGCGGGGGGCTGCAAACAAATGAATTGCTCGGAGGGGAATTTCCCTCCTGTCAGCACTCTTGAAGTTCCTCATCGAGCAGTCAGTCTGGTTCATAAATTCAAGGTCATGCAAAAAGCTCATCTCGTGAAAAGCACCGATTGCGCAATCAATCAATATGATGGTTCCCCTTGTGAAAAGCACCAGTGCAGATCGAACCAAACATGGACCAACAACAATACTGTTTGTCCTCCATAGGGTTGTGGATAACTGGAACCTCTCGCAGGCCACTTTGGGCGAGACACAGGGCGCACCCTGGACTGGTCGCCAGTCAAGTGCAATTCTGGACCTTTTCGAGGCTTCCATTAGCTGAAGGTGAGAAGGAGCCGAAATGGAGCTTCTTTCCAGAAATAAAAGAAGGCACCGGTCTCCTACTGGGAGATGAAGGTGATTACCGACATTTCTCATCTTTCACATTGTGTCTTTCATACTCATTCTCTTGCTTGCAGCATCTCTTTGATTCTCCTCCTGAGAGACAAATACAAGTCAAGAGTCTTATCCTGTGTGGGGGTTTTTTTTTTTTTTTTTTGCACCCCCACTCAAACCAAAAGCATTTTCTCTTTTGATTCTGACTTCATCATCTTTTCTCCTTGTCGCATCCTCTCAGAGTGCCGTCTGTGAAGATGAGAGCAGTGATTGGACAGGCCTCTCCAGGCAGGCTGATGGCGGCCGTGCTGTCGGCGGAATGCGAAGAAGGCCACCGAGGTCCGGCCAATCACCTGACAGACGATACAAGATTGTTTTTTTTTTGTGGGGTTTTTTTGTACAATGGGGATTTTGTACAATGACGCTTGAAAAGATCCTCAAAACGGGGGCCATTTGGAATATTGTGCATCCTCACAGGTGCGCTGGAGCTCTGTCTGACATGAAGGTACTTTTTGCATAATTCAGGTGAACCTGACTCCGTTTTCCCACCACCTCCCCCATCCTTGCTCCGCTCCGTCTCTCTGCCTGTCTCTCATGCGCCTTCGCTCCGATATATCCTCATGCGTCCTCCTCTCAAATCTCTCAAATCTCTCCCACTGAGATCCTTCGGCACTTTCACCTTCAGCGGAAAAAGCAACATATCATTTTTACAAGCTCTGATAAGGAGCAGAGATGACTCCTTTCCCTTTGGAAGGTGTACGCCTGTCCTCAACACACACACACACACACACACGTACACACACACACACATGCGCGCTACAAAATGATTTCATCACCGCACGGGTTAATTATTCAGAGATGTCACATTAAGGGTCTAATTGGATAAATGTGATGACTCCTTCATTGTGTTAGCAATCTTGTTACTCAACCAGATATGAACGGATGATGAATTAGGATGAACAGGAGCCCAGGAGTGCTTTCTCTTTCTTGGGAATTTTTTTAATTTCTTTTCTTTTTTTTTGTGGTCAATTTGTGTTGTGTAAGTCATGATGTTAGTGAGGTCATTTTATGATTGGAAAGAAGTGTCCACTTTACCTGAGCTCTCGCTTGTCTTGTCATGGACTGGACTATTTATTGAACATATCACACCAGTGATGGGACGTGCATTGACCTTGGCCTTCAGCGGCGATTGACTTGACTTAATCCACCTTTTCGTACCACAACTATCACGTCGTAATGTAAAAAAGGAAAATGAAAAAACCCAGCACTGCTACAGTCCCACTGCTAAATTGAGGTTATAGCACGACTGATTTCGAAGGCCACATATCAACACAGCAAGGAAAATAAACCCAGAAGGGCACTGAGGTCTGCAACCTCAATTAGTGAAGCCCATGTTTCAAAGCCAGCATGATGAAGTGGCATTTAGCTGTTATGCTGCATTCAAATTTAATACGTTGCCAAAAGAAGTGAAGTCAGCCCAAAGTATGAATGCCTTTAAATCCAGGTAAAAAGAAATGGTGCAAAAGAAGATATTTTTAATAAGCCAACAGCAATTTATGATAGCGAGGAAACGTTGGGGGGCGTATAATGTGTGCGTTGTAAACAAGTTGTTTAATGGGTATATTTTCAGATACATCTTTGGATATTAATTTTGGTCCAATTGGTAGCAACGAAAAGCGAAGCGTGTTACGTTTGACCCTCGCGCTTTGCTGTACTTTAGAATCCGGAAGTAGAGCTGCTTTCAACTTGTTCCCAAGCAACATGTAAGTTTCGTTTGAGCGATAAACATTCGATAAAAAAACAACCTTTAATACTTTCAGTGGTTTACTCCGTCATGTGTTCGAACGCTTCTTCTCCCTCGGTGTACATAAAAAGGCAGTGAGGGACTTAGCTCGCGGTTCTCGGCAAATCATCGCCTATGCTAATGTTAGCATTCGGCTTCCCTTCAAGGACTGCCACATCGCCAGAAAAACTGTCCGCAGCACGCTGGCGAGCTAACTATCCAACTCGTATGTTCTTTCAAATTGGGACAGGCTTTTATGTGTTTGTCATGTTGTGTTAGCACTCGTTGCAAATCATGTCGCAGCACATTGTTTGCTCTACATGCTTGTGTGATGAAAATTAAGTTCACTCAAAATGCGCGTGAGGTAAAAAAAAGTATGTGTGTGTGTATATATATTTATGTATGTGTGTGTGTACGAATGTATGTATATGTTTGTAACTAGTGTTTTTTTTCTGTGTTCTCAGGGGTTGATTTCTTAGCTAATTTTATGACACAGAAGGTTGGTCGGATCTTCAAACCATCAGCTGCGTTTGGATCAGGCTTTGTCAGCGATGGCTAGAGACGAAGAAGAAGAAGAGGCGCTGACCGTCGAGGGGCCCAAGAAGGTGGACATGATCACATCGGTGCGTTGCCTCGGTTACCTGTCAAGCCTCAACCTCCTGGTGGCGGTCTGCGTGGGTATGTACTTGCGCTGGGAGGTGACAAGCGAGCCGATGATCCTGGTCATCTTCATCCTGGGTCTTTTCGTCCTCGGCATCGCAAGCATCCTCCACTACTACTTTGGCATGGAGCAAGCCAGCCTGAGCCTTTTCCATCTGTGGTTCGGCTTCCTGCTGGGTCTCCTGTGCTTCCTCAACAGTCCCTCCTTGGATTCCAACGTCAAGGAAGTGGTCGCCAACTATCTCCTCTTGGCCAGCGTGGCCATGAAGGTCGTATGGGCCCTGACGGAGCGAATATGCCGCTCGACCCGCTACGAACCCATCTTGTTGAAGTCCACCGAGTTCCTGGAGCTGCTGGGCTTTGCCATCGCCAGCACCACCATGCTTCTCAACAAGTCACTTGCCATCGTTGGCCTCGTGGTGGCTCTGGGCGCTCTCATCGTGGACTTGAGAATGAAGTCCCTCCTGGCTTTGCCCAACCTGGTCAGCTTCGCCCTGGTCACCTCGCTGGTGTTTTTCCAAGCCTTGGGGATCGCCGCCAACCCTTTCGCCTTAGGGTGCTACTTGGGGCGGTTGCTTTGCGAGCCCGTCTTGGACGTGTACTTCAGCGCTCTGGGCGCCACCGAGCGCTGGATGCCCGTGCTGACTTTGGCGAACATGTGGAGGCGCCTGTCACTCTTGCCGTTGAGCCTGCTGGAGCTGACCTTCATCGTCATGGCTGCTTTTAAGGTACAACCAAGGGGTGCAAGGAGTGAATCTTTAGCCCAAATTAAGCTCTGGGCATTTAATCAAATTTAAAACCACATCACAGCCTAGTAGAATACAATTTTTGATGTTTTTTTTTTTTTTTTTCGTAGCGTGCAGTTTACCTGTTTACATCTCATTGTTTCATGAAACCAAATTGAAATGATAAAGCCACCGATTTGTCGTCATTTTTAAAAAAAAAAAAAAAAACAGGCATGCCTCATCCATTGACTGATATTTTCCTCACCCAGCTCAGCCACTTGGAACTGTGGTACTTGGTGATCCCAGGCTTCTGCCTGTTCGGCCTCTTCTGGTCCATCTGCCACGTGATCCTCCTCATCACGGTGTGGGGCTTCCACAGCAAGCTGAGCGAGTGCCAGAGAGCCTGGCGGGCGCAGCGCTCGGACAGCCGCAGCTTGGAGCAGGTCATGGCCTCCAGGGGCATCCGACACTTTTGCCTCATTTCCGAGCGCCTGGTGTTCTTCAGCTTGCTGTCCACGGTCATTCTGGGTGCGGTATCCTGGCAGGTAGGAGGAGACTTGGAGCAAACGAGCAACTTTTTTTTTTAGAGCCGATGTTCGCGTTGGCATCGATAACTGAAAAAAAAATATCGGGAGATTTGAAGGAAATAAATCATTTTCAGACCAAGCAAGTAAAAATGAATAATTTCCCGCGCCGGGAATCACCGGTGATGGAGTGTTTTTGCCGCTTCCACTTGTAGGAATTGATTCTCGTTCTCGGAAACGGCGGCGGGCATGTGGTGAAAGCAACACGTCTGCTTGAGAATGCTAAATGCGTGCCAGTGACTCATGAAATTGATTTCACTTTTAAGTGTAACAAGCCCAAAGTTTCCGTTTGTCTTTAATTCATCATTTTCGTTCGGAAAGTTTTTGTTTTTCATGGAAGGAAGTGACTTTGCGGCGCTGTCTTCTCTCGGTGCAGCCGGCCAACGGCCTCTTCCTCGGCGCGCTGCTGATCGTGCTCCCTCTGGAGTCGTTGGCCCACGGGCTGTTCCGCGAGCTGGGCGGCTGTCTCGGGGGAACCTGCGTCGGCTACGCTTTGGTCGTCCCCACGACCTACTGCAGGTAGGATTTTTTTTTGTCTTTGTGTGCACCGGTGTGGCATTTCATCGGCTTTTTCGAGAACGCAAACTCTCATCTCAACTCCCCTCTCGCTTAACGCAAAGCCAACTGGATAAATAGGCCAATAACGCTGCATAAACATGCCGCTAATGTTCGGCCCCCAGAGGGATCAATCTGGTGCTCCCCGTGCAGCATGCTAAGTCGCGCGGCGGTTAGCCATTAGCCGCCGCCACTCCCGACGCCTCCCCTAGTTTGCTCTCAGATGGCCTGCCATCTTTTTTTAATAGGCCAGTTAGTTTTGACGATCCCCTCCCCCCCCCCCGGCCTCGAGCGCGGCAGGCGGCACGCCGTCATATCGGAAGTGATCGACGTGACCAAAGAAGCCAGCGATGCTCACTAATGTGGCGTGCCTCCCCTGCGCGGAACCTTTCCGCGTCGCGCTCGGGTCCCGCCGGCGCCTTGTCTCTGTATTCAAGGCTGCACGCGGCCGGGGCCCTCGGGGGGTGGGGGGGGGGGCGAGGCGACTGGGACATGATGAGAATGCAGTGGTGTGTAATAGGCAGTTTGATGGCTGCAGATCGTGTTGCCACAATGACAAGAGCCCCACGGGGAGATTACAGCAATAGGGGTGAGAAGGGGAGGTTGAAAAAAACCCCAAAACAAAGCGCAGGAGGGTGCGACGGGAGAGGCTGTGAGGGAGAAGGGACGGCATTTTGATAGAAAGGGAGGGGCTCACAGGGAGGATGAAAAGGAGAGACGAGAAAATGCGGCGTGATTCTCAAACTATGAGCCTTTCCTCCCCTGGGTGCCGCGAGATTCGAGACGATTAGATGAGCTTGCCAAGACACGGCGCGAGTATGAAGCATGTCATTTTTATGATTAAAATGACTGTGTGTGCGTGGAGGTGTGTCTTTCCATTGGGGGGACGGGGGGGGGGGTCCAATATCAGCGAGTCCTCTTGTCTTCAGTTTCTAGAAAATTGTACTTCGAATGCTACAAATTTCCATTGCCGATGGAAATCTGAATAGCTTTATTGTCATTGTGCCGCAGGGCGCAACCAAATGGAACAGGCGCAAGAAATGTCGGAAAAAAGATTGCTCCGCATATGAACAGAAAAACATAATAGAAGTGGGTGGGGGGGCAAAACAACCCCAGTGTTTTTTAAACTATCAACTCTCCTTCCCCCCCATTCCGCGGTTCAGCGCCGACGGCCAGCCCGCCCTTCTGCCCCCGGAGCAGGCCCAGCAGCTGAACCTGCGCTCCACGGGCATGCTGAACAACGTGCAGCGGCTCTTCTCGCACCACATGATCCAAACGTTCGGCTGCGACTACTCGGCCAGCGGCGTCGGCCTGGAGACGTTGCTCACCAAGCTGCGCAACTTCCTGGAGTTGCGCACGGCGGACGGGCCGCGCCACGACACCTACCTGGTCTTCTACAGTGGGCACACGCGCAAAGAAAGCGGAGCCTGGGCGCTAGCCGGTAAGCAGTTACAGCCCATTGAGACGTATGTTTTTTTTCTCCATATATTTTTTTTGACTGGTGCAAGCTACAGTCCGATAAATACGTAAATGCTTTTTTTTTTCTTTCGTTTAGCGATTTTAATGTGCGCTGATTTTTCCAAGGTCCTCTGCCCTCGTATTTACTCAACGCTGTCACAGACACCCAAAAAAAGCTTCA
This sequence comes from Hippocampus abdominalis, assembly GCA_018466805.1. NCBI lineage: Eukaryota > Metazoa > Chordata > Actinopteri > Syngnathiformes > Syngnathidae > Hippocampus > Hippocampus abdominalis. Next base: position 19,226,664 of record CM031704.1, on the reverse strand, counting down.
CATTTCAGAAATAGCGTGAAGCATCTCTATTTCTTCACAAAACCAAAACAACCTAAACCACTTATCCCCCCCAAAACACACACACACGCACGCAGGCGCGCATACACACAGATTGCTTTCACCCTGCAAACGGCATTGGCATCACACTCCGCTTTGCATTCTCTGCCTCCTCCGTCAGTCATTCACAGGCTGATTTGTCACAGTCGCGACAAGTGAGCCAAAGGAGTTAAAATGGCTGTGAAGGGCAGGAGCCCAAGCAAAGGATTCTGGGAACGTTTTGGACGCTCTCGCGGCGGCACCGGTGACAACTTGACACATTGCTTTGGGACAAAAATAATGTTCATGAAAGCTTTATGTGGGCATCCGAAATAACACCTGAAGCTCTACTTTACCTGGCAGCGCAGAGCGTGCCCTTGGCTCACGCGTTGGCGGCAGCTCTGCGACGCGGCTCTGCGCTCTGTGCTTTTCATCTGTCATTTTTGGCCGCCCCCTTTCTGTTCGACGGACGGTCGGGCAAGTGGAAGTTGACGGGTTCGATCCACGCTGGGGACGCTGTGTCAATCACGAGTGTCACGCTGGAATGTCCTTGAACCACGAACACCCTGACAGTTGATCCTTGCTTTTTGTAGAAGAAGGGGCAGAAAAAAAATCAAATTGTAATTGACATTTTGAATCGTGAATGCGCCAAACTAGCCTAATGCTAACCTATAAAGGAAATTGTCATTGACATGCTAATGTGCATTCATAGTGGCGGTACTTGAACCCTGAAAGCAATATTCGCGGGTATATTTTTTTGTAGATTCTTTATCCTCTCTGAAAAATAGCTAACATAACGTTTTACTGACAAAGTACCACTACTTCCTGATTGTTTTACACCGCGCCTCGGCAGAACCGGACTTGATTCACTTATCGCCGTTGTCTTCATAGGCGGAGAGAGTTTTCATCTCGCCCACCTGTTGGAGTTGTGGAAGGAGAAGAACGCAGGCCACTGCTCACGACCTCATCCTGGTGCTGGACACGGAAAACTCCCTCCCCTGGATCAAAGAGGTACGTAGGTGGACGGGGTCTACGTGGCGGTGCAAACGGCCGATCCGTCCGCCGCCGGGCCCGACCCGGAGGCGGGCGAGGCCCCCGCACTCGGGGACTTCACATCCGAATGGGTGGAGTTCAACTGCAACCCGAACGGCGACGCGCAGTGGTGCGAGAAGGGACGCGGCGTGGCGGCCGTCTACGGCGTGTCCAAACGCTGGAGCGACTACACGCTGCACCTTCCCACGGGCAGCGACGTGGCCAAGCATTGGAAGACCCACTTTCCCAAGGCAACGTATCCCATGGTGCACCTCTCCAACTGGTGCTGCGGCCTCAACCTCTTTTGGTTCTGCAGCGTGTGTCTGCGCTGCTTCAGGAGGTGCAAACTGGCATGGTTCCCGCCTGCCGTTTTGGACACTGGGCAGGGCCTTAAACTGGTGCACTCGTAGGTGTGCTCCGTGGACGTTGAACTACTTAAGTACGTATGTTTAGTTGCGGGCATCATGCAGTTACAACACTCTAAAAAAAAAAAAAAAATCAACTTTTGGGTAAAAAAATAACCCAAATTGGGCCCAAATGTTTTTAGGGTGATTGTCAGACTAAATGTCTGTTGAACAAAAGATGGGATTTCAGTCTTTTTTTTTTTTTTTGTATTCATGTAACATTATTGAGATCATTCCAATATTCCTGATGAATATTTTTTGCCCATTGTTTTGCTTACAGTGCCTTAGAATTCCTCTTTTGCACTAAATTTGGGCTTTTCGTTGGTCGAAATACACTTTGGTTCAAATACGGGCCCGCGTTAAACTACCCTGGTGAAGGTGAAGTGGCCTCTGATGCGCAAAATGATGCGTCTTTTGAAGGATGGGAAGTCACCGCTTAGCAGACCCCACACTCGGTGCTGCAGGTGGGCTCCTTTGCTGTCACTTCCGATCCCCAAAAAACGCTGAGATGGGCATTTTCTTAAAGAAAGAAGCTTTCACGGTACGACATGATTACTGTTAGCAGTTTGAAATAGCACCTGCAATCGTAGTAATGATGGCAAGGCAAATACAAATTGTATAATTCCCATACAGGATTCAGGCGGGAACGGGCAGTGTTATTATTTCTATTGTTTTGATTTCAGAAGACCAGATCTAAACTGTATATAATTTTACGACAATGTGCTTAAACGGTGTCTTTCATACTGCAACCCCCCCACCCCCTCCTCCCTCCACGTGCCTCTCCGGTCAGAACAAAACGCATTTAAGTCATTGTAACGTTCATATTTATTGTAATTCCAATGTGGAGTTTGTCCGGAAAGGAATTGCTCATTGATTAAAGAGAATCAATTTAAAGCCTGGCAAATCAAGACAATCAGAGAGAGTTCCTTCTGAATAATGAAAAAAAAATTACAAATGGGGGTCCCTTACGTAGAAGGGCGAGGGGCTGCGTCATTCAATCTCCGCCTCCGCATATACAATACGGCTGCGGATACGTCCCAACAATCATTCGCCGCAATATTGAGCTTACGCTCCGGATTCATCTTCCCAAACCGGATTAGATTAGATCATAAAAAGATCTGCCCCCCCCCCCCCCTTGAGGCCCAGTGACGATGTGCTGAGTCAGAGGCGGCCGGTCACATCACGCATGTAAACACACACAGACGACTGCACGCGTCGTCTGTGGCTAATCACTCGTGAGCTTCCAATCGCGGCAAAGTGATGCAACGCTTCGCTGCCGTTGTTTGAAAGAAATCAATGTGCTTCTTTCTTTCTTTCTTTCTTTCTTTCTTTTTTTTTAATCTGACAGCCAATATTTCGCTGAAGCCAAAGCGGGGGTGTTGGAGGGCAATTTTATGCCCTTTAACGCCATTCTCACTCGCGCAGTTTTGCTCCAGTAATTTGGCGCATTACCGCCGGTCCATTCATTAAAATTGCAAAGGGTGTATGAACTCGCCGATGGAAGACTCGGTGGTGTGCTGATAATTGCTTTTTGATGCCTATGAATGAACCTGGAGTGAGCTCGGCATGATGGCTTTTTGTGTTTTCCTTTTTTTTTTCTCTCTCTCTCTCTCTCTCTCTCACACACGAGCGAAGCCAAATGTACTAGAAATGGACATAAAGATAAACGCTGAATTTCCTTTTTATTTCCGCGTCTTCTCGGGCCAGAGGGAAGCGATGACTGCCTCGCGCCGGTGCTTTGAGGCCACGACTGATCCCGGTAGGCTCCTACGATCCTCGACAATGAAAGGTCAAAGCTATTACCTTAAATCACGAAGGGAAGGATGCGTTCCCAACGGCGACGTCGCCATCTAAAAAGGCTGCGTTTGTGATTGATTTGATAGGATGATCCCTTTTTTTCGGTTTCGAGTTAGCGGGAAGAACACTGGTTGGAATTACAGTGAAACTCCTCTACAACGAAATCATTTTTTTTTCACAACAGGGGGTTTTTCACTGTTGCAAATTTGAAACAGGAAAGTGGGAATGGTGTTAATGCGTGAAGATTTTTTCACACTAGGCGGTATTTTCACCCATGTAGATTTCGTTGTAGAGGAGTTTCACTGTCGTGGGGAAACGGAAAGATGATCTTGTTAATTGGCGCTCGCGAATGTCGTCTTGCAGGTGTCAGCGGAACTCGATGAGTCGTCCCTAATCAAAGATATTGTAAATACACTTTGGAATGAGGCGAGAGCAAGGCTGATCGCATTCAAAGTGTAAATGGGAAAACTAACAAGACATGGCGCTCTGCGGGGTGCGGGCGCTTGCTAATTAGCGGCGGAGTCACAGCCGGGTTGAGGCGAGATTCCCGTTGCGTTTTGACGGCGCCGTCCTCTGTTTTTTTTCCTCTTGGTGGGTTTTACACACCTCACCTTTGAACCGCCACGCTGACGTGACAAGCGCTTTTCGTCCGCCGGCTCCCAGCGTTCCCTCCCCGCACGTCTCCAAAACGCTTCCCGCATCTCGCGCTACCCGAATTATCCGCAGCCCGTCAGACAGCGACGCGGTGGCGTCTTCTCAACCGTGACACTACAAGGCACTCAGGCTGGGAGGGACTTTTACATGTTGACTTCCCGGGAAAACAAGCAAGCCGCAGTATTGAGAGGTTGACTTGACAGGGAATGTGGACTTCATATTCCTCTTTTGTTTTTTGTTTTTTTTGCCGTTTGTAATTGCGTGCGTGCGTGCGCACTGCCTGTCGGACCCCAGGGGGTCCATCAGGAGCGTGTTTGATTGCAGCCTTCAATCTGGCTCTCGCTGAGGGAAAAAGGCGCAAACGAGGCAGAATTTAGAAGGAATGAAAAGGAAATTAAAAGCGCGCGAGAGCGGCTCGATTGTGATCACGTTTTAATTGCGCCATTCCTATCTTGCCAAACGTCGCCGCCGTTGCGATATTCCAAATGTGCGTTGGAATGTAAAAAGTCGAAAGACGAAAACGACCACATTTGGCCACGCAAAATTGTCAATTATTTGAGTTTTGAATCATTCCTTTGTGTATCCTTGCTACAAATATTGCCTCGCCTTATGCAGCATCTTTTATTTTGAAGAGACAGTGAAGGCCCGCCTCACGTGACACAAACAGAGAGTTGATGTTTCTAATTTTTTGGCAGTTTTGTGACGCACAACTCCCATTTTACATCACCCCGGGTAGGGCTTTTATTTTGTAATCAACAGACAATTATGTCGCCGTTCGTGTTTATTCATTGCCGCGCTGTGTGGCTCCGGCCCCCCTCCAGATGCCCGTGTACGCACACAGACGCAGTGATGGAGCAACTCACTGCGCTAATTAAGCAGTCACAGACACGGGCCCCAACCGTTGCCGGACTGTGATTAATTTGACTGTTTTGGACGCATGCACTGCCCATGTCAAAACAGCCCGTCCCGTCCTTAAAACACTGATTAATTAACCCCCGACTGCGCCCAAATGATCACGTTTCCCTTTCGGTACCGCTGCAGGCAAAGTGTTTATCGTTCCCCTCTGCTGATCGCTGACAGTTTTCCTCGATTCAGCGTCACTTCGCGACATGCAGTCGTTGGGCAGGTAACCTTCGGAAATTAAAAAAAAAAAAAAAAATGTCTTCAAGCTGTTTACAGTTGAAGGTTATGTCAAACCAAATGTAAAACAACAGTAATGATACTTTGTGCATTTAAAACAACCGCATAGCTTCCTCTAGCTTCATGCTAACATATTTTTTAACATAGTTTTTGGTACAACTCTCACCATTGACGTTCAGATGAGTGTTGCATGCCTGTCTGACATTTTGCATGTCCAAAGTGCGTCCCCGCAGAGGCTGCCGGAGATGTCCAGGAGTCGTCGTGGAGTACATTGCCTATTTGTTGCATCAGTGCTTTAGTGGATGCCAGCCCTCGAGGAAGCGTCACACTCAGCACTTTTCGGCGCTGAACTCCCCCCTCCTCCCCAACTCCTTTTTTTGTCCGCGTCTCTGTTGGACAAAGACATGTCGACGACAAAAAAAAAACATGGTGGGCGTAATAGTTTCTTCCGTCTTACGTGTTCCTCATTCTTTTTGCGCAGTGGTGATTTAGAGCAACAAATTGAATCCTGAATTGTATCTGCCAAACTGCCGCATGCCGTGAGCTAGACAAAAGTACTCGAGTATAAAAAGTAGCTCGCCCCGCCATTTTTTTGGACCATATCAATAGGCCGCCGTATTTGTTCATTAATCCTCCTCTTAAGTACATGTTTTAAGAGGCTCCATAAATTCCCAAGCCCTGACTATTGATTAAGATTCCGTGTACTGTATATCCGCACAAGTGATTAAGTGCTGATGCTTGGGGGGTTGGGGGGGCTCTGGCTGCAGGCGCGGGCGCCTCGCCAGCTCTTATCCACAGCGCGGCCACACAAAATCTAATAGGGATGACTTCATCATTTTTGCCTAGTGACCTTTCTGCCGTTCCTTTTCCCGCTCGGCACACTTGGCTCCTGCACGACCTTCCCAAAACTGCTCAGATCCCATCCGTGCCCCCCCCTTTCCCAAGGGCGTTCTTGGGACGAGCGATTCAAGGTTAAGTGGCGCGTGCAGAACCAAACTCTGCTGGGTCGCGATGACATCTCATCGCCCAAACGGTTGATAGTGTAACCCCCCCCCCCCAACCCCCTCACCCTACGCCCCTTCCTGCCTCAGCAGGCGATCAATATCATCCAATATGGCTCCGCTGGAGACTGGCGGCCAAACTCAATTTTATTTTGCAAGATGTGCGCATTTATTAGATTAACACATATTGATGGCTGTATTGGCAGGCTGCTCTTGGGCATCACACACACACACGCGTGCACGCACACAAGCGGGACTTTATTTCAGAGCCGAGGCTGTCATTTCACTTGAGTTGCCGTCAAAAGGACATTGGCACTCTACTTGATCAAGGAGTTTTGATTTTGTTTGGTTTTATTGCCACGAGTGTCTGACCGATGAATCGTCGAACCAATTGAATCGGAGAATAGTCGTGCTTTTCACTCTTTCAATGCCAGCCCTTTAAAAAAAATTAAAATAATGATTAAAAAAATTGCCAGCCAATTTAGAGCATTCTGACTGATCCTTCGAGGCTCGCAGAATATTGTTTTGGCTAATAAAACAATATGCGTGAGCGTATGTTCTTGATCCTCTGCGAAGAATGGCAAGTACTGCTGCCGTACTGACAAGCGAAGGGAGGAGCTGAGTCTCCAGCATACTGCGTACAGATGGCCAAGGCATTGTGCGCCGAAGGTTTTCTTTTTAATTTGTGTCCTAGCTGTGTTTTTATGAAGTCTGTTGTTTTGACACACAGAATTGCTTTAAAAAAAAAAAAAATTATTTGCAATGTGACTCGTCTTTTTACGGCAAGGTTTGTTTGAGTTTTGATGTGTTCATTTGTCTCGCTCCAAAGTTAGCGGCTGTCCGCGGGTTCATTGATGAAAGGAAGTGACGCTGACACCACGTTGCGAGGGAATAGGCCATGAGCTGGTTCTTTAGAATGGCTCCCCAACGGCGCCGCCTTTCCGCAGAGGCTGGCGAGGAGGGGAGGGGGAGGGGGGGGGGGGTCTCGGCAGGCCTGCGGACGTGCTGCTTTTGTCCAGAGCTGTTGTCATAGAGACTCTTAGAAAATAGGCGCAGACTGTCACCGAGGGCACCCCAATGTCTGATTACTTTTTAAAAAAATTATTCCGTGAAATAAATAAAAGTACTATTTATTAGAATACTTCCGATGCGAGATAGCCGTGCCACTCTGGGCGTTCCATAACTTAGTCTCTCATCAAAATGTCGTTCATCATCAATTTAGCACATTCGGAGCTGTTGCGTCTGCCAGGTTAGCGCTGCACAGTTACCATGGTAACAGCAGCTGGAGATGCCGGGTCAGCAAAGGTTCTTCTTACGGACGTCTTTATCCCGGCACGTTTCGTCTAATTCTTTTTGAATTTTTCTTGTGTTTTGACCAAAAAAAAGTCACAATGTCATCATTGCGCAACGTTTGAACGTGTTCCGTTGTAGTGACACGGGCTGCTTGTTAGTCTCGAAAAGGCTCTGGTGAGTTTCCGCGCGTATCATCGCTGCCTAATGAGCTGTGAAACGATGCGCTGGCCTTATTTCCCTGTATGCAGATACAAGCTGCTGTACATGTTTCATTTCGCATTGTGGCCCGGGTATCTGTCAAAGGGAATGGCGCGTCAACTAAAACGGCACTTGATAAATACAGCAGTGTGTATGTTTTCCACATGCCGAAGGCTAAAGTGGCTTCCGATGCCATCGCAGCTGTGACTGTGCTAAAACGGTCTCATGTGAGCGCCATGTTTCAGTTTTTTCCATTATTGGAAAATTGAACCCATAGACTGTTCATTGAGATGTCGCAACTCTTCTCAGCTCTTTAGTACGGCACTAATATGAGTCATTCTGCACAGAGGATAAAGAATTTATGTCAATGAGTACTGTTCTATTGTATGTTTACATGTGTTGCTGCACCGCCGCACAAGATTTCTCCGCCCAAAATGGGACCGCCCCCTCAAAACGGTGTTGTTTCTTTTCAGACATAAATTTATAACACTTTTTTTTTTTACTGTTAATCTCGAGATCTGCTGCGGTCAACTGGAGGCCTTGAAGTGCTATCGTTTGACATATTCAGTTTCATTTCATATCATTTTTACATAAGCCCTCTCAAAGTCCCTTAACAGGCGCCATGTTAATGTTATAGCTTCAAGCCCTGGGAAGAGTGCAGATCTGTATTTAAAAAAAAAAAAGCATTTAAAATTAATATGTCAATTTTTAAAAGGTCGCTTGTCGGCCGAGAAGTGCTAGATGGAAGGCACAAAGATAAGCGAATCCGGGCCTCAGATAATATAAATCTCTCGCTCAGCTTCTCAGCCTGCGTTGTCATGGCGACATGGCCCGCCAAAAAAAAAAGTGAACCAGATTTGTGAGACTGACTTTGAATCTCTCCTCTTTCAGTTTGCTCACAAAAATGGTGACTTTATTAAATCCCGTCTTGGTGGTGCATTGGTTTCCCTTTCTAAAAAAATAAAAAACATAGTAAATATTAGTGCCGTACTGAAGAGCTGAGAAGGGATGTTTTAGGGATAGCTACAATGCTAACACGTGACCTTTTTGATTTTTCTTCTACATTTTGAAGCATATTTAGGTTGATTTTTGTATTAGCCACCCACTTTTCAGAATGAGCAAAAATATCGTTAAAAATATTATTCCACTAATTTGAAGAGAATAACATCAAGATGCGTTGACACGAGCATAGCACTAATTTTGTTTTTCTTTTTTCTTTCCTGATGCACCAACTCTCACGTCATTTTTTTTTTCTTGTGCCAATTAAAAGAACCCAAAACAACAACTCCAGAGCTAGCATCTAATTGCTGTACGCAGAGCCGCTTCTTTTCCTTGTTTGCAAAGTGACCGCCGGCACGTGTGTGCGTGCGCAGCCTGCGCCGAGTGACCTTGTTTAATTCAGCGCGTGCATCGCAGCGCTCGGGCTTCGCACGCAGCCGCCGGCTTGCGCCTCGCGCTCGCCCGCGCTAACTGGCGAGCGTGCTCACCTTGAGGCCGAGGACATGTTTTGTCTTGTTTGTCTTGGCCAAGTGTACGCGGCGAATAGGCCGCTTAGGAAGTGCATCCGATGATGATGATGATGATGATGTCACTCCCACCGTTTTCCCGTCCACAGTATCAGGACGACTCGCGTAGCACACTCGCCTTGTTGTTAATTCACCTCCGAAAGGGAGTCGGAGGAGTGCGGCTGTGCCAATTTGAAGCCCGGGCTAATTAAATCGCATCAGCAGCACGTTGCCATAATGAGACGGCGAAAGCATCTTGAGGAGCTCCGCTTTACGGGAGCAGCCAATCCCGCCGGCGAGTTCTCACGCTGATGAGCCCGCTCGACCAATCGAAGTGGCTCATTCCGAGCCTTGGCAACAACCTCCGCGGCAAAGCAGAAACAGCAGCGCGATGTGAGGAAGAGAGGGGAGGGTGTCTTTGCACGCTTGCATTTGCGTGGTGCGTTTGGCTCGTAGCGCCTCGTATCCAATGCGTCTGGACTCTCTTGTATTCAGCTGTGGTGTGCATGCGCGCGTGAGCCGACCGGTCGCACGCTCAACACACAATGCTCTACTTTCTCTCACGGGTGGCAGATGACTTGATGACCTCGTGAAGTCCTTACTGCAATCTAATATCTGCTTATTATGTGGAAAAAAAAAAAAAAAAAGATGTACAGGTCACAATGTTCACCTCAAATTTGCCTGTGACTGAATTTCTCTTGTTTCCGAATCTTCGAGTACCGCATGAGCTTTTCGATCCGTCACGGCTCCGACGTGTATTCCGTTGAGTAGAGCAAAGAACGAGCACGGCGCATCCAGATCTCGCTCGTCGTCATTTGCCGTTTGTACTTTCTGTTCATGTCTCGGCTTGGGTGCTGGTGACTTTGCGCCGGTTTCCCGGGCAACCCCAGAGACACCATGTACCCTGCCAGTCATTTACCAGTGGCAAAACAACATTGTTTATTTATAAGTACGGCCAACAACAAAAGGTTGCCGCGAAGAAGAAAATAATGCTCCGGTTTGTTCCTCATGATGCATTTGACAATCTTGCGTGCATACTGAGAGGTGAATTTTGCCACAAAAATGGCTAAATTAGCCCTCAAAAGTCCTTAAAAGGGCCATAAATAAAAAGCAAGTGGAAGAGTGGGAACCCTGTAAAAGCGCTCGAGAGAATGCACGTCCGGCGTCAACAAGTTAGCAGCGCCGCTGTAACCAAACTACTGTTAGCACTGTAAACAAGCTGCCCTTCGCCACTTTGGTCAAATTTTTCTTCGTAGTAGCATCACCGAATCGCAATAGCTTCGCGAGTGCATGTCGCTAGCTCCTTGTTGCCTCTTAATCATCAGCTACCAGAGGAGCAATGCTTTGTTTCTTTTTGTTTTTTTTTGTTTTTAAACAACCCGCCCCTTTATACACAGTCGTGGAATTTGTACTTCATGACTTCCCACCACTGGTGGCAGCTCAACAACCCCCCCAATGTTCATTACCGTGGCCTCATCCGGAGAACAGTTGTCAGCCCTGATGGGGGTCTGCCATCATCAGTGGCCCACATTACGGCGAGGCGGAAAGGAGGGAGGGTTGAGTTGGCAGGATGGGAGGATGGGGGGTGGGGGGGGGGGGGGGGGGTTATGGAGCGGCAGGAGTGGGAGGTATGATGTGTCTGAATGTGCTTGTGTGTGTGTGTGTGTGTGTGTGTGTGTGTGTGTGCGTGCATAACAGCAATGAGTCACTCAGTGTGGGGGCTGCACTGCATCTGCGCCCGGCACGACAAAATGTGCATCACTGCACTCCTGTTTCAAGGCTGCGAGCAGCTTCCATATGGTGGCTTTGCACTCGCACATGAATGAGATGCATGTACACACTCGTGTGAGCATGCTCTCATTATTACTCTATTGTGGGCATTGTATGTGTGTGTGTGTGTGTGTGTGTGTGTGTGTGTGTGTTTTTTTGCAGCATGAGCTTGCATGGCGGAATTTGAGGGTTGGGATCCAGGGTGGGTGGGCTGGTGGTGTTGATGGGCTAAGTTGGGGGGTGAAGCCATTTGAGAATTGTCTCACGGAATTCTTTTTAAACCTCCAAACTGGGTGTTGAGTATCATCGCTCATGCTCACTTTCAAGTGGAGACATGATTATCGTCAATGCCAGTGAGACTGCAGCAGCAGCAGCAGCAGCAGCAGGGCAGATGGAGGCAAAGCGCCACCACTTGGCGAGAATGGGAATTTAACTTGCGGCGCATCCTCCTCATGGGAAATCCGGCCTTTCAGCAAAGAGAATAGATTTTGTGGGGGTCTTTTTTTTTTGCTTTAGGGCATGACAAGGCAAGGGCCAATGCCGCTGTAACATTAACGCGATTAATTTGCGATCAGTTTTCCGTATGTCATCTTGAATGATACGCAGCCCGCCAAGGGACGACTTCTTAACCATATCACGATTAACATTGACAGCACAGATCTCCGTTTCATTCCTATTTTACACACTATTGGCATAACGCCATCTAAAATGATTAACGGCTCGTTAGAATTCTTCACAGTGTTCTCTTTTTGCCGATCCAATCAGGATGGTCAACGTTTGCTTCACAGATTAGCCGCGGCTAATTGTCAAGAACACGCTTGGCGGTTATTCTTTGTCCGCCTCCGTTATTTGCGACAACTCCCGACGATCTGACAATAACAACAACCTTGGGGAGTTGACAACTGTGTCGGGGATAGAAAGGTTGGGAGGGAGAGTGGAGGGGGGGGGCAGTGTTTTGCTGGGTAGCCTTTATGGGCAGATTCCTCACTCTGATACGAAGTCGTAAAAAAGATTCACACACACGCCATTGGCTCACAATGACCTTCTCTCAGTGGAAGCTTTGCGCTCTTTCAACCTGCTAAGCAACGCAAAAATAGGAGGCGCTACTCACCCAAAAGATGGGGATTGATTAATTAGCTCTTATAATTAATAGAAAACGTCAAAGGTTCGGGCTACGACGAGTCATTGCGGTGAATATTCAAAAATTGAGAAATACGTCAATTTAACGAATAACCATTTGATTTCCGATGGATTAAGTGCGGCTTACTCTCGCGTAAACTGTTGAGTTGCACACTATTGGTCATTCGACTATTCAAACAAACAACAGTGAAATGGCTTTGTTTGCACTTTATTATCCCACCATATTTGTCACACAATACAATAAACACCGGCCGGGTTCTACACAACGAGCCCTCTTGTGGTCAGCTCGGTAGTGCAACGCAACACGTTCATAAAAACGGAGAGGGGAGGGGTGGAAGCAAAAATACAAATCCAGGCAACGCTACTTTGAATCTAAATAACTGGAATAAGCTACAACAAACGTGCGGTATACTCGATCACAATTAGTGTGGTCGTGCTTAATTTACACAGCTGGCGTATTGACATTAAAAGTGACGGACTGTGGAGACGTCGCACACAAAGTGTGCAGGAAGGAATCTTGGCGAACAGGTTGTACAAGGAGAAAGAAACAAAACAAAAGAAAAGAAAAATCTTAGAAGTCGCCCACGTCTGATCTCTTGTCCCGAAACTTGCTTCTGGCTTTGGTCCGAGCTTTGAAGGCGGCCGAGTTGTGAAGATGCTGTGAAAAAGGCAAGCCGGCTTTGAATGCACCGTTTTGCGTTGGCCGCGATCAAGGCGAGCGACTTGTGACTCACCCTCTCAAAGCGGGAGATTTTCATGGCCTTTATCGTGGCCGAGTCGACCAGCACGGGGGGTCCGAGTTGGAACACGTCTCGGATGAATTCGTTGGCCTGCGAGGGCGACGGCCAATCGTCAGCTTTCAAGGTGATTGACGTGATGACATCACGGTGGCTACAATTGAACACACCTGCAAGTGGTAATTCATTCCGGAGCCCACAAACTCCCTGAAGGCGTCGTACATCCTCTTCCTGAGCCAGCTGTCGATGGTCATGCGTTCCGTCCCGAAGCGAATGCTCTCAGCCTGGAAGTCGCCCTCCTGCAAGCGAGGAAAAAAAATTTTTTAAAAATGGCGACTCACGACCGTCGCGCCAAGCTCAAGAATTCTCCGTGGCGCTCACCTCGACGGCCTTGAGCACGTCCCTGAACACGGAGCGCTGCTTCTTTTTGTCCGTCTTGGCCCGGTGCTTGTTGCAGTCGGTGGCCAGCGCCGTCAGTTTGTCGCACAGCTCGTCCCAGCCGTCAAACTCAAACTCCTAGGAGGAATCCACCTTTTAATTTTGGTCAATTCGTGGATTTTGCCCACACCATTTGATTCATTCCCACGCAACTGGAAAATAGCTTCAATTTTGAAAAGCCTTCCACTCACAGGGTCCATGTCTCTGGCCAGCTCGAAAAGCAGCGCGATGGTCTCTCCGGCAGCGATTCTCATGTTGACGTCGTCGCTCTCCAGCAATCTCGGAAGCTTGGGCAGATGTCTGAAGAAAGGGGAAAAAAAAGGGGACCAGCTCTCAACTTGTTCCATGTTGGCTCGGCGAGCGCTGCCGTGGCGTACTTGTGCAAGATGTCTTTGAGCTGGCTGCCGGTGCAGATGGTGAGCAGCAGGGCCCACGACAGAAGAGCGTTGGTGTGGAGCTGGCTGCTCGCGGCGCTGATGGAGGCGCACGAGCCGTCTGCCCTGGCGTAGGAGCGGCTGAAGAGGTTCTCGAAGCACTCCATGGTGGCGCGCACGTCCTGGAGGAACCCAAGCGGTGGAGGACATTCAAAAAGCGACTACTAGCAACAACAAAACAACAACAACAAAAAAGCAACTCACCAAAACGTCATCTTCTGCAACCAAAGTACAGAGGCCCAAACTTGTCGCCACCTGAAACGAGAGCCCCTTTCTCAGCTTCTTTTCCAAAGTGGCTCCGTCGCGACAATATTCGCCACTCACCGCCTGCCTGCCTTGCACGTTGGCCGAGCCGTCGGCCAGGAGGTTCTTGAAAACCGGCTTGAGGGTCTTAAACACTTCCTCGCTCTCGATGCCGGAGCCCAGCTGGATGCACAGCAGGCAGGCTAACGACGCCGCGGCCCGCTGCTCTTCGCCTTTACCTGACGGCGGCAACGCGTTCAATTCGGTACCGAGTGCCTGCGTCTTGGCTTCCGCACCAACCAACCTTTCTTCAGACTGCGTTCAATGCTGTCAGTAATGGTCATCCTTCGCTCCGAGATGAACTCGTACAAGATGCGCGTGGCCATTGCCGTCTTTAGCCCGTCCAGCGCCCCCTGTCTGGTCTTCGCACTGGAAAAAAAACAGCATAAAATGTTAATTTTTTTACCCATCCTTTCATTGCAAGAATCCAATCCCGCCGTATAGAAATACCTCTTGTCCACGGTGCTGTCGATGAAGCCCTTGAGCTTGTACTGGAAATCCTCTTGGGCTGCATCCTCACTGGCCTCGCCACCCTCGTCCGCTACACTGGTGCCGTCGCTGAAGCTGCTGCAATGACTGAGCGTCTCAACCGAGGCGTCCTCGTCGCTGAAAGGCTGCACGTTTCCATGCTGTGCGCCTGAAGAAGAGGGGGGAAAAAAGTCAAGTACAGTACGTACACGAGATCTGCTACTACTCTGTTATGTAATATTGGCACAGCACAGGTACTGGCAGTACCGCAGTTATCTAATCTGTTCCCGTATGCTGCCCCGTTTGCAGATTTCAACATGTCAGGGTGATTCAGGTTGATATGGCGAGGCTGTGCAAACACAGTGCTCAGTTTGTAAGGACATGGGTCACAAGTGGAAGTGACAAGGCACGACAACCTGACTTTTGGTTTGTTTAACCACCCACATTTTAACATGAAAAAAAATGGCTCAACAAGCGTGATGTGGGGATTACAGCGCACTCAGCTGGGTTTGCATTGAGGCCATTTAAATGCATGTGGTGACGTGGACTGAACAGCTGATGAATGTCGGGAAGAAGCCAGCACCGCCTTCGACACGCCCAAAAACAACCAGCGAACAAGGTCCGCATTCAGCCCAGAGCCAGCAACAGGGTGCAGCAGTCGCACACCTGAAAAAGTGTGTAAAATAAGGCAAATCCAAGACGATTTGCGTTTTGGCTTGTTTCTCGCGATAACGGTGGAACATGATCATGTAAGCTAACGTAAAGTGACCCACGCTTTGCCAACGGGTGATGACGAACGCTAAAAATGGTCAAATTAACAATCCTCAAAGTCTAAGACTCGCTAGTGTACCTACATAAATGCCCCCAAGTCTTAAGCATGTTATAATCGTAAAAACAAAATAGATATTCCAGCGTCCTTCGCACGTTTTTACTGCTTTGTGTTAGCTGCTAAACTAGCAGCAAAACAGTTTGACGACTACAACTCCATGTTTGTAGTCCGCGCCCGAGACACGTTCAACGCTCCTCAATGGCCCGGCGTCGCCTCAAAGAACTACAACTACCATAACACGGCGCGAGGCCAAACAAGGCCCACTCCCTCACTCACCCCTGCCACTCTTCTTCTTGGCCTTTCGCATTTTCTTTTGCCCCAAAAATCTGCAGATTGATCCAAAATCAGCCAATACGCGACCAGCTTTTATTGTGTTGTCTGTCCAAATGAAAATATCCCCGCGGCAAAGTGAAAAAACAGGAATTGAGAGCGATCTGGGAGGTACACTGTTGTCCGAGACGATACATTTTCCCTCATACACACTAGTGATGCGCCGATCACGCGACAGCGCTACTTTTTACCGGCAAAGCCGACCAATCGGGAAGCCCGAGCGCGGTCGCGTGTCCACACGCGTGACGCGTTTGTGCGCACTGTGGGCGACCGGTTGAACGGTCACGTTTTAACTCCAGACGCGTTTGCATGCGTTCTCGCTAAGGCGCTCACAGTTTACACTGAACGCGACGGCATGTCACTTTATTGTGTTGGAGGCGGTGCAGTGCTTTGTGGTGCCACATGCAGGAAATAACCGATACGATACATTGCAATAACATTTATTCCAGTCCGCCTAGATTATAACCACGAAAGCCATGCTTTAGTTTTCGAACTATGCGGTGCTTTTATTATTTATTATCGACTCGAAAACAAACATGCATTCACCGCAGTCTGAGGTAGTTTGGAGTAATCGTGACTTAATATACTACAGTACAGTATTGGCGAATCAGCACCCTCGAGTGCAAATTCCGAATCGGGTGTTAATCTTCATTCTAGTCTAAAACTGATTAATCGTTTCAAAAGTAAAAGGTGGAGTTATCGCGTGAGATGACGAATATTTGGCTTGTTTGTTTTGTTTGTTTGGGGGTTTTTTTGCAAGGGAACGCCTTTTAAAATGCGCGTTCATGTACTTCCGGGTTAGTTTGGCTACCTCTAACGAGCAGCTGTTTGTGAGACGACAGTACGCTTTAGATGTCTTTCGTTTATTTGTGCTTAAGATCAAGAACAGAATGCAGTATTTCAAGCTGATTTCAAAGTAAAATGCGATTGAGTTCGCCCATTCGTAAAAACACTCCATTTTTGTTACTTTCATTTAGCCGGAAAATGACCCGGAAGTATATAAATCGTGAATTTAAAAAATAAAGCGCTCCCCTGCATAAAAAACAAAACAAAACTTTTGTGTTATCTCGCAATCTTTACAAGGGAACGCAATTTTGTTGTTGTTGTGGTTGTTGTTTTTCTTCCATGTCAACTGCAATATCTGTTGTGTAAAAAAAAAAAAAAAAAAAAAAGACAAACAACGAAATGATTGGTAGGTAAATTGATTGTTTTGCATGTCATTAACAAGGACGACGGGGATTCAAATGAGTACCAGTACCAGACGCATGAGGCCTCTCCGAAAGTGTCTTTGGCACACTAGGGGGCGCCATTCTGCTTGAAATGTTAATGGCTTTGCCTCACAGCCCAACTCTAATTGCAGCGGAGCAAGTGCAATTCCCACAGATATGTTTTCTGTGATGCATAATTTAATTTCACGGCGCTCCAACTGGTTCAGAAACGGGCGCGTGCGGTGGAACCGTCGTAGCTTTTCAAAAGTCGGATTTCAGCATACGGCCTTGGGCGAGTGAGGGGTGTTGATTTGGAGTTTTATCCCAAAGAAGGGGAAGTCAAGAAGAAGTGAGTGGATAATCACCTGCCAGGAGAAAAAGCAACACAGAGAAGCCCAGTGTGATCGCCGCTCGCCATGCCGCGCACGTCGCGTCGGTGGGCGCAGGGCCCCGATCAACTTGATGCCACAGGAATACAGATGATCACGCAGAGAGGCGGCAGCGAGAGACTGACGGCGAGCCATAGAAAAGACGTGAATATTCATCGCAATCGTTTTTTTTTTTTTTAATAATGGATAATTGCCGAATCCTGTGGCGACGCGATGGTTGTCAGGGAATGAATCTCGAGGCCTAAAAGCCGACTGAGACTCAACGTTTTGCATGAGCGTGACTCACTTGTTCTATTTTATAACGATGAGCAATCATTTAAGACATCTACACGCATTCGGGTCACTGTCTTGACACCGAACAGTACACATGATAGTAACTGGGCAAAGTGAACGCTGCAGCAACGAGTTGTTTTCTTTGCTTTGTTTGCTTTGAATGCCACTGATCTTTCCACAACTGAACTCCAGCCTGAGGAGGAATAAAACAAAAACTCCCCCCCCCCCCCCCCCCGATCCCACTTCCCCTTTCATTTGTAAATGCAGCAGCTGATTCTCTGAATCTTATCAAATGACATGTATGAAATACTTTTTGTCATCGTGTTTGCAATTTCCTGTCACTTGTTTTTGATTGTGAAGGGTTGCCACAGAACCTTTCGATCCGGGTCATGGCAACATTTGAAAGACTCTGTGGGAACCCTTCACCTGCTCCTTATCTTTAATACGCACAATAGTATACGACCAGTAACCCCCCCCCCCCGCCCCCCCGCTTCATATTCAATCACACATCTGTTCATCTTTTCAGGGCGATGGAGGCCTTTGTCGGCAACCTTTACCGCATGGATTCAAATGGATCAAAGCGAAGGAAGAGCGATGCGGAGGGAGTCGAGCGGCGGGGGAGGGAGAGGAAGGTCGGTCCCCCCCCCAAAAAAAAAATCCAAACTCTGCTCTTCCTTTTCATGTCGAGGTTCAAACCTCATCACATTCCCAGAGCACTAAGTCCCGGCGGCCTCTCTTTGCATAGCAATTAGAAAAAAAAATTTTGTTAAGAAATTCTATTTGTCTGGGCAGAATCTCAGCCAAAATCCATTTTTGCTCCTTTGGCATGATTAGCGTAGCAGGGCTGTGAAATGCGTTTTGTGTGAGGTTACAAGGGCAGCCTCTGTGCACGACAGCTGCATTTAACATACAGAGGGAGGCCAGTGTGAGTTTATTTTGGCACGCCACGGGCGGCGCAGCGCGCGGATTGTTCCGCCGCAGGATGGAAAAGTCACGTTTCGCCGAAGCCAAGGCGAACTCGGCCTGAGTCCCATCGGCACGGCGCTCGTTTTGACGCCTTGGACGACGCGTGGCTAAAACAAGACGGCGGGCAGACAATACGGCTACAAGTTGCGCTTGCGGGGACGATTCCACGACGGCCTCGTGAGGGCACAGTGAACACAAATTTAGTCAGGAAAGGAGCCGATCGAACAGCAGATGCGCCGCCTTCAAAACTCGAGCCCGTTGTCTCTCGAAACCAATTATTTAGCTACTTGATGACCAGAGAATAGAACCCCCCCCTCAGAATGATGCAACATAGTTTTATATGTGTGTGTGTGTGTCTGGCACAAAAAGTTGCAGGGACACCAGTAAAAAGAGCACGTCGGAGTTGCCTGGCAACCCTCGAGGCCACAAAAAGAGGGAAAGTTTGGCACCGATTCCTATCTTACGTAAGCACAGGTTGCATAAGGCTCCGAGCAATCGAAACGACACCAAGTCAGGCAGGTGTAGACGTTAAAAATAATATTTGCTCAGCTCTGAAGCCATCCGGCAACCTTCTCCTCACTGCTCCTCTTCAAACACAAACGGGCGATCCAGTCCGTCGCCGCCTGCCCTCATCCACGGTGATAATTTGGATGCGATAGGTCAGCGCCCGCTGCGCTCCGCGGGGGAACCTTCTGTGAACCTGTAAAGGTGGCAAGGTGGGGGGTGGGGGGGTCGCGTGGACCCGCGGGTGCTGATTGACGGATTTACCTGTTGCACTCAGTCAATAGATGAGAGCAGAGGAAGAGAAAGATGCGCCTGGGAAATCGACCGTCAAACTTGTCGGGTCGGAGGTGCCAGAAAATGACCGATGGAATCGGAATAGAATACAGTGAAACTCCTCTACAACGAAATCATGTTTGCGTCCAGAAATTTTTCACAACAGGGGGTTTTTCACTGTCGCAAATTTGAAACAGGAAGGCGGGAATGGTGTTAATGCATGAAGATTTTTTCACACTAGAGGGTATTTTCACCCATGTAGATTTCGTTGTAGAGGGGTTTCACGGTAGAATATCGATGGCCTCAAAACTGAAGGGTCGCACCAAAGGTCATCGTACTCGATGACAAGTCACAAAATAAGTTCGCGAGTTGAGTGGAAATCGCAATTATTCCGAGTCACCGCCCGTTCATTGAACCCAATGAATAACCCAACAAGTCGTGTCAGTCCCTCTTTGGTCCATCTTGGGCTATTCTTGCGGCAACTGCGTTTGGATATCGACGGCGCTCTATTTTCTGGCGAAATCATCTCGCGACCGGTGCGCATCCTGCTCTCATTTGTCTCTTATCGAAGCAGATTCATCAGCATCGGCCCAATGGAACGACCGTCAGCGCCCGATGGCATACGGAAGGAAACCAGAGATTGTGATCACCAGCCGGATTTCATTAAGCCAATTCGGCCTTATCTGTCCGTCAAACTCAATGAAAGAAAAAGCCGCGCGTCGGGCGGAGGAGCTCTTTCTGATGTTTCGGCTCTCCCGTCGTATCTGTGGAACGTTTTCGCCGCCAAGTGTGAAGTGTGCAGAGTCTTAAACCTCAGCGAGGACACTTTTATTTGCCCAGGCAGCAAAAAGACGAGATCACAGCAGTCAAAGGCAAGACGGGCGATTATTGTTTTGATGGTATCGCCTATGGCGGAGATCCTCAACTCACACCGACAGCCACAGGCCCGACGCGCTGGCGGAGAGGGCCGCCCTCGGCAGATAAAGAGCAAGTGTGCCGCCGAGAGCGGCTCACCGGGCCTTTCGCCACTCTCTGTGGTTTTTGCACTTATGAGCAAGACGCGTGACTAAATCCGAGAAACAAAAGTTTGCCTGTCTGCACGGCACTCATTCCGCAAGTACATACAAAAAAAAAAAAAAAAAAAAAAAAAGGCTCAGGATCAAACATGATTCATCCAAGGTGCTAAAGCAAAGCCTGACTGCCATTTGTACAGTGCGTGTGTGTGGCAACACAATCGTGTTTTCTGCCGGTGGGTGTTCAGGGGGGTCCAGGTGGTTGTATACTGTCATTTTGCACCCGCAAAGCGCAACAGCACGGAGAATGTGAGTCATTAAAAAAAAAAAATTAAAAAAAAACACCAAACAAAGCCTCTAACCTTAGGGAGAAAAAAAAAAAAAAAAAAGAAGCCTTCTGCTGCTGATGACTTTTTAAGTGGTAATATGACACAAATGAAAGCACTTGACCGGTCCAGCAGCAGCAGATTCTCATGTGCCCATTTGGGCCATAAATGCTCCCGATGAACAGGCAGACCACAAATCTGCTCATTTGGTCCCCAGGCTGGTGTTTTTTTCCGCCGCGGGATGTCCATGACATCATGGGGGAGGGGGGGGGGGTAAAAAAAAAAAATGAAGATGGTTTGAATAGCTTGCAATTTTCTAGGAGGACTTTAAAGTTGAATGAACTCAAAATTTCAAGGCAACAAGCGCCGATGAAATTTTTAGTTCAGCAATACCACCCCCACCACCCACAAATATGGGCATATCATAAAAGCAGCGTCTAGATAAGAGAAGCACATTGCCCACCTTTCATGTTTTTCATTCTTTCTTTTGTTCATGGCTTTTTTTTTTCAAAGCCTGCTGCTTTTGTAAGTGAGGATGTTGCCTGCTGCGTCCAGGCTGGGGGATGTTTTTGCTCAATTCGACCATCTCACCCACACTTCCTGCTTTGTGACAAATCAACGGGCAGAAAAGCAAGCCCCTTCTTACTTTTTTTTTTTGGTGGAAAATAATAAATGGATTTCTGTTTTGAAGACCCGCAGGAAGTGTCACGTTGTTCTGAGTCAACGGAGCAGATGTCAACACGGGTCGTAAATAGATACAGAAAGGCCAACCGGTTGACATTTTGTTCTGTCCGATGTGTGTTCTTACTCCAACAGATGACCACATTCTCCGATTAACAATGATGTGCTTTGCTCCTTGCCCGAATGTGTCAGCAGGAGTCCCTCAAGGTACAATCCAAAGTACCCTTCCGAGTGTGTATTCCTTGCTGTCGCCACACCATTGGGGAAACGGCCTTTGAATGTTTTCACTCCTGTTTCTCAGCTGTAGCATGTCCCGCCTCTGTTTTCTTGTTTCTATTTGTTCCCCCCCCCAGAGTTGCGCTGCCATTATGTTGACAAGACATTGGTTCCCAGTTGCAAAACATCATTTGACACTTGCTGAAAACGAGACCACCTCTGGTCCTCCAAGAGCTGAATCTGCGGGGTTTCTGTTTTACTGTGCCATACCCCCCCCCCCCCCCTTCGGCTTATGATTTATTCATACGCAGAGCAGAACATTCTACATTCCAAGAATTTACCCCCACAGCTCCAATCAGAATGATTGAAGCTAGGCAACGTGTACCCTACTGCAAATCCCACTCCCTCTGTTTTCCTTTAATTAAAAAATGCCCAGTGGAATCTTTCTGTGCAAGAAATGTACACTAGAAAGACGGGAGAGTGACAAGCAAGCTCGGACGCTCCCAGCATGCAAGAGCTCATTTTTTTTCATGGCTGTTTCATTCATAATTCAACACAGAAACTACAATGAAGATGCGTAAACGGACGTGGTACGCGCTGATGGGACAGAGCGACACGTTTAACACTCTCAAAGCATCGCAATGGGATCTTCACAGCAGAAGGAACGAGCTTTAGAATAGCGTTCAACCAAAATCCCTGGTACTCGAACCACATTCAACCCCCAATAGTGCGTGTGCGCGTGTGTGGGTGTGTTTGAATAAAATTGGGTGTATTAGCGAGAGAGGACACAGCCTGCTCATAAAAAAAATGTGTGACATTTGGTGCGCATTCACTCACCCACATAGAGACGCGCAAGTGCAAAAGGCACTTTCTTAGGCGCACACAGGCACACAGCTGCGTGCGTGTATTTTCGCATTTGGGCTGTGCAATTCCCTCCAGTTTTCAGCTTCTTCTTCATACACTCATGTATTTTTCATAAATCACTTGTCTCACGTGAAGCTCTGTGGGTGTGGTGTGTGTGTGTGTCCTGGTCAAGGTCAGGTTGTACACCTCGAGCAAGAAATTAGAGGTTTGGCAGTACAGTGCACTGCAAAAAAACTATTTGCATTTTTGAGGGGCAGGGGCAATAATTTCAGTTGAAGCAACTTTAAAATATCAATTATTGGCATTTCTGGCAACGATGTTAGTTAGCATAACAAAGCAAGCAAAATAATTTGCTACGTTGGAGACACAAAAAGCTACAATTAGTTCTGTAAACTCTTTTTTTTGGTCCGCATTTCTTTCCGTTTTTCGCTCTGACTTCCTTTCTGCCTTTTTTGTAAATGAAATGTGACTGTAAAGACCACATCCTAACCACATTGACGTCACCAGTTTCTACTACAATCCCCACAATGCAACGCGATCGTCTCTGGCTGTGTTGGCCGCGCAGTGGTGTTCAAGACACCTCGGACATTCATGTATTCATTTGTGAGAACGCTTGACTTTTGCTGTTAACGTAAATGAAAGTCGCTTTTGGTTTGTTTCCGGTAAAACTAGTACAATATATCTTAGATTACAATATCGTTATAGCGTTGAATGCCTTGCGTTGTATAAAAATAGGACACGTTTCTTTTGGAACGATTTGAAACGCTCTATCGTTTGAACACGCCACAATATTGACTTACCACTACATTAAAAAACTGTAAATAAATGATTTAGATTAATTGAAAACACCACAGGCACCAAGTCGTCTCCATTCGAAGTGATACCGTGGAGTAGTGGCTAGATGTCCGATGACCATGAACGCACCCAGCCTCCGTACCGCTACCAGCTGCGGCGTCTGTGACAGCGGCGCATTCTCGCCTTGTAAATCCAAACAATGACTCCTACTACGGATCGGAGGAAAACACGCGAGTAGAATGCCTCTGACTGCACCGATTTTGCCGCGATCCCCACGCCAAACTTAAAAGCACCCGCCGTAACCATGTGGATACCTACGGAGCAGGAAAAATACGGCGTCGGTAAGTTTATTGCGATTTTTTTTGAGGGGGGGGTTGTTGAATGTGTGAAAGTGCAATGCGCGTGGTGCGTTCAAAGGCACGGTGTTGTTTGTCTTGGAGGAATGAGGCTGCAACTGATTCTATACTATGAGAGGGGGTTGCTTGTGTTTTTGTTTTCGTCCACCAAAACAACAATGGGAAGCATCCGAGCTGATGATGAGAGCTTGACTGCCACATTGCAACGCATAGCGTTGTCGGCGTGGCCCCCACACCCGCCCCCTCACGGGTTGCTAAATGATCTTAAATATTTATCTCGTGGACCCTTTTTTTTGGTCGAACAACCCCCCCCCCCCCCCTTATTTTTCTAAATGAATGACTTTGGTGCAGATTTTGTTTCGCAGGAGGAAACGCAGATTCTCATTAAGATGCGTGCACACTGTGTGCATTGTTCCAGGTTGTGATTCAAACAGTAAAGTGAGACAAACAAGCCACCCCAAACCAAATGTAGGAAGCGGGGAGGCGGGGGGGGGGTGCGAGGGGGCTGCTGGTGTTGGTGTTGGAACACAGTCTTTTATTCCTGCTTGTGTGGTGAGAATTCCTATTTGCTGCCCTCTCCACCACCTCCACCCTCCCTCCTCCTCCTCCTTCTCCTTCTCTCCACCTCCTCTTCCTCACAATGACATGATCATTGAGATGTGAGCAAGTTAAATGTCTCATAATAATATTCCCCTGAGATCTTAATCTGCCACGTGGGAGTGATGCTCCAGTCATCTGAAATCCCCCACCCCCACCCCCCTAATCAATTTGGATTTTTTCAAAAATTTAAATTCACGTCAACACGTTTGCTTCCTCCAAATGCTCCATCCTGTCCCGCTGATGCACTTTTTCGGCCACCCTACCCACCGTGACCTAAAATCGGCCGAGCCCAATGAACTAGGAAGTGCCCCCTGGCCTCTTTTTGTCGTCCTCGCTACTGTGGACTTTTTTCCCCGTTCAATCCCGCCCCCACCCCCCCCTGAAGCTTTTTGGAATCGGCGCCAAAATCCTGCCTTACCCGTCCGTCATAGATCCTCGATCCGGTCTGTATGATCCACATTTTAATTGCAGACTATCCAATTTCAAAGTCCACTTGGACTGGATTAAAGGGAGGATATTTATTTTGAAAGGCTCGACAGTCACCATTGTCCCCCCCCCCCCAATAATACTGATAATTGGATTAAAAGCGCTCTACCCCTTTCCCTTGAATAAGTGCGATTTAATTTCTAAGACATGCTTTTGGAGAAGAGCTCATCTTTTATTTATTTTTTTTTTTTTTTTTGAGGAAGGAACCGTTGCTTTCCTGTTGTGAAAGGCCACAAAGAGACCTCTGAGGGGCTGTGCTGGCACCTCTCACGACTTCGTGTGCGCAGGTGACGAGGTTCACGGTTGTGCCGTGGATCAGTGCAAAAGGGTCGAAACGGATTCCTGAAATCCTCCGGTTAGTTTTGGGCCTAACGCGCTGTTTTGATCATGTTAAGTTTTAAAGCAACAATATGGACAGAGTCCTGGTAATTATTTTGCCCTTTGAATTGTCACTGAATAGTGTCTGTATCGTTGCTATGGGAACTTGGCTCACCTACTTGAGTGCGCCGTATTATTGGTAGACTGGCCAGAATGTCTCCCATGTTGTGTTAGCACGAGCTATCATGCTATCTTGAAGTCATTTTAATGTTAGCATCTTTTGTCTTGAACGTCCAATCATGCATCGTTCCTTAGCACACGTTTACGTACCTTAAACCTCCTTTGGGGGTCATTTGTTTATGGTCTCCACTTTTGACCATAAGGTTAGGTAATGGGAAGAAACTCAAGAGTGCCTCGGGTTTTATTTGATGTCAGACCAGTTAGTTCGAGATCAAAATGCCTCGCCGCTTAATTGGTTGCCCGCGTTTTTGTTTGATGTCGATTCATCTGGAGACACGTTGCTATGAAGGCGGCCATTAGCCAACCAGTTGAGTGATGACTGTTTTTTTAAACCGGTCGCTTAGAAGATGGATGAGAAAATGTTCCTGACTGATTGGGAACTTGACTTAAGCTAAAAGAGAGGAAACGGTGTCACGTCGTGTTTCTGAATGCAGGGAGTAATTTCTGAAATAAAAAAGATCTACGTAGCGTCGGGTTATGCCCCAGACTCCTCCTCCCCTCATTAAGACACTTTGATAAAACCAATCAAGCGTGTCATTGCTCATGACAATGTCGACTCCTAATTAAAGTATTTTTAACGAGCTGGTTTGCTCCAAAGTCTCTGCGAGTTATGAACGAGGATTTAGAGCAGCAAATCGAGAAATAGAGCTCACTGGATTATTGCTTGTTTATCGCCGACGGGCCTGGAGGGCCGATGTCGAGACCCCCCCCACCATCCCACCCGTGGCCCCCTCCTCCCATGGGGGGTGGAGCGGGGTGTCACGGAGGGTGCCGGCGCGTGTCAGGGGCGGGTTCATTGTCGCCGGGCACACGCCCTGCCCCGTTACCCCCTTGGACCCTCCCACTTCGCTCCACTGGGGATTAGCAAGTTGTTTCGGAGCGGGGGGGGGGGGGGGGGGGGGGAATGGCCCATTCCACCGTTCTAGCCACGATTCCGTAATAAGGGCGAGGTATGGATTGGGGTTTGGGGGGAAGCGGGTGTGCCGACTTGTGATTGCGTCCTCGCCTGCCGCCTCATCTCCATCTGGAAAGATGGCGCCGCTTCGCCAACGCAGTCGTCAACATGGACCGTGTGGCATGTAGGCGGCCATCTTGTCGAGTTGAAAACATCCATCCATCCATCCATCCGTTCTCCACCGCTTATCCGGGGTCGGGTGGCGGATGCAACAGCTTTAGCAGGGAAGCCCAGACTTCCCTTTCCCCAGCCACTTCTTCCAGCTCGTCTCGGGGGGGGGGGGGATTCCCAAGGCGTTTCCAGGCCAGCCAGGAGCCGTCGTCTCTCTGACGTGTCCTGGGTCGCCCCTGGGGCCTCCTGCCGGTGGGACATTCCCGGAATACCTCGGCAGGTAGGCGTCCAGGAGTCATGCCTGAGCCACCTCATTTGGCTCCTCTTGATTTGGGGGAAAAAAAACCCCAAAATCAAATAACGAGCCATGGCGACATGAGATGGGCCATAATAGAAAGGCACAAAGATGTGGAAAATGTGGTCCAATTAAGCCGGGCTCTATTTATTTTGGCCTGCGGTTTGATTTCTATGATCCAACAGCTTGCTTATTCAGATCTGTCAACACAAAGCTGCAAGGAGGAGGAGATGAATGGATTGCGGGGAATTCGATTCTGCCGGCTTGCCACTTCTCGCTAGCTTATCCCCATTGTTGGCTGGCGGGGACACGGACCAGCCCACATGCAGCATTAGGCCACAGCTATGCATAATGTTATGACAGGGCCACCGGGGGTTGAGGGCAGGGGGGGGGGGGTACATTGGCGGCGGCGGCGCGGGCTTTCCTGCTTTTCCACTCCAGTTGCATCCCGGCTTGCTTTGCGGTCAGGGGAGCCTCCCCCCCCCCACCCCCTCCCTTCGTGTTTCCCTGTTATAGTTTCAGCTCATATTTCGCATTGGGTGTTGACGTGAAGCGCTGGTTTCATTTTCGTGTTGCAATTTTTTTTTTTTTTTTTTGGATGAGCCCGGAAAATATTCCTAAAATTTGCAAGGAAATTCTAAAACGGCGCCATTTCTGTTTGGAATTTGCCAGCCCAACTTATATGTAATTCTCCAGCAGCGTTGCCTGCACAAATGTTTGTCATCTGTGTGGGCTGATGGGGGAAATATGAAAGAAAGAAAAAAAAAAAGATAACATCATAAAAATAGGGGTGTCTGCCGATGACAATCACTATGATTGACAGGTGCGAGGCGCTGTTAACGTGCCGGGAGGACACTTGTTCTTTGTATTTAAAAAAAAATCAAATAAAATTGCACACGCTCCTGTCGTCTCTCTCTGTTCCCTGCGGCTGTCATTTGGATGAGCCCGTGTTGACCATTGATTTGTGG
Source organism: Hippocampus abdominalis (assembly GCA_018466805.1). Taxonomy (NCBI): domain Eukaryota; kingdom Metazoa; phylum Chordata; class Actinopteri; order Syngnathiformes; family Syngnathidae; genus Hippocampus; species Hippocampus abdominalis. The sequence goes on along the minus strand of CM031704.1, from coordinate 19,199,318 downwards.
GAGCGCTCGCATGTGTGTGTGTGTGTGTGTGTGTGTGTGTGACCCAGTCTCATCGTACATGACCTCCCGGCTGCCATTTCCTTCATGCCGGCTTCCGTCAAAGCCATTTCTGCTCAGCCATAAGTGAATGACGCCAATTCCTGATTCATATACACTCGCAGGTGTGATATTAAGCATCCAGGGTGTGTCCGTCGCCCCCGACGCGTATTTGGAAAACTGAAGCTGCTTGAGTGGCTGCGACCTCAATGGACACTTGGAGCAAATCGAGTCAATAGCAAATGTCGTGAGCTAGGCCGCCTTTCAACTTTTGCTGGAGGAGGGTTGTCGGATCTTTGACTTCAAAGGGAAAACACAAGGGGAACGTCCACAAAGCAAGGGCGTAAAAAAGGCACGCTTGGATGAATTTTCGGGGACTGGATAGAAATGCAAATTGTTCCCAAGGGAGTCTTTTGATCGGTTGCCTTTGACATCCTGTAGCGGAGCAAGTGTCTTGGATGGACTTGCTAGCAGGCTAGAGCGGCATGACCCTTATCTCACAGGCTGCCTCTCCCCAGTACCTGACACTCCTGACTCCCCCCCCCCCCCCACTCCCCACACCCGATACGTTTCATTCTCAACTCTCTGCCTTCGTTATCGCACTCGGCGTTCCTTCGAATCCATACTCGCCCGTCCCAGATATTCCGCCTCGTGCGTGCGGGCGGGTGGCGGCGGCCTCGGTGGATCTCGCGTCTCGGAGATGATAAATCGCTACAGATGCTCGGTGGGCTTCGGGGAGCGGCTCGAACCGCAGAGGGTCTTTGGTGCCCGACTGTCGACTCTTACAACACGTCTTAAGCTTTGTTTGGAGGCGTTTTTTTTTTTTTTTTTTTAACGCCACAATGAGATTTGAAAAGGCCGTACGTAAAGTGCCTCGTTGTTCCGCCTCTTTTGACGGAAAATCGCCCTTTTTTTGAGGATGCAAATGCTGTAAAATGAGATTAGCCGCGGAGGAAGCTTAGCTAATGTTTTCACGTTTGCGAATTGACGCTTTTATGTCATGACGTCGCTCCAACTTGGCTCTTTGCCAGTTGGAAAACCAAACGGCACATCTTTTTCGCAAGAAGGCCTTTGTCACGCCTCATTATTCATTCCCCGTTTCTAAAACGAACAGGACGGGTTTTTCGTTGACGACTTCTGCTTTTAGAGGGCGTTTAATTGGCGTCATTGATCAGGTGGAACTCGACCTCCTGCCGCGACCCACTTTGCTGACTCAACCCACCCGAGCCTGTGTGCCTGATTGCCCCCCCCCCCCCCTTTTTTCGAGTGTTTATCTAGTGAAAAGGAAAGACTTGAAACCACGCGGAGATAAAACGAGATTTGTTCGTTAAATATTTGCTTTAATAAGCCCCCGGCTGGATTTATTATTTTTTTTGTGTGTGTGTGTTTGAAGTTTTGTTTGTGTGTGTGTGAAGAAGCATCTCACATCTGATGCTTCATTGAATGGGGTCTTTTTTTAGCGGCTTTACAACTGCGCCACAGTTGGTATTGACGATTTTATATATATTTTTTTTTTACATTTTCACAATCTGTGTCATTATAAAACACAGCGACAGCTATAGCGAATTCCGAAAGCCTCGTGAACTTTGTCCGTTCACATTTTTGCTCAGAAAATCTTGCGATCATTGCGACGATCGGTCGACGTGAGCGGAATTTCCCCGAGTGACAGTTCAAAGGTCACCTCCCAGATCGTCTATCAATACCGTGGCAACCTCACTCCAGGCAATGGGACGGGCAATCTCTCCCAACCTCGGCGCGAGTGGAAAAAAAAATCCCTCCACTTGGGCTCCAAGTGGCCCCGGCTCGCCCACAGGCTTAACCTCGCCGACCGTCCCACCTGGCGTCTTTGTTTTCCGACTTCAATCGCCGGTCACTTCGGGGGGGTGGGAGTCTGAGGACCTCCCGGCGTCAAGTGTTGCTTCTAAAAGTAGCTGGAAGCTATCCCCTTTGTGCCGGGGGCGAGAGGGGAAGGAAACCACGGCGGGAGCCTTTGTGTGGCCGGCGCATGGAGACTTTGCAGAAAAATATGACGACCGGTTCCAAATTTGCATGGTTGCTCCGCCCACCGCCTGGGCTCCTTTCAGGAAGCGACGGCATGGCGCGGTTCTCCCTCCCTTTTGAGGCCTGGCGGCTATTCTTGCTCGCGAGCAATTTGTTGTCGAGAGCCGGCCGCGGATCATATCCATCCAGACGCCAGCGTGGAAATAATCCAGCAAGCGCCACTTAGCAAATGTCCACGTTTCGCCGGGATTCGTGGCCAGATTGTGTTTGACGACAGATGGCTTTGTTGATCAAGCGAGAGGGACCGCGTTGTGGGGGGCTTTCTCCCCACCCCCCCACCCCCCCACCCCGAGGGGGACTGGAAATGTAAAAATAGCACTTCTCCGCATTGAGTAATCTTCACTCTGAATGGATCAATAATGGAAATCTTTTTCACCTTCGCCTATTTATCTGGCGCCTAATGGCCTGTCAAGGCGGTCCACTTTGACCTTGACGCTCGCAAATCTCCGGATCATCTTTCAGTCTTTGGAGCGCCGCTTTCACGCTCGCTTAAGTGAAAGAGCGAGAGAAGCAAGTTGGGGAATTTGTGCCGTCTGATGTCTTTGAAACCGGACTCCCTTCGCTGGCGGACGTTGTTCACACGTTCAGGGCTCGAAGTGGCGGCATGAAACGAGATCGTTTGGAATCGTGAGCGAAAATCAGACATCGCTAAGAGCTAAGCTAGCTGTTAGCGCCGGTCTTTTTGCTGGATCCGGTGCCCCACGCGTTCCCGACTTCCGTCTTTCTGCTCGCTTGCACCATTTCGGGCCTTTTCGCTGCGCCGCGCTGACCTACTGAGCGTGGGGGGGGGGGATCTATAAATAGTGACCCGCTAGCGCATCCGACCGCGCTTCTTCTTCACGGCATGCGCGTCTCCTGAAGCGAAATATGGACTTGTTACATCGAGCTGGCCGCATCTTCTGAGGTCAACCGTGACCACCGTCACGATTGAAATAGCCGGGAAGCGGCCATCGATTTGCTGGGGGGGGGGAGATGCTCGCCGGCATCATCAGAGATGATGCGTCACCCGTAAGCTCCCCCACCGGGGGACTCTCATCTGGACCGCGGCCATAATCCTCTTTGCCCTAATGCACCAGTAACCTTCGCATCACCACCCCGCCACCGAGGAATACGGACCGGAAGCCGGCGGGGGGGGGGGGGCGGCGTTTACGGATGATCATATTGATTTTCTTTCGTCCCGAGATGGATGTCACAATTTGGGCGAATGTCTTCATGAGCGTGGAAGTCTGGCTCCGCCCCTTTTTGTTTGTTTGTTTGTTTTTTTGGAGTATAGCTCGTTTTATGAAAGCAACTCACAGCTTGGGAACCAGAACTTGACGTCGATCACTGGAACCAATCATAGCGTGTTGCATTATTTGACTTTGTCGTCTCTGCCGGGCGGGCCTTCCGACAAGATTCCAAAGCGCGTCTGTGGGGAATTTTCATTTCATGGGGTTGAAGCCGTGACAGCGGAGCTCCTTGAAGCCGAAATTGCACAACTGTCTTGCGACTCTGTGGAATTAAGACTCGGTGGGTGTCAGAGGGTTCCGCCCTACTTGTTGTTGGATGATTCGAAGCTATACCTTGATCGCGTGTACGAATTGCTGACTCCGCACGAGCTTCGATGTAAACGGATGAGAGTGCGGAGACAGTAACGCGACGTGCTGTCAGCGGACATCCGTCAAAGAGTTCCTCTTTTTCCGCCGAGCAGCAGCAGCATCCCGATGTTTGTTTCTGCGCGGCTCATTAGCATGTTTTCTACTTTTTCTTGCCCGCAGCTAGCGCCAGGCGTGGAACGGCGCACACAAATGAGGTTACCTTTTCTGCTTTGTACGCTGGTGGGAGGAGGAAAAACAAAGAGGAAATTAATCACTCCAGCCTTGCCCGTCCCTCCTCCTCATCATTTTTTCTTTTTTTTGGGGGGCGGGCGGGAATAGTTTTATTTAATCACCGACAGCCTCGGTGCGAGCGCCCAACCGCCACTGACCTAAATCGCGAAACTGGGACGGTTTTGTTTTTCCCTCACCCCTACAACTGTTTTACTCAGCCGCATCGATTTTGTCTGTGTTGGACTTTAGCGAGAGAAAATTAGCCGAGCGGCGCTATCGGTTCAACAACGGCGCGGCCTTGCTGGCCTGGCTTGGCTTTTGAGGCCGCATTAGCCTCATTTAGCCGTCGCGGAGCCGCGCACCCGCGCACCGCTTCCTCCCAATTTAATCCGCCGGACGTGCCGGGCTAGCGGGATTCTCCCTCCGTTCGAGGTGGCTAACAGGAAGAGAGCCACGATGAAACAAATTGGAGAGCAGCGTCTTTTGTTCCCGCATATGTCGACTCCTTAATGGGCAAGATGAAGTGCGGCGCAGCTCCCGGAATGGGGAGCAAAATTCCAAGTAGACGCAGGGGGGATGTTGCCAGGTGATGCTTGAGGACCGCTTCATTATTTTGACGCCGTGAGAGCGATCGAGTGGCATCTCCCCCCCCGACTCTCTCCTGGTTTGCCTGATTCGCTTCGTGTTCCGCAAACCACGATTTTGAAATTTGTTGTGCGGTTTCAGCGTCAGTCCATCGATCTCCACTTCTAGATGTCGCTCGCGCTGTTGAGACGACAGGCCACACCTTTTGAAAGTGATTTCTCACATGGCCAAAAATGGGCACGGCAGTCCGTTGCGGGGCTCGCCCTTTTCCGCCAGCCGCCCGTGTGGCTTTTCATATCGAAACCGTCTCGTTTTGAGCTTTCAAAGGCGGCGGGAGTTTGTTTTGCAAATTCCACTTCTTACTCACACGAAGCATCTTTTGAGCTCTCGGGTCTCAAGGGGACAAATACAAAATGGTGACTTTGGTCTTCTCGGCTTCATGTGGGGTTTTTGGCATCCAGCCTCCCTCCCGCTGATCCTCAAGGCAAATCCGCAAGTTTCTAGCGCAGCCCTGCGAGCTAACTGGCCGCCGAACCTTGCTGATAATGAGGTGCGCTCCACTGGCTTGTGTTTGTGAAACGCCTGCCATCTGCGCGTCCTTGAATGGACCCTTGGATTTTTTTATTTTTTTTTGCGTGTCGGTGAAGCTTCGACAGTGGCTCTGGCGCCGTCTGTCAGAGCGAGCGTGCGCCCGTCACTTGGCGTGCGGGACTTCCTTCGGGGGGGGTGGGTACGCATTTCACATCCGAACCTTCACCCAGCGGCCCCTCTGCGCCCAACGCCGCAGTCCTTTCATTCGCCGTCTCTGAAACACACACAAATTATACAGTCTGCCTCTCGCTCTGCGCTTTGTTTTATCTCGCTGAATGAAGGCTATTGGGCCAGGATGCGAAGCCAATGGAAGGGAGAAGGACGACGACACCGAATTTGGGATTTGTTTCGCTCTGTCAGCTGTTTGTGACGCTTCTTTCATCCTCCCCCCTTTTGGTGTTTGAGCTTGTTTGCGGCAAACGGGGCTAAATAAGACTCTTGGCGGTTTTGACGAGACATGGAAACATGTCATATAAAAACAAAAAAACAAAATTGGCAACGGCCGTCTTCCTCTCATTTGCGTTCCCGCCGACTTCTGCCCGCCTCGGTCCGTTGCACTCCATCGGAGCTGGTGGGAAGCTCAGCAGTGTTTGTCCTTGACTGAGACAAAAAAAAAGGAGGAAGACGTCCTAAACTTTATTGAGCCGAGGCACACCACCAAACAACCCCCCCGCACCTTTTTCAAAAAATGATCTATGTAACATTTTGCACGTCCACCCACACCATCAAACACGGATCGGCGCCATTTTGCATTTTATAAGCTGGAGGATGCGTTCCTGGTCTACCTCACTTGTGGGCTTTGGTGTTTGGCCTCACCGACGCACAACTGAGAGTGCAGTGATATATAAAAATAAACTAATAAATAAATAAAAAATCAGCCGATGAGCTCCAAATAACCTGCGTGTATGTAAGAAACGCACGTCTCCCAGGCAAGGCGCTTTTGTCCATCCAGCACATTTCCACGCGGCGTCATTTGTTTTAATTGGATTCAAGAGAGCCCAAAGTCGGTGTCATGGAGGTCGGTGCCACCTACTCGCTCCAGGAAGTGGAGAAGCTTTCGGTGAGTCATAATACGCCTTGGGCTCGGATCCACACGCCCACTTTGTCGCGTGGCGGCCAAAGCGGCAGATGTTGAGTTGCCATTCCCCCCCCCCCCCCCCCCCTCCCACCCCTCGGCATATTTCGCCTCCATCGCAAGGTGTGTAGGCACCGGTGTCGGCGTGACCTCGGCCTGAAAAATTGCAACGCTGAGCATCAGGAAACGTACGAGCGAGCGAGCGGCAACAGATGCTGACGATGTGCCACGTGACGGAGCATTAAGCCAGACTCAATTATTCGATGGCGCGTTCCTTTTTGGATGACTTTCTCCACAAATGTGTGAAAATGACTGCCGATGATCGTGTCACGCGACGGGGGATTAACAATCTTGGCAAATGCAAGAAGCCAACGCATGCTTTTAGCACGTATAAAGCACACCGGCAGATTAATGTCTGCGAATGTGATCCGGTTTTCTGACCTAGAAACAGCGGAACCTTGAGTCAACGGACCCGGAAACCAATGGTCACGAGGTTTGAACGAGACAGAATATTCAATCCAAATACGCTTTTGTAGTTTCAGAGAGAAGAAACTTTGCGGTAGACTAGAGCAGGCCAAAAAGACGTCAGTGTGGCGGCCATGTTGGTAGGGCAGGGAGTCCGTACGAATGGAATGGAGAAACGATGTTAGCTTAGCATCCGCTGTCGGCGTGTCAACCCGTTCATATCGATGGCTCCCGTATTTCCTGGAATAGGTAGCGTCCATGCTATTTTTTTGTTGCTATATAATTTCATGCTGAAGCATACGCTGTAAAAGACGAGTGCCGCCTCGGTCCTTCTAATGGATCGGTAAAGCCGCTCACTCGTCAAATTTGCTAAGCAAGTAAAAATAAAAAAAGTGCAGGAATGCTAATGACGGCAATTTCCCAAAAAGTAATATTCTGCGGCGTGATTTAACTTTTGTTGTTGTTGTTGTTGTTGTTGTTCGTCCGCGCTGCCTAGCGCCCGTCCCGGCTAGCGGTTTGGTCGTGCCAACTTGAACGACGTTCACGGTCTCCGCCCGTGCCAGCGTCTGCCTTCATTTTTTTTCCCTTCGCGCCACAAGCGAAACTCACTCCCCGAACTTTGGTAACCTTCTGCTACGTCTTGGCTAACTTTTTCCAAACTGAGACTGTGTCATCCCGTTTCGGATATTGAACGTGAAGTCCTTGTGTCGCTAACCGCAGTCCCGGATTTACTGCCTAACATCCATGAGGCGATTACGGCCGCGGAATGTATTTAAAGCCCGACTTTTTTTTCTTTTTTTTCCCCTTCACTTCACCGCAGAGTGAGAGATAAATGCGTCGGGCCCTTTGATTTGGGCAACAGCGTTCGCAGTGTTGGCAAAGACAAAGCATAGCTCAGCTAGTTTTGGTTTCACTCGGAATGTTTTCATGTCACATCCCTGGACTGGAAGTCGCCTTCTGCTGCTTTGTCTGCTTTACGTGTCGGGTCCGAGCCGCTGAACATGCAAAGAGCGCAGCAGGGCAAGCATATGTGAGGAAGTGAAGAGATTTTTTTTTTTTCTCTTCCCATTAGTTTTATTTCAGTTCTGTTTGTTTGCCGCTTCACAAAAAAAAACCAAAACCTTGCGAAACGGTGGGAAAGAAGCACCGCTTCCTCCTTTTGGCCGTTTTTGAAATGCGTCACGCCAAAGTGTTTTTTATTGGCGTGTTTCATAATGCTCACACGTTCTGTATATTCCCACATAGTCGTTGAATATTCATGAAGCGGGGCATTTGGCAGCAATTCGGGCGAGGGGAGTGCCACCGGTTGCCGCGTTCGCAGATTAGCATATTAATGATATAAATGCCGTATAATGAACACGTGGGAGTGGATTACGCACGTGAATCATTGTCGGCTCAGTCGGAGAGGAGAAAGAATCCGGCTAATGAGGTCATAATGTCCCCCCCCAATATGGTTGTGAAATACGGCACACTTGACCCTAATCCTGCCGTCAAATTCACATGAGCAGCAGTCCGACGTCGAGGTTTTATCGGGTAGTCATACCTGAATAAGTCCGCTTTGAAGGGGCTTTTTTTTTGCTCTTTGTGAAAGAGGCGCTAAGCACCCCCCCCAATCCGCCCCCTCTGCCGGCTGCGTTTGTTCTTGTAAGGAGCGTCGGCTCAAATTTAATGCGGCTCGACAAGCCCGTCGTGGAAGTGGAGAAACACCTGTTAGGCCCCGTCTGAGGCGAGAGGCCTCATCGCCGTCTCCACTTCCTCCCCCCCTGCGCAGAGTCGCGAGCAAATATGTGGGAAGCGATCAAAATGCCAGCATAGTTTCAATATTAACCGTTACTCTTTATATTGTTGCGGTACATCGGAGGGGTCTGCGATCTGATGGGGCCACGACGGATGCGGCGGCCATTTTGCATTCGCCCAATAGCAGGCAGCAAAGCGACGGCGCGATCTCGCGTGGATTCGCCAAAGCGTCAGAACAACGATCATTCTGTTGTTCATCGTAGCCGCGAAAGATCCGCGACGTTTGCGCTCAAGCGCCGAACCGCAGGCATATAAGCTCCCCCACCCGACACATATTCTATAAATAAACGACCGCACTCGACTGACGCTTGAGGTGCGAGTGCAGACGTTGACACCTAGCATGCATATTTGATGAGCCGGTTACCGGCTGACATTTCCGCCGCCACAAGCCGAGGTTTGAATTGTTGACATTTGGATCCGAATCGAAAGTTGCATCGTCGAATTGGTGGAAAAGCGGAATCGCGAGTGTCCAATTTTGAACGTAGTGCCTTGACGCCGGCTGGAAAGTCAGTTTCTCTGAAATCGGCGATGTGCTCCTTCCTGAAATTGGAACTCGAAATATCGTTTCACTTTCGGTTCTTTCCAAACAGATTCATTGTCGTGATGGAGATGAGCGTCGACGCGTTAACCTTGCGCGCCGCCCCCCCCCCGCCCATGACATGCCGCATCTCTGTCAGGACCACCTTCTTCTCCCTCCCCTGCTTTGCGAGCCGTGGGATTTTCTGGAAGCTTCTCGCATCTCCGCCCCCCGGCTCTCTAATGGCCCTGTGCGGTTTCTATTTTGCGGAGGGCCCCCGACAAGACTAAAAAGCCGACTTGCCGCGTCGTTTGATGCCGAGCCGTCATTTGAGGACACGCTGCAGATGGCTCGTTGGATTGACATGCAGCAGACTCCCCCCCCCCCCCCCCCCCCCCAAAAAAAAAAACGACCCAAAGCTGAATAATTCACCGCAATGTGGTTAATTCATACATCGGGTTTGGGTAGATTAAAAAAAAAAATTAAAAAATCCCTCGAGAATGAAGTGCTTTGCGATAGCAATCCGGGCTAACGAAGCTAAAATAAAACTGCTAGCTAACCCGCTAACACAAGAACACGCAGATTTGTGGGGATAAATACGGTGGCAGTTTGACCTTTCGCCAAATCATCGTCGGCGTCTTGAAGGGGGGGGGGGGGGGGGAAAGAAATGCAGACTTTTTTAATTCATCCCGAGCATATTTTGACCTGTGGGAATGCAGCCCCCGTGCCCGCCTCACGCTCATTTCCATCCCATTAGGCCGCTTTTGTTTCTGTGGTCCTTGGAGACGAATCATTACAACGCTTCTCGTTCAACTCGGATTCTCTTGAGTGTCTCGCTGCCTCATAACGTTTTGTTGTTGTCGTTGTTGTTGTTGTTGTTCGCAGTGCTGGCCACTTTCCGAGGCACCGTCCAGCACGGCCTCCCGCTGGAAATTGGCGACACGGTGCAGATCCTGGAAAAATGTGAAGGTGGGTCATGCAATTGGGATACGCCTCCTCATCAATAATGACTCAATTGAGACTTGACTCATTTGAATCTTTTTTTTTTTGTTCTCATCTGAGATGAATGGATCACAATTGCAAAATCTCAAAGCAGCTCTTTCTCATTTTCACTTCCGCTCCGCGTCATTGTCATCAAAGTGCCCGTTTGCACGTAATGTCGCGTTTCTCTACGGGGACGATGTGAGAAGTTAACGCAGGAAGGAACGAGCCCCCCCACGCAAGTAACCGCATCATACGCCGAATGTCCTCAAAGGAAGTGAAACGCGCGTCGTGGGAGGGTCATGTGACCGAAAACACGGAACCAGGCGCAGAGTCGAGCATGTGTGCTTTTGCACTCGGAAGAGCTCCACTCCGGCTCATGTCACAACACGTTAGCTGGCCGGAGATTCTTCTTGAGTGCACAAAATGAGCGCCGGGATGAAATCGCCGCCCGCTGCAGTTTCCTTCCAAGGCAGCGGACTGATTTTTTTCCCAGCCACGCGGCCCACGCCGAGTCTGCTTTTCATCCTCCGCTCGCACCCACGTACGATGTTTTTCCCATTTCGCCGGATCATCTTGTAACGTCGCAAAATCAGATGTTAGATTTTGCATTTTTCGGGTAAGGGGGGGAGGTGAACAGCATTGGTGGCGGTACATCAGTGTCAGAGGTGGTGGGTGAGGGGGGGGGGACTGTTAAAAATAAATCATCCCAAAAAAATTGCATGTTGACAAAGCCGCAAAGCTTCTGGGAGAATGTCCATGGACACTTTTTGGCAAGGCACGTTGGCTCAATGTTCACAAGCATTTTTTTATTTTTTATTTTAGCAAACCGCAAAATATTTGGAATTGTCCAACTTCAAATTTGGAGTGTTTTTTTAATCATTTTTTTTCCCAATGAGGTTTGTCAGGTTAACCGAGCCAATCGTCGCCATTTGCCCCTTGACACTTTCTCTTCCTATTTGCACACTAAGACAGCGTTGTGGAATTGCACCCACACCCGCAGGAAGGTGACAATCGCCCAGCCAGCCAGTGGCAAATTTTGCCCACAAGGCAGCCGCAAAATCAGCAGCCGCCAGGGTGCCGATTGACGCGCGGCGCGACACTCGCAGGCTAATGGCTCTGTCATCACGTCGACGCCGCCGTCGACACTTCAAAACGCCGGCAAAGTGTTGACGCTGACGCGCGCGCCCCCCTCCCGACAACCGCGCCGCGCCAGCAATGTGACTTTGACTTTGAACGCCACTCTCTCGACACATTTATATATATTTTTGTACGATGTCGTTGGCAGCGTTTTAAATCGTCAACTGCCACCGATGCGTTTCGGGCCGGATGCTAAAATACCAGGGCGGGGCTACCGTGGCAAACAATATGACGCTAAATGAGAAAATCGTCTGTCAGTGTGTTGTACTCCTCCCGTGATCCCATCAACACGCTCCTTCCCACGTCAAAATTGATCGTCCTTCACGGTGGCATGCTGCAAATAACAAATGCGCCTTGGTTTCCGCAGGCTGGTATCGAGGATTCATCTTGAAGAATCCGATCCTCAAGGTAGGTCGTGCTTGGACATTTAACTCCCCTTAACCCGCTGAACCACCGAACCTGAGCCGACGCCCGGGCCCCGCCCGCTAAATTTGATCATGCGATGCGTCCGCAGGGCATCTTCCCGACCAGTTACATCCACCTGAAGAACGCCCACGTCAAGAACAAAGGGCAATTTGAGACGGTCCTCCCCGTCGAGGACTCGGTCATCACCGAGATGACTTTGACGCTGCGCGACTGGGGGGCCATGTGGAAGCAGCTCTATGTGGTACCGATTTTCCTTTTTGCTTGACTCCTCCCCCAAAGGAGCTTTTTCCTCTGACCCCGTTCGTTTCAATCGGCAAAAAGGGATTTAACGCGAGTCCAGGGTTCCCACGGGTCCTTAAAGTTCATAAAAAGCCATAAAAAAAGAAGTTGTAAAATTATGTTCTTAATTATCCATAATTGTCGTGTGTTGCTGAGCAGGCATGAAGTCCACCGTGATTCCCCTGCTGAATGGAGAAAAAGTCCTTCAAAAATGGCTAAATTAGCCCTCAAAAGTCCTTAATAGGTCCATAAATAAAAAGCAAGTGGAAGAGTGGGAACCCTGGAGTCGAGTCGATGTTGTTGGTGACCCGGGACGTTATCCGATGAAAGCGAGCGGATTAATATTTACACATCAGAGTGTCGAAAAGCGACGGGACGCCGAGGCTAATTGGCACAAATCCCTTCAAAGTTGCACATTTGGATTCCGTCGCATGAAAGTTTCATATTGTTTCGCGCGATCTGCCGCGTTTGATGTCACGAGCGTTTCCCGCCTCTGATCCCAATCCCGCCAGAAGAACGAGGGGGATTTGTTCCACCGGCTTTGGCACGTGATGAATGAGATCTTGGACCTGAGGAGGCAGGTGCTGGTGGGCCACCTCACCCACGACCGCATGAGGGACGTCAAGCAGCACATCACGGCCCGACTGGACTGGGGTAACGAGTGAGTCCAAGAACCCGTTCTCGTCAACTCCTCGGTGTAGCGCGCTGGCGTCTTCCACCTGTCTTTGTTTCCACCTCGGTGCCACCTTGGCGCTAAATAAATGATCGCTCCAAATTTGTCACTCGCTTTGGGCCCGTCGCTCCGTATTTCGTGACGGGTCTTTCTGGGACATTTGAGAAGCAAGGCTAAGAAGCACTCGGTTGGAAACTGGTGAGAAGCTAGCAAACATACGCTCGGTTACTTTTTTTCGGGTTATTGTCCATCTGCGCTGTGCACTCCCGAGATGAATCCAGCTTTGGTGTCCTTTGTCTGCAGGCAACTGGGTTTGGACCTGGTCCCGAGACAGGAGTTCAGCATGGTGGACCCGGATGAAATCAGTGTGACGGAGCTCTACAGACTGGTGGGTGCTCCGTCGGCAGAGCTTTTCGAAGCCGTGCTACTTGTCGGATCGAGATTCGTGAGAAATACCTTTCGGAATGGTACAATTACGACCTGACCAATCTCTTAAATTCTATCGTGTGGGACATGGCAAATTGGCATCGAGCCAATGTTGTAAAATGAAGAATTTGACGCGGGCCCCTTCCACATTCCGTCATTCTTTGAACGTCGTTTGAGCCGAAAAGTCAAATGGCTGCATTTTTTATCAAAGCCGGAGCTTGATTGATTTTGACAACGTAGACTTACTTGTGCGTGCTTCCCTCTGCTTCTCCTTCACATCTTCTCAGAGCGCTGTTACCATGACAACCACTCCTCTCTGATACACTGTAGGGAAAATCTTACACGCACACACACACACACACACACACAGAGTGAGATGACTTTCCTCTCACAGGGGTAATTGAAGCGCTTAATCCATCTGCTTCTTTTTGTTGTTGTTGTTGTTGTTGTCTGCGCGGACAAAAGCAAGCACCGCAGGGCGCTAGCTTCAATATTACCTCCCGCGAAGTGGCGTTTGACTCCATCGGGACACAGTGGCCCACCCGCAGCCATGTCAAATCCTTGGTTTTGGAGATACGGGGGATTGATTCAATTTGGGATGGGGGGGGGGCACGTGTAACGTGTTACAGTGAAACTCCTCTACAACGAAATCATGTTTGCAGCAAGAATTTTTCACAACAGGGGGTTTTTCACTGTAGCAAATTTGAAACAGGAAAGTGGGAATGGTGTTAATGCATGAAGATTTTTTTCACACTAGGGGGTAGTTTCACCCAATGTAGATTTCGTTGTAGAGGAGTTTCACTGTACATGGCCCCGTGAGTGACGTGGGAGGCTTCCATGTTGATCATTGAGAACGAAATAAATGCATCAAATGATGATGACTAAACGCGATTGGCCGGTCTCGAGATTGTTCCGTCAACGGGATTAGCTGCGTTTGATTTGCTCTCATCTCGCCATCTGAGGATTTGCAGCTCGTCGATCGAGCCTTGTTCCCCCTCAACAAATCCACCCAAACGCTTTCCCGCACCCCGTCTCGTCTCCAAAAGTGAATTCCGCTTTCCCCGCTCCCTTTGGCAGATGGAGCATCGGCATCGCAAGAAGGAGACGCCGACGCCCGCCAGCACCCATCACTTGTTCGTCCACGTCAAGAGCCTGATGAGCGCCAACCTGGGGGAGGAGCTTGAGGTCTTCTTCCACATCTATGACGGGCGGGAGAACCGGCCACTCAGGTATGGGCTCGCTCTCCCGGGGGGGGGGGGGGGGGGGGGGGGGGGTGCTGGTAGCTTGACATGTGAAATGCATTGAAATCACGTTATTTCACTAGGGGGGGGGGGGTGATGACACATTGATTAGTGATTTTGTAGTTGACCAATTTGGGTTCATGGGTGATGCATTCCGTGACGTTTTCAGCTGGCCAATGAGGCCACGTTTGCGTCCACGCCACGATTGCATCACTTGTCTTTGAGGAGGAGGGGAGGGGGTGGGGGGGGGAAGAAAAAACAAAAACTCATCCCTGGCGCCCTGCCAGAGTTGTCTGGCGCTGTCTGGCGGCGCAAGTAAACAGACACACACATTTACACTTGGCCGGCTGGCAGGGAGCCATTTCGCCGCTTGACTCCGGAGCCGCTGACGCTTTCTGCGCGTCGCCGACCAGATGGGGGTCCGACCCGTTGCCTCGGCGCCGTGCCAACGCCGCCCGTTCCCTTGCAGCGGGGCCCATTTTCTTTGTGTCCAAACGTGGCCTTTTGGTTTACAATGCTGCAGCCTAAACACTGTGACCTTTTCAACCACGCGACCCTTTTTTTTTGGGTCTGCTTATGCCAGTGCGAGGTAACAGAACTGTCGTTTTGCCCCCAACCGGTCCATTCCCCACCCCCCAATCCCCCTCCCCCCTCCCGAGTTCTCACTTTGCGGTTCGGCGGCGCTCTGCCCTTGCGCGAGTCGCTCGGACTCGCGAGTTGGCTCGTTGTCCGGCGCCGCGGCGCATTACAAGGCTTTCTCCGCGCTTATCGCGCCGAGTGTGAAAGTCACCTAACCGGATTAGCCCGCCGGCCTCGCCGTTGGCCCAGCAGGACGCCGATGGCCCAGCAGGACGCCTCCGCCGCTTCTTTTTTTTTTTCGTGGCCGGGGCGGCAGTGCAAATGTGAGCCGTCCTTTCTGCTTTTGCCCGTCATGCGCTTTTATGTTCTGGTCATTGCTACCGATTTGAAATGCGATGTTTTGTTTTGTTTTTTTTCCCCCAAGAAGTATCACAGCTGGGGTCGTACATCCAGTTACGTACGATTGTTGTGATGCAGACAGATTGCTTTCTTTAAAAAAAAAAAAAAAAAAAAATTCACCTTAACTCATTCACTCCCAAAGACGTTTTTATACGTCTTTTCAGACCTGGTCCAGAATTGGCTAGTACTGAATGAGTTAATGTATTTTTCTGCAATTACCAAGCACCTACAGGTCCACATTGCCGATCTCATTCGTCTCCGCTTTCTCTTCTCGTTTCAGCGAGCGGTTCTTTGTCAGGCTGAATAAAAGCGGCTTGCCCAAATCGCCGGAGAAAACGGAGAGACAGTGCACCCTGTTTGTGGTAAGCTGGTGAAGGCGAAGCGGCGTCATAAATCCGTCGTCGCGTTCCTGTCGTGTCCAAAAATGAGCTTTCGCCTTCCCAACAGGATCTGGGCAGCAGCGATCTGCGAAAAGACGTCTACATCGTCGTGCACATCATCAGAATAGGTGGGTAGCAACACACTCGGGCGCGTACGATTGGCAGAAATGCATCTCTTGGTTTTTTTTTGGCGCAGGGAGAATGGCCGCCGGGGAGAAGAAGAACCAGTGCAGCGTTCAGTACCGCCGGCCGTTCGGCTGCGCCGTCGTCAGCATCGCCGATCTGCTCACGGCCGACTCCAAGGACGACCACCTGCTCAAGGTTTACGCGTAAGTACGCAGCCGGCGCCCCGCCG
The DNA here is from genome assembly GCA_018466805.1 of Hippocampus abdominalis. Classification (NCBI taxonomy): domain Eukaryota; kingdom Metazoa; phylum Chordata; class Actinopteri; order Syngnathiformes; family Syngnathidae; genus Hippocampus; species Hippocampus abdominalis. The sequence goes on along the minus strand of CM031704.1, from coordinate 19,183,504 downwards.
CCTGTTTCTCGGAGAACGTCCAGGACGACAGATTTTTGGTGAGACCGAAAATAGCAAGCGATGAGATTTCTCCGGGTGTTTTTTTTTTTTTCTTGTATTTTCAACACGGCGTTCAATGACGATTGCACTTTTTTGGGGTGTTTCAGGTGTAACACGGAAAGCGAGTGGCACCAAATTCATGAGAACATCATCAAAAAGGTCAATTCCAGATACAACCTGTCCGGATCCAACACGGGTAAGCCATCAACTCGAATCGAATAGAAGACGATAAATAAACTATAATTCCTGTAATACCAAAACTCGGAAAGAGGACCATGACCAAAAAATTCTCGCGCATTAAATCGCCATATTGAGGGCAATTTTGCCAAACGACGCCTCTGCGGCATCCCCGTGTCATCCTAAATCCGGCGGCGTGAGATCAGTCCGTTTCCGGCCCGTCTGAGTCACCGCGTTGTCTGTGCGAGGTTCTTCTTTTCCAGGAGGGGGTCGGGGGGGGCGCCGTCTCAGCAGGAAGCTTGCAAGCGCTTGCAAAACGCATTCACGCGCTCGATATAAATAGCCGCCGACGGAGAGCGGCGAGCGTCAGCAGTTTCCCGTGACAACAGGTTGGCCGGAGACGTCCTCGAAACTGGAAGCGTGACAAAGATCCCGATTGAGATTGTGCCTCGTTGTTGCATCGAGTCAGCATCTCTTCCCGCCTTTCCTCGGAGGACGAATGAGGACTCGGTCAGAAATTTGATCCTTCGCCATCCCTCAAAAACTCAAAACAACACGCGGCGCGTTGAAAAGGGTTTCGTAAGAGCGTTTGCGCAAGCGATGAGTCAGGCCAGGTAGTCGCTTCGGCTCTCACCTCCGCACCAGCTTTTCCACGCGCTGGTGGGTTTTTTTTTTTGCGCGAAGAGGCGGCGGGCCAAGGTCGAGGACGCTTTTTGTCAGCCCGAATGCTAATGAGGTCCGCTCGCCCAAATGTTTTTTTTTTTTAGAGCCTGGCGCGTGTCGGACACAATAATAACTCCAGTTTTGAATTGCCGCCGAGAAGATGATTAGCGATACGCTTACATAAACGATGGTGGAGCGTTGACGGACCGTGGCGCGAGCCGCAGAAAAATGAGTCACTGCTACATTCGGAATGTCGGAATTTCGGGCAGGTCGACATGTATTTTGCCATCAAAACGATGTCTGTCGCCATTTGAAAGTTGATGGAAAGAAAATGAGGCCGACTCGATTGTGCGTCAACTCGTCAATGCTACACTAGAGGAGCGAAAAAGGCCGCAAGTAAAGAGCATTTTACTTGTTTTTTTTAATAGAAAAAGACGTGCGAATGAGTCACAGGTGTTGTTTTTGTTTTGTTCTCTTTTTGTGTGCGGTGGGTGTTAGGTTACACACACACCCACACACCCACACATACACACACGCAGCCATCCGCGGCGCTTTGCGGTTATGAATGTCGGTGTCAAGTTTTTCCCGGTGCGTGAAGCCGCCGCCAAGAGCCGCCGGGCGGACTTCTTTTCAAAGCGCGTTTTGCGTGAGACGCCTGGTTGTGTCGTCAGGGCTGGCGGTGGCTCTCCAGCTCCTCCACGGGGACATCGATCAGCTGAGGCGGGAGTACATGGTGCTCTTCACGCGCGGCGTCTCCATCACCAGGAAGCTGGGCTTCTCCGACGTCATCATGCCAGGTGGGGCAGTCCGAGGCAAAAAAAAAATATTTAAAAAATACCGTTTGTGGTTATGTTTTGTGTGGTGCAATATCGTATTACGTCTGCATTGTATACCTTGACCTGCCTTGCAATCTCCACAGCAGTTGCCGTGGTAACATCTTCACCCACCGCCGGAGAGCAAATTACGCCTCGTTGATTAAATATTCATCTTGGTTCTCAGGTGCACGCGGCGTAGACGGCTGCCTGTCAAGTGATGCCGACGCCTCGGGCCTCAGCGGGAAGGCGCCCTAGTTGTCATGCGCCACATGACTACTCTGCAAATACAGTGATCCCTCGCTATTTCGCGGCTTCGTTTAGCGCGGCTTCGGTGCATCGCGGATTTTTTCAAACATATTCATATTTTTATTTTTATGAATAAGAGAGAGAGAGGCCTGTGTACATGCATGTGCCTTTAAGAGGCGGAGCTTGGAGAGCTTGAGAGAGACAGAGAGAGACTTATAAGAACAAAAGCAGGTCTCTTCCATCCTTAATTGTCCAAACAACCTTAATTGACTAATCATAAACACGTCTGCTGCACAAGCGGGATCACTGGCCTGTGTGTGTGTGTGTGTGTGTGTGTGTGTGTGTGTGCATGTGTGTTAGTGCGCTCTACTCAAGCGCAAAGGCCCACGTGGGGCAATTTTTTTTTTATATATATATGTTAATTGGTCGCTACTTTGCGGATTTTCGTTTATCGCGGGTTGTTTTGGTCCCCATTAACCGCGATAAACGAGGGATTACTGTACTGATATCTGAAGTCAAGTTTTTTGGGTTTTTTTTTTTTTCCAGCATGGCTTTTTATTTGCTTAGTTGTGTGAAATCCTCTGAAAAGCTCCCTTTGACATACGCGGGGTGCGCTGCCTGGTCCCACAGATAAAGAGCGAGCGCAGGCCGCGGGTCCCCCCCCAGCGCCCGACGAGCGCAGATTGATGTCGGCGTTCTTTGTCTCCGTCTGACTACAAACCTTTTTTTTACACTCGCTGTCTGTCGCTTTCTTCGCTCTCCATTTCTGACCAAGTAAAGTCTGCCCCCGGGCAAAGGAAACCGTCTCGTTTGCGCCTCTGCTGCGAATGACTACATCATTTTTTTTTTTTCCTTTTCCGCTCGTCTCCAAAACAACCCCCCCTCAACCATTTCTTCTCCGCTTTTTGTTGTTGTTGTTGTTGTTGTACCCAAGGTAATTGAGTCTACACTTACCTGCCTATTATTTCTTTTTGTGGGAGGTGGAGGGGGGGGATGTTACTGAATGGGAGTCTATAGGATGGTCTTTGTTGCTATGGTTACCACTGTCAAGAGCAGGAAATCAATGTTGACCCCCCCGAGATGGCGTTATGATACTCTTTGCACCCATTTGGTGGAGCTGGGCAATATACATTCAATTGTGTGTGTGTGTGTGTGTGTGTGTGTGTGTGTGTGTGTGTGTGTGTGCGTGCGTGTATAAAATGAATCAACTCATGTCAATGCTGTCCCACCCCCTGTCAGGATGCCCACAAATGTGTCCAAGCTGTCGGGGGTCATTCGTAACACGCTTCTCGTTTGCATCATCGATTGCCCGTCTGATTTGATTGTATTTTTATTTATTTCTTTATTTATTTATTTATTTTCCCGCCTCGCAGGAGAGTTGCGCAACGACCTTACGTCACGCTGGAAAAAGGCGAGTTTGAAAAGGGCGGCAAGAGCGTCGCCAGGAATGTGGAGATCACCATCTACTTGCTGGACATCGATGGACAAATCCTCAAGGTGGGAAGACGTCGACGTGCTGTGGGCCGCCATCTTGTTTTTTTTGGTGTTTTTTTTTTACGCTTCTAAAGTTTGGACGGTGGCTGAAGATTGCGTTTGTCGTTTCCAAAAGGGGAAATCGACACTTCCGATTTAAGCCCTTAGTTACCTTGACTTGTCCCTTAACGACCAATTCCAAGAGCTCCCCTCGTCATTTAAATACGACTGACCCAGATGAGAGCCGCGCCGCCGGCGTCTCGCTCATCTCCGGCACTTCCGCTTCTGCGGTTTCCGTATCGGACGGAAAATAGAAACGCATGGAAAACACGTCATGCCCATTCCAACGCATCATTTTTTTTTTTTTTTTTTCTTCCCTTCAGAGTCACGTCGCCGTCGGGTCGGGGGAACTGGGCGGGGATGAGTACCACTCGTTGGTGCTGTACCACAACAATAGCCCGCGGTGGGCGGAGCAAATCAAGCTGCCCATCCCCGTGGACATGTTCCGGGGATCGCACGTGCGCTTTGAGTTCCGACATTGCTCCAGTAAGTCACTGCGCGTTTGCGCATAGAGTTGATGGAAAGTTTATGGAAATTATGTCATGGGGGCGGGGGGGGGGGGGGTTTGAAAATGGCCGTATTGGTGCAGTGCACTTGTCCAGTCTATCGTGATAAAATATACTGTCGAGAAACGACGCCTCGGCGTTGCCGGTGTAATGTCGCCATCTTAGCGATGCCGCGTTCAAGGCCGGAATTGAGCTCGCTAACGTCTTTTTTTGGCGCGGCGGCGAGAGACTAGCTAAGCCCGTTGACGGCGTTCTCTCCGCAGCCAAAGAGAAAGGCGAGAAGAAGCTGTTCGGCTACTCCTTTGTGCCGCTGATGCAGGAGGACGGGAGGACTCTGCCGGATGGCACCCACGAGCTCATCATCCAGAAGGTAGCGGCCCGCTCGCCCTCTGCAGAACGCAAACAAAGTTGACAAAGCTTCTCGAATAGGATTTTGAAATCATTTCATTTGCTTTCCAACCTCCCCCCAATTTCTGCCCACAAGCTATTTGTGTGCGTCTTGCACGTTTCCTCCCAAACGGGATCACTCACGCAAGTGTATGATTACGTGATTCACGCCTTCCAAGTGCATCCGTGTTGCCGTCTCGCTATTCGGCGCCGCCCGGCTGTCACAAAGCCAAAAGCCGCGTCCACGTAAGCGGCTCTTCTAACCCTGATAGGCCGTCGAAATCCTCGCTGTGCGCAGGCTTTGAGAAGCTTGACCCGCTGTGCTTCGTCTGCGCGGCCGTATTACAGACCTGCAAACACACACACACACACACACACACACACACACACACACACGCGCGCATCGCCTCAAACCTTTTGGTCGTGACGCATCAAAAGCCCGGAGCAAATAAAGCATCCCAAATCGTCCCGCTCGGGCTGTAATTGCGGCCTACGTCCTCAGCTGCAGGCAAAGGGCGTGCGCGCAAACCTCAGGCTGCGTGCACGATGACGCGCACGCCGCATTGATTCATTTGTCAGCCGCCGGGCTCAACAGTCACCCAACGTCTGATTTTTTTTTTTGGGGGGGGGGGGGGGGGGATTTATTTTTACCCCTCTGCTCGCTACAGGCCATCAGTGGCATTGTCAGACGGTTTCCTTGACTTGGTGGGTTGTGGGGGGGAGCGTGTGGTTGGGTTTGTGGAAGGGGGTGGGGGGGTAATGTCAGATGAAAGTTGCTGAAGAGCTCAATGAAAACTTGCATGGCCTAGTTTCCCGTCAGCCCCAAAATAGATGCTGAAGCAGCAGTCCGGAGCCTGCGCGAGCTCAAGCAGCCTCAGCCGAGCGTGAAGGCAGCACGCCGAATCAATCGAACAGCAACGGCCCCCCGTCTGCGATTGTCTTACTCCAAAAATTGAGCCCCCCCCCCCCCCAGAAAAAAAGCAGTACAATAACATGACCAGTTGATCATGCGATGCAGACCTTTTTTTCTATCTTGCACTTGTCAAATACTCCATATCTAGAAAAAAAAAACTAAAACTGACGCTAAAACTAATAAAAATCTAACAAAAATAAAACATTACAATTTTTTTTCAAACAATAAAAATGAGTAATTGTGCTCTAAAAAACTCAAACTGACTCTAAAACTAATAAAAATTAAACAAAAATTAAACATTACTATGTTTTTTTCAAACAATAAAATGTTTTTCTAAAAAAAAACTAAAACTGACACTAAAACTAATAAAAATGAAACAAAAATAAAACATTAAAAAAAAATTCAAACAATAAAAATGAGTAAATGTGCTCTAAACTAAAACTGATACTAAACTAATAAAAATTAAACAAAAATAAAACAATTTTTTTTCAAACAATAAAAATAAGTAAATGTGCTCTAAAAAATGCCTTACAAACAACTTGACTTACAATACAAACAAAAAGCCGTTAACTAAATATCACCCCCGGTGCATATTTTCAGGGCTCCTAGCTTCTTTTCTTCTGTGTCCAGTGCGACGAGAACACCAGCTTGGCGGACTGCACGCGTTACCTGAAGCTGCCTTTCTCCAAGGCCAACATCCCATCCAACAACCAGACGCTGAAAGGCACCAAGGAGTCTTTTTGGATCACCAGCTTCCTCTGCTCCACCAAGCTCACGCAAAACGGTAAAAAGCCCTTTTTTTTTAGAGATTTCATTTTTTTTTTTTCCCTTGTCTCCATGTTGGACGCTTGCCTGATGATTTGTGGTGTGAAGAGTCGCAAATAAAAAACGACTTGGCTGGCGAAAGAAAACATCAAGTGAATCATAGCAACGGATATTTGAGTACGCCTGGGTATATATTATTTATCCTCTGCAAAGAACTACTGCTATAACTGAGGCTTACAGAGAAAAAAAAAGATTCTATTATTCTCGGCGATAATTATTATACATCGTAAAGTTTAGAGATCTGCCATTTGCCTTACGTATCGGGATGCAAACTGTCGCCCGACTGCTTCAACGGGGCCACTCCGGCTTATGATGCCGTCCAATTTCGACATGTCACTTTCACAGGCGCACGGAGCACGGCGACTGCTTTTGACAGACCAAAAGGTAAACTGCTCATGCACGGAAAAACGTTTCCGCGCGACGACGACAAAAAAAAAGGGATGTTTCAGGTTCAATCGAATCTGAAGAGACAGCTAAAAGACTCAAGCGGAATGATGTTTTATTCATGCGTACGTCGGGGGATGCCGGGAAATGACTTCTCATCTCTTTTGATGCGTCTTAACATGAAAACGTCAACATTTGTTTTGGATGGGCCGACGTCGCCGCCTCCCGATGTCGCTCTCGTTACCCCCGCTTTGCTTTCCCCGCCGTCTCGTCACCCGTCGCTTTTTTTTCGAATCTCACGTTCAACCGCGGATGCGCACGTCTGCCCTCAGGCGATATGCTCGACTTGTTGAAGTGGCGCGCGCACCCCGAGCGGATCAACGACAGTCTGTCCAAGCTGAAGGAGATCGACGGCTCGGAGATTGTCAAAGTAAGGCCGCCGCCGCCGCCGCCGCCGTGGCAGCTGATTGATTTTGTGGCTCTCGTGGCGATGAAGACCTCGGACGTCCACATTTCTCTCCCCGTTTGTTTACAGTTTCTACAAGACACTTTGGACACGCTTTTTGGTATTCTGGACGAGAGCTCCCAGAGATACGGCCTCAAGGTGTTTGACTCCCTGGTAAGTGCTCTCTTGGAATAACGCTCGCCGAATCACCAAATCAATCATAACAAAATCAGGATGGGTGGGTATTGATACTAGGTGTCATATCGGGCTGAATAACAGCCATATTTGAAGGTATTGGGTACATAGGAAGGCTGCTGATACCAGCCACCGATACATCAAGGCCAAAAAAAAAAAAAAAAAAATCTGACAAAGTCCTCTTTGGCCATAGGTGGCGCTATACTGCGGCAACATCAGAAGCTCTTTGTTCACACATATTATTATCATTTTTTTGTGATTGTGTTAAATGAAATAACAACCCACTCACCGTGCTTCCTGTGTTCTTCTCTCGCAGGTCCACATCATCAACCTTCTCCAAGACAGCAAGTTTCAGCATTTCAAACCGGTCATGGACACCTACATCGAGAGCCACTTTGCGGGGGCTCTCTCATACAGGTGGGTACTCGGTCGCCAGTCGAGGTTTTGGATGCCGCTGACAGAACCCACATCACAAGCAAAGCGGCCCGAGCGGCTCTGAGAATGCCTGCAAAATGCTTTGGCGCCCTCTGGTGGACACTCAAAGGGGGAAGGGAGGGGGGAAAAAAAAAAAAGGTGCTACCTTCTTATGCGCTCAGTTTCATAGCCTGCTGTTCAGTCTGGCTGTCGACTTCACGCTCGGTGTACCTGCTAAGATGGAGCGGTGATGTTCTGACACATGCGCGCGCACACACACACACACACACACACAGTGTAAACAATTTTATGTCCCCACAAACATACAAAAACGAGAACACACACTACACAAATGAACTCAAATACCTTGTTGCACCCCTCCGACGTCGAGCAGAACCATTTTGAAAGATGACACCAGGATTTTAATTCGATGGATTCTCACAGAGAGTCAAAGGAATCATCGAGAGTGCCGTGTTGTGTTGTGTTTTGTTTCCAAGGGACCTGATTAAAGTTCAGAAGTGGTACGTGGACCGCATTGTGGACGCCGAGCATCAGGAGCATATTCAGCAAGTGCTCAAGGTCAGCAACCGTTCCGTCTTTGGATGACGATCCGATTAGAATTGCATCAGATTCCCCCCCCCCCCCCCCCCCCCCCCCCCTTGCTGTTTCTCAGGCCAGCGAGTACATCTTCAAGTACATCGTCCAGTCCCGCCGCCTCTTCTCCTTGGCGACGGGAGGCCAGAACGAAGAGGAGTTCCGCGTCTGCATCCACGAGCTCTTCATGTCCATTCGCTTCTTCCTCTCGCAGGAAAACAAAGGCACCAGTCCGGTGGCGCAAACGCAGGCATGTGCTCATGTCGGCGCATTTCCCTCGACAAGTCGAACTGCGCCGCCGCTTCTTTCCGTTTGACACCATTTTCTCATTCGCCAGGCGGTGTTCCTGCGAACGTTCCCGGCGGTTTACAACGAGCTCCTGAAGATTTTCACCGTGCGGGAGGTGGCCGGTTTCGTGCGGGAGACGCTGGGCAGCCTGCCCGCCATCGTCCACGCCGACTGCCCCCTGGAGGCCGTCAAGCTGCAGTGCCTGGCCAAGACGGTGGAGAGCCAACTGTACACCAACCCGGGTGAGCACCTCGCTCATCTCCGCAGCGCTCGGAGAGCCGCGCCCCTGATCCGCTTTGTCCCCCGGTCGTCGTAGAATCCAGATGCATCCTGTTGCCGGTGGTGCTGCGCATCCTGCAGGCTCACATGCAGGAGCAGAGAGACCTGGTCATGTGCGCCCGCATCCTCACCAGCATGCTGTCGCTCATCAAGAAGGAGGAGAACGGCACCCCGGTCAGTAAGACGGCGGCGGGAATTTGTCTTGCGGCAATTTCCCGGCCGACTGACGGCGAGGGCAAGATTGCTTTGGTTTTTTGTTTTTTTTTCCCCGTTTGATAGAGCCACAATGGCCGCCGCGCACTCCGCTAATGAGAAGCATCAATTTAGCATCATTTGAAAAAGCATCACCACCTCGGTGGCAAACTGTCCAAAATGCAGATCTCCTCCCGCCACACCGATGCTAACGCGCTTTCTCGGCAGGAGCCGGTGATCTCGGAAGAAGTGGACCTGATCGTGGAAAGCCTGCTGGGAGTTCTGCTCAGGACCATCCTGGAAATCAGCAACCGACCGCAGCCCGCCGGGCCGGCCATGAGACTTCAGTTCCAGGATGTCACTGTATGCGTGCATGTGTGTGTGTGTGTGTGTGTGTGTGTGTGTGTGTGTGTGTGTGTGTGTGTGTGAGTGTGTGTTGCTGTGCTCTCCTTTTGGCAAGTAATTATAGATTTGAAATGGAGTTGCCGCCGCGGCGACTATAATTAAGCCAACGTTATTAACACAAATGGCAGTAATTGGGATTTATAATGCAACACACACTTGGGGGGAGGGGCTTGCGGTGAGTAACGATGAGCTTGTCATCGCCACGTCCTGAAGGATGCTTGAGGAGGGGGAGGGACACTCATGTCTCCGCATATCTTCCGCATATGCAAATGATTTTTTTTTTTTTTTTTGGGGGGGGGGGGCGTTCGAGGGGACCTGAAACATCTCACCAATGCTTTCTTTCCTACTAAATCTCGCTTTTCTGTGTGTGTGCGCGGCGCCCTGCCAGGGGGAGTTTGTGGCGTGTTTGTTGGCGCTGCTGCGACAGATGAGCGACAGACACTACCAGCAGCTGCTGCAGGCGTTCGGCAGCAAAGACGACTTGAGGGTAAAGGCGCTCGCTCGCTCGGGCATCCCTGACTCACGGCGGCGGGACCGCGGCGGCGGATGAAATCAGGGAAAACAGATTGCAAATTTCGTGAGATCCGTCATTGGGCTGAAAAAAAAAGAAGAAAAAAAAAAGAAAGGAAGAGGCCTAGTGAACGTTGACTGTCAAACTAAACATCAAACAAAGAGAATTCCATTTTGTGTGTCGAAAACAATTGGCGTTGTCTTCTCTTGAAGTCTCGATATTATGACTTATTTTTGAATCTGAAAATATGTTTTTTTGCGTCAGTAACGTTGATTCCAATTTTCCGAAATTTACAGCGGCGCGAGTTGACGATACTCACTGTACGACGATCCAGCTAGCAACGTAGCAATTAATGGAAAACATTCATCTCTAAACACGAATGCTCCGTATTCTTCGGCGCAGGACTTCCTCCTTCAGATCTTTACGGTCTTCAGGATTCTCATCCGACCCGAGATGTTCCCGAAAGATTGGACTGTCATGCGACTGGTCACCAACAAGTAAGCTCTATTATATCGTCCCAACTATATTTTTGGGTCAGTTGATACGCACATCCGTCTGTTTGGTTGTCACTTTCAACGAACTGTCACCGGTTCTCGTGATGAAAACACAAATGCCGATTACGTACTTTTGAGATGGGCTGTCGTCGGGGGCGACTTCGGTCGCCATCTTTCATGGCGAGGCTGATCGTCGAGGCCACGTCCTACCGTTTCTCGTCCTGGTTCTTGTAAGTGACTCTCTGCGGCGCTCTTCTTACAGCGTCATTATCACCACCGTCCTCTACCTCTCTGAAGCCCTGAGGAAAAACTTTCTCAATGACAAGTTTGACTACAAGGTAAGGTAAAAAAAAAAATAGCAAAAAGAAGCCCCGAAAGAAGCTTTTTATTATTCTTTTTTCCTATGGCCCTTCGCGGAGGCCCGTCGCTTAACATTTTTGTGTTTTTTTTTTTAAATTCCAGGTGTGGGATTCGTATTTCTACCTGTCAGTATTGTTTATCAACCAGCCCTGCCTTCAGCTGGAGTCCTTCTCCCCCTCCAAGAGGAAGAAGACGTTGGAAAAGTAAGTCTCACGCCACCAGGGGGCGCGTCAACGTCAACATCACGTCACGCTCTTGCAACCGCGCAGGTACGGAGACATGAGAGTGATGATGGGCTGCGAGATCTTCAGCATGTGGCAGAATTTAGGTGAGGCCCATCCGCCGAGGTGGAAAGACGCATCGCGCGGGTTCAATCTTTTGAAATTGAACGGTCGCCGGCGCCCTCTCCAGGGGAGCACAAGTTGAACTTCATCCCGGCGATGATCGGCCCGTTCCTGGAGGTGACGCTGGTGCCGCAGCCCGACCTGAGGAACGTCATGATCCCCATCTTCCACGACATGATGGACTGGGAGCAGAGGCGCAGCGGCAATTTCAAACAGGTGCGACTCGGGCTGATGGGGAAAACTCGCCCCTCAAAAGTGGAATTCATCTTAAAATTAAAAAAAAAATTTTTTTAGGTGGAGGCAAAGCTCATCGACAAGCTGGACAGCCTGATGTCGGAAGGCAAAGGAGACGAGACGTACAGGGAGCTCTTCAACAGCATGTGAGTTGGAAAAAAAATGGCCAGCTGGTCCGTTGATCCGACCAAAAAAAAACAACATGAATTGGGTTCTTCTTGTTCTTTTTTGGGGGGGTTGCTATACAACCCATCAACTGAGGAAGGGGCCGCCGAGACCCTTCAAGCATCCTTTGAGTACGACCATAACAATAAGATTTTTTTTTGGGTCGCGCCTGGAGAGCTTTTTTTTTTCCTTTTCATAACAAAGAGATGCGATAAGACGGCTTTGGTGTCCTAGCAACAAAAAGCCTTGCTGGACACCAAGCAGGGGGGGGGGGGGGGCGCGTGTGCCACCACGGCACGCTTGATTCGGTTTTTAACTCATTCATTACCAGCCAATTCTAGACCAAGTCTGAAAAGACGTTTAAAGACGTCATTGGGAGTGAATTAATTAATGACTTTGAGATGAATCGATGGCTCGATAACAGAAAGGTGAGTGCGGGTCAGTATTCGTCTTCACGTCGCATATTCACACATGCGTCTGCGTCCAGTCTCGGTCCACTGCGTCCCTTGTCCTTTTCCAGGTTTGTGCTCCTGCATGCTTCATGCGTGTGTGTGTGTGTTTGTGTGTGTGCGCATCCCATTTTTGGAGCGAGCCGTTTATTCACGTTGCTAGCATACCCGGGCTAAAGTGTTAGCCCGGGTATGCTAGCATCCCATTTGCCAGAGCTTTGTCTTTTCCCTCATGGTGCAGATTTATTTTTTTGGGGGACGCCGCATTTATTTCCTTGGCCACTAACCCCGAAACTAACTTTTGTGTGTGTGCTGATATTAATCGTATTAATTTATCCCGCCTATGCTTTCCCACCCGGAGTAGAATTCCTCTGTTTGGTCCGTACCCTAGGTAAGAGGCTCTGTTCTTTTGTTCTCTCCGTGTCGTCCTTTGTGGTCTGATTAAAAAAAAAACACCCCAAAAAAGCCTCCTTGATTTTTTTCGGGTCGCCGGCGTTTTCTGACCCCGTCTCTCTTTTTCGGCAGCCTGCTGAAGAAGATCGAGCGCGAGACGTGGCGGGAGAGCGGCATCTCGCTCATCGCCACGGTCACCCGATTAATGGAGAGGCTGCTGGACTACAGGTGGGGGATCAATTCCGAAAAAATTGACGATCGATTATTGATTTGATTTTCCACTCTGACCTGATTTGGTGCGCTTGTCACAGGGACTGCATGAAGTTGGGGGAAGTGGACGGCAAGAAAATAGGTTGCACCGTCAGTTTGCTGGTGAGTTACGCGGCAACGGCAAAACGCGGGATTTGTGCGGGTTCACGAACTCTTGGTGCTGTGTCGCCCTCTGCCCAGAACTTTTATAAAACGGAGCTCAACAAGGAGGAAATGTACATCCGGTACATCCACAAGCTGTATGACTTGCATCTCAAGGCGCAGAACTACACGGGTAACGGATCCGCGTCTACAAATACCCGCGTTATAATAATTTGGGATTTTGCGTAAAAAGTTCGGGGTTTTTTTCCCCCCAGAGTATTTTTATTTTTTAAAATTATTTTTTTGGGGGGGGGGGGCTTTGTTGTCATTAAAATGCTTCATTTCATTTTTCTTTTTTTATTAGTTTTAATAATAATAATAATAATAACAAAAATTATTTATAAGTTAGTTTTAGGTTGTTTTTTTTAAAATATGCCGACAGTTTGTTTTTGTGGATGCTTTTTGAATACCCTTGACCCCCCCCTCACCGACGCAGAGGCCTCGTACACCCTCTTGCTGTACGACGAGCTGCTGGAATGGTCGGACCGGCCCCTGCGAGAGTTCCTCAACTACCCCATGCAGAGCGAGTGGCAGCGCAAGGAGTTTTTGCACCTCACCATCGTCCAGAACTTTGACAGAGGCAAGGTGAGCGGTGGGAAGCCCTCGATATTAGGACTCATTCTTCAACTTAAGAGTTGACCTTGATGTCCAACCTCTTCAACACACTCCCAATAAATCCTGTTAACTTTGCTGATGGAAAGCCACGCTTGCGCATGAGCTCCATGTCAATCGCCCGTGTGCGAAGGATTAGTCAGGAAGAGACGTCCATTTAATTAGCAAGCTTCCTCCGTGGCCCAGAGGGAGAGAGCTTGCCTCCCGTTGCTCGGTCGTCGACCCACCAGCGCCCCCCAGTGCACGCAGTTCATCTCTGCATCCAAGACTGAGTCGATGCGTTTGTCGTCACCAGTGTTGGGAGAACGGCATCATCCTATGCCGAGAGCTGGCCGACCAGTACGAGTCCTACTATGACTACCGGAACCTCAGCAAGATGAGGGTGAGATTCTCATTTGATTCTCCATTTTGGGAGGGGGGTGGTCAAGCGTTCATGCATTTGTGTCACCCAGATGATGGAAGCGTCGCTGTATGACAAGATCATGGACCAGCAACGGCTTGAGCCAGAATTCTTCAGGGTGGGATTCTACGGAAAGAAGTTCCCCTTTTTCTTACGGGTAAATGACCCCAAAAAAAAAACAAAAATGAATGTTCATCTGTTGTCCTTGATTTTGAGGTGATGTTCAATGTCCCTTTGCAGTGCAGTAGCGGCGTGCCTCCACCAGATGGCAAACTAACCCCACGCTGCCTTTTGCTGCCGTGTACCCCCCCCCCCCCCCCCCCCCTTTCAGAACAAGGAGTTTGTGTGCCGTGGCCACGACTACGAGAGGCTGGAGGCCTTCCAGCAGCGGATGCTCAACGAATTCCCACACGCCATCGCCATGCAGCACGTCAACCAGCCGGACCAGACCATCTACCAGGCCGACGCGCAGTGTATCCTTTTCCAAACTCTCCCCCCCCCCCCCCCCCCCCCTTTTGCCTTCGCGTGCTTTGCAACTCTTTCGTGAAATAATACGATCATTGGGAAACGGGCGAGGCGCGCATACTCTAACTGGCGTCGCGGGTGTCTTCAAACGCGTAAGCGGTGAGTAGGCCTGTTTAGAGCTTCAGTGCGCAGTGCTTGGGTACCGTTGGAGCGTAAACACACGTAAACACGGACCAGTGGAAGCGAAGGAGAGATCCGAGTAACATCAATCAATGTTGCGGTTTTTGTTGACATTTTTACATGAATTGCATAGCATCCTGATTTCGTTTTGTTTCTTTTAGTAGGTCGAGATATTCACCATTCAGTATCCGACTTGATGCGTTTTCACTTCGCTTTGGACTCCTGTAAGAGAACGCACAGGCGAGAGGTTCCTGGTACGAATCTCGGCTCAGACCCTCTTGTGTGGATTTTGCGTGTTGTCTCCCAAAAAAAATCACGTTGGATAATCGAAGCATTTAAGTTGCCCATCGGTGTGTCAGCAAAGTTCCAGGACTGGCGTCACAAATAGCGACAGAGGTTAGCTTGCGGCGACAACATCCGAGCCGCGATGCCGCCGTTGCCGCTTTTGCGTCCGAAAGTGGTTTCCCTTAAAAGGCGACGCTTCCAGACTTGCAGATCTACGCCGTGACGCCGATCCCCGAGAGCCAGGACGTGCTGCAGCGCGACGGCGTGCCCGACAACATCAAGAGCTTCTACAAGTTCAATCACATCTGGAGGTTCCGATACGATCGGCCCTTCCACAAGGGCACCAAAGACAAGGAGAACGAGTTCAAGGTGCATCCACATATTGCCGTTTGTCCAGGAACGTCACTATTTCCGTCGATCTACTTTTTTTGTTTGTGACATTCCCGTGGCGCCTGCCTGCCTGCCATGAGATTTCAGGGTTAAACATGAGCCCTGAAAATGCCTTGTTCGCCGCTCATCGTCACGCCTGCCAATCACGGCGATCGTTGATTGTGTCTGCTGCAGAGCCTGTGGGTGGAGAGGACGACCCTGACGCTGGTCCAGAGTCTTCCCGGCATCTCGCGGTGGTTCGAGGTGGACAAACGAGAGCTGGTGAGCTGGAAACGACGACAACGGCGGCGTTCTCGTTCACAAAAAATCAGATCACGTTTGCTTTCGTTGACAAATGATGATCCATTTTGGGGAGAGGGAACGGGAGTTGTTTTGTTTTTCGTCCCCGCCGTCGTCAGCGGCCGCCCTGAAATGCGTATGTCAGCGTCGAGGGATGCTTTGTGCATTGAAGAGCGCGCCGGGAAATTGTGGATTACAAAAAGCGGCGACGACAGCTCGGTGGCGCGATAGCATATGAAATATGGCAGTGGCAAAAAGCTCCATTCAAAAGGATGAAGGCATCGCTGCGGCAAGGGGGGAAGTAAAATAAATAAAGAAATATCGAAATGTGGCCTGAGTGGAAGAACCCCCCCCCCTCCCCCCCGCCCTTTTTCTTTTTTTAAGCCTCATCTTGAAGGTTGACCCGATACTAATTAGCACTTGCAAACATTGCACCCCCCTCCTCAAAAGCGACTGCGCTTTTTCCGCCGCCGCCGCCACACAATAAAGACAAAGATGATAAATGCGAAAGGTGACGAAAGACATTTTATCGTCTCCAAGCACATTGTGTGAGTTTTTGTGGCCCGCAAACGACTCCTCTGTTAGCCGCGCGCGCTTGGCAGTTGGCTTGCTCATTCCAACGACTTTAATCACTCCGCACGGCGGCGCATTAAAAGTAAACACCCGCTTATTGCCCGATGCTTAAAGCGCAAAATGTGCAAGAAACGGTGCCCGGGTTGAAAAAGCACCTCCGCTTCCCAGGACATATTAGCAATTAGCCTGTGAGCATAAGGCGCGCTGAGCTCAAATTGGAAATTAGCAACGCCGATCACACATTAAAGAACCGCAAGTAATTGCTGACTTCAATTTGCCGAGTGTAAGTAGTTGTTTGCCACCGAAAAGGCCGCATTAAGGATATTGATAGCTTCCGTCGACTGCACCCGAGCGAGCGCCCCCAAATGTAGCTTCGGTCTAACCGCTAAGCGTACCGTAACGGCGATCGGAGTCGGCAATCGGAAGCCTTACTAGCATTCATGAAAATCGACTCGACTCGTTTTGCCTGGTGTTGGAATCTGCTACCTACAGGTGGAGGTGAGCCCGCTGGAGAACGCCATCGAGGTGATCGAGAACAAGAACCTGCAGCTGCGCACGCTGATCGCGCAGTGCCAGAGCCGGCAGATGCAAAACGTCAACCCCCTCACCATGTGCCTCAACGGGGTCGTCGACGCCGCCGTCAACGGCGGGCTGGCCCGCTACCAAGAGGTAAACGGCGGATCGGAAGGTGGTTTTCGAGTGTGGCGCTCTCATAACGGAGCGCCTGATGATGCGGGAGGGGCGGGGTTTGAGCGAATTGGTAAAAAATAAGTGCATAAAGGGTGGAAAGGTCATTTGAAAATGGCTTAAAAAAAATCGGCGGAGAACCCATTTGGCCCGGGCGGCTTCCATGTCTGCCTGCTTTAATATCTTCCCGGGTGACAGTTCGGAGATCCAAGGCACATTCAAAAGCAAAAATGAAACCGTGACACTGACATTTTTAACAAACCTGGCTTATGTGCTGCGTTAGCATGCGTGAAATGCGATTGGTACTTTTTTTTTTTGTGGCATGGTTCCCACGGGTCCTTAAAGTTCATAAATATCCATTAAAAAAAGAAGTTGTAAAATGATGTTCTTAATTGTCCTTAATTTTCAGGGAAAGTTTCTAAAAATCAATAAAAATCCATTAAAAAAAGTATTTTTATTTGAAAATAAATTGAAATTTTATACTTTCTAAATTTAAATTTTTTTTTGAGAATGAACTTAATTTATTTTTTTTCAGCGACTCTCAAAAACGGCGTTCCGCAAGGCCCGGACACCGTTTGCTGTCCTTTGAAACAGGAGCCTGTTGGTTTCGGCTGATTGAAATCGAGGTTGCGCTGTGTTCGTTAACGGCAGCCCGGCAGGAACGTAGCGCTACACAAAAAAGGGAGTGCATACAAGGTCGACGGCTGGATAGATGTGGCCGGAGGGAGAGATGGAGGGTTGGATGAATCCAGTGTAGGAGAGCATTTGGACCGCATCATCCTGCAGGGAGCATTCATTGCTGGGGCCGCAGCGGCGGCGTCTTTTAACAAGGCAGAGGGGGGGGGGGGGGGGGACCATCTCGAAAAAAAAATGTTTCCATCCTCAACGTCGCGAGTGGACCTCGCTCACCGTGTCGCATAGCAACCGCCTTTTCCCCACAGAGAGGCACTTCGGCGGGCGGGCGTTTGCGCGCGGCCTCCGCGCGGATGTTTACAGAC
The DNA here is from genome assembly GCA_018466805.1 of Hippocampus abdominalis. NCBI lineage: Eukaryota > Metazoa > Chordata > Actinopteri > Syngnathiformes > Syngnathidae > Hippocampus > Hippocampus abdominalis. The sequence goes on along the minus strand of CM031704.1, from coordinate 19,165,974 downwards.
AGGAAGTAGTTTTCTAATAAGCGGCGTTTTCACGAGAGCTCCTTTTATTTTTTTGCTGCGGGAACTTGAATCAACCCGATGGCAAGCACCTCCCAAGCCCCCCAAAAAACCCTCTTAATTTCCCAGCGTGATTCCGATTGACAGCTGTGTAGGTCTTTTCCGCGGCAAATGAAGGCAAAATTGCGGTGATTAATATTCAGATTTATTGCTTTAATTTGAGCCTGAGTCCCTTTTGGGAGGGAGGGGGGGGGGGATGCCGTCTGATTTATTTCACCTCCTCGCCGTTCTCGTTCCATCTGTAATTGGACTTTTTCTCATGATTGACTGAGCCAATTTTTTTTCCCCGTGGAAACGACGTGGATCTCGGCTGCATCTTTGAGTGACACGTGTGACCACGTGAGCTCAAATCAAGCGCTTTGAGCGTTGTTTTTTTTTCTTTCGTCAGATTTATTTTTAACTGTCGCTTTTTAAAAAAAAAAAAAAAAATTCCGATCTATGAACTTATTATAATTATAGAAATTTTGGGGAAAAAAAAAATAACATGGTGACTATTGATCTCCCTTTGAGCTGGGATGTTTGTTTCTTTTGTCGGTTTGCTCCTAAAACTTTATTTTGGAGTATGTCGGCCCGGTGGGGGATTCAGGTAACAAGGCAAAGGAGGCACAAAAAACAACAACAACAACAACAACAACAAAACCCTCCTGCTGTTCCATGTTTGTGCCTAACAGATGTTTGTCTTCACGCAGGCCTTTTTTGTGAAGGACTACGTGATGAATCACCCCGAGGACGGGGAGAAGATCGGGCGCCTGAGGGAACTCATGTTTGAACAGGTTGGTAACAGTAGATTAAAGCCAGGGTGTGAGGTATCTTTTGTTTATTTATTTAGGTGGCGTCCCTATTTCCCCCCCTTTTACACAAAACAACACAGCCTGAACAAGAAGTAAACATTGCGGCCGCTGTTTGTCTCGCAGGCGCATATTCTGGAATACGGCCTGGCTGTGCACGAGAAGGTGGTGCCTCAGGACATGAGGCCTCTGCACAAGAAGCTGGTGGACCAGTTCCATTTGATGAAATCCAGTCTGGGCATCCAGGTTGGTCTCGCCTCAATAGACGCTTAGCAACCAGCGCAACTCATTTGATTCATTGTGGGTGTGTGTGTGTGTGTGTGTGTGTGTCCGCCGCAAATTCCAGGAGTTTCCGCCATACGTGCGCGCAAGCCCGGTGCACTTCACCAACGGAAGCCCGCGCACATGCCGCAACTCGGTGCCCAGCATCATCAGCCCGGATGGCGGCAGAGGAGTGGCCAGGCGAAGGTGAGCGACGTTCCCGCCCGAGCAGCAGCCAAATTGTGCGCTGGCGCGTCGATGAGGTGTCTGACTGCGGGGGGAAAGGGGGGGGGGGGGGCGCGGCACATCCGCTTCACTCTTGACATTCCCCTTCTCCTCTCTCTGGGTTTTGAATTTCATAAATATTAATTTTTTTTGGGGGGGGGGGACGATTTCAAGCAAACCTTTTATGTTGCCGCCATCAGAGGAATTTTCCTCTCATTTACGTCTCTGTTCCCTTCTCCCCCCCCCCCCCCCCCCCCCCCCCCCTCCCACGCGGCTCTCGCTGCATCCTGGTGAGTCTTTCGCAAACATGCGATTGCCTTCCCCGATTCCGTCGTGGCTTTTGACCCGCTTTTTTTCCCATTTTTTTCCCCCTCCTCTGCAGTCTCCTCAGTTACCCGGCAGTGAACCGCTACTCCTCGTCTTCGCTGTCCTCTCAGGCGTCCAACGAGGTCAGCAACATCACCGGTCAGTCGGAGAGCTCGGATGAAGTCTTCAACATGCAGGTACTCGAACCCGCCCGCCCCGGAGAATTCCTCCTTGGAAAGCGCAGCGCGAGGGGCGGGGCTCAAGTGCCTTTTCGCCGGCCGTTAAAGCCTCTTGAGCCATTTTGACTTTGTCCTCTTCGGAGGTGGCCTCGTTTGACGTCAGGCGTCCCATCTCGCTTGGCTCATCAATCGCGGCGATCGAGGAACACCGCTTTGACGGCTCATGATGATAAAAGGCGCTTGTTTTTTTTGTTTTTTTTTCCCAGCCCAGTCCGTCTACCTCCAGCCTGAGCTCCAACCACTCCGCCTCACCCAACGTCACCAGCTCAGCGCCCTCCAGTGCCCGAGGTGAGAGTTGCATTCTGTTGATTGCTTTTTTTTTTTTTTTTTTACTGCATTTTGGCTCACAATCCTGTTGCGACATCCATGACCTGCACCTGGACAGCACACTTAAAAAAAAAAAAAAAAAAATATTGCTTAGTTGATTTATATTTTGTCTTTCAAAGCCACATGGCACTTAAATTGAACGCGCGCCGACGTTAATGGACGCGTATGCGCTCGCCGTCGCCGAGCAGCCGGCCCGCGGCTCGCCGTAAAGCCCGTCGTGACTTATGGCTCGCGAGTTGGCGTTCGTCCGCTCTGAAGGAGAGCGCGGGCTATTTATCACGTTGCGGAGGCCAGCGGGGAGTCCGATCGCACCCAGCCCGTGTCCAGGTCTTGGCGTGTAACAGTCTAACGCCTCCCCCGCCGCTCCGCGTGTGTTCACGGCCGCCCGCCCGCCCGCCCGCCCGTTTCAGGTTCGCCGCAGATGGCCGAGAAACACAAGCACTCCAGAGAGAACGCCTGCCTGTCGCCGAGAGAGAGGCCCGTCAGCGCCATCTTCCCCAACCCGCTGGACCCCGCGCAGGTTGGCACACGCAACATATTCAGGCAGTTTCCATATAGCCGTCGTCTCTCCTTTTGAAACATTTATCAGCAAATATTTAGCTCGTTTTGTATTTGATCCACTTTTCCAAATATGTTCTACGAAGGCGAGCCTTCACCAACGTTGAAGCCTTTAGAAAAAAAAGACGATTTTGCTTGCCCCTCCCACCCAAGGCCAGCGCGTGTACACTTGAGCCTCAATGGCGGATATGGTTGAAAGAAAAAAAAGAAAAACAGCACAAATCTGTGTTTGCTTCTCAAGGCTGTTCAACTCCCCCGCACTTCACCTGCACGCAAGTTGTGGGAAAAAAAAAAAAATTTAAAAAAAGGATCGGCAAGGCCATCGTGTTCTTGCATAGCAGATGACTGTAATTCAGGGCAGCCTATAGCTTCTTTGCATATTTTTGTGCTGGTTGTGCCAAATGCCTTTGTGTGTGTGTGTGTGTGTGTGTGTGTGTGTGTGTGTGTGTGTGTGTGTGTGTGTGTGTGTGCGTGTGTGCGCGCAGAGGGCCGCTCCTCATCACATAGGCGACGCCACTTTACCTCGCAGTGACCCCAACCTCTCGGCTCCAGACAAAGGTAAAAAAAAAAAAAAAGCGCCACTTGACTCTGCGCGGCTTGACGGCGTCGCGCGTCTTCCAAAACTCGCGGTGACACTTGCGGGGGTGAGGTGGGGGGGTTCAATTCAACGCTCTCCGACTGCATCGAACACATCACGGCTATTGTGTTGAGCTCATTGGAGTGGGCGCCGGCATGAGTCGTGCCTTTGCAGGCTTTGCTGAGTGATGGGTGTGGAATTTGGAAATATCAATGCTCATCGAGGCGTTTTTTTAATTTTTCCTTTTAGCTCGATAGTGGGAAAAAAAAAAAAAAAAAAAGTGCGCGCATACGTTTCACAAAACCAGCCACGCGATTTCCTTTCATGAGCGCCGCGACGAAGAGTCATGAGCGACGACTGCGGAAGTGTTGGCGCGCTAAGTCGGTGCAAATGAGGAAGTGTCGCCACGACGCGGAAAACGCGACACTTTTAGGTGCCGCGCGCCGCAATTAGCGCGAAAGACTGTTGGAGTAATGACACGTTGGAGTCGCGGGTACTCGAGTACAGTCAAACTCCTCTACAAACTCCTCTACAACGAAATCATGTTTTGCAGCAAGACATTTTTCACAACAGGGGGTTTTTCACTGTAGCAAATTTGAAACGGGAAAAGTGGGCATGGTGTTCATGCATGAAGATTTTTTTCACACTAGGGGGTATTTTCACCCATGTAGATTTCGTTGTAGAGGAGTTTCACTGTATCCTGTTACTCGCGTGACGTTTCGAGCCGTGAGCTTTTCTGAGAAGATGACGAAAAGAGACTCCGCATGATCATAATAATCATGAAAAATTGCACGGCATAGAATGTTCCCTCGGCACACTCATGTTTTGCCACAGTCGCCCTCAATACGCATGGTTGGTCTTTGTGTTTGTGCATGCAGCCGCCATCTTGTTGTTGTTGTTGTTGTTGTTGTTGTCATCGTCATGGCGATGATTGTGATGTCCTCCATTTGCCGTCAAAAGTGCGACCCACGCCCAGTAGCTGGAGCCTGGACAGCGTCAAAGGGGGCGTGTCGTCCTTCTCTGACCCTGTTGGCAAGTTGCTAGTCCCTCCCATCCCTCCCAGGCCACCGTACTCAGGTACAGGTCTTCCATTCCATCCCATTCAGCAAATGTACACAGATGCTTGAGTGTCTCCCCCCCTCCTGCTGCCCCCTTGTTGGAAAAGGCGACAGCAGCTGTTGCATGTCTAAAAAGCATTTAAGGCCGCCCCCCCAAGGACCCGCACAACGTTGGCAAGCGTTTGATTCATTCACGCCGAAAGCCACGGGGGGGGGGGGGGGGGGGCGTCTCGGAGCCGCACGTGTGGATGTTTGCATGAGTCACGCTGCGTCGCGCCAGTGGGCGCAAAACGAGTTGAATTTGCCCTCCCGTTTCATCGTCTCCTCTCCGTCTCTTGCTTTTCACCACGCAGGCTCTTCGGCGAAAAACATGAGGTCGCAGTCTCCCATTCTCATGTCCAGGTCGCCGCAAAAGGTTGGTTCTTTTGAGTTAGCTCGTCTCGCTGATCGATTGCAAGCTTTTAGTGTAAAACAAAAAAAAAGGCTTATTGGCCAAGCGCTAGAATTAGCATAGAGAGGATAAAGAAGATGTGCCCATTATATTTTCCGGCGTGTTCAAATATCCGTCGCTTGTTCAGCTGTTACCATGTCCTCATTTTCTGTTTTTTTTCCTTAGCATTAAGCTAAATAATCTTCAGGCAAAGCTATCAAGTTGTTTTAAGTGCACATAGCACGCCTGCAACCCTTGTGAGGAGAAGCGCTTTGGATAATGGGCGGATGGCTGTATCATTCTCTGTTTTGGTGTTTAGTTTGACAGTAAGCTTCAACTGGGGAGTGGCTTGAAACAGCCTGAAGGCTCTTTTTGAGACGAATTGTTCAATCTTTGCCAAACCGCCGCTGGTGGTGAAGCAAAAAAAAAAAAGACTGAATGACGGCACATATCTGGAACAAAATTCATTTGTATCTTAAGGTACATCCGCATCTCATTGTATCAAATACTCCAATACTTTACTATATAGACTTTGATTTAAAAAAAAAAAAAAAAAAGCACACAGGAAACAATTTTACTGAGAAATGTTACCCATCAAAAATGTCAAAACAGTAAACCATGAATTTGCGTATAAACATTCATTCCGGAATGTTTCTTGACAGGGCGTCCTCTAAGTAGCTTAATCGATATCCTGTAAAGCTTTCGGAAGCGGAGACGGAGCTGTTAATGAGGCTAAAGGCTTCATCTTTTCTTTTTTTTTTCTCCCCCCCCTCCTCCCTCCCGCTCTGTCGTCTTTGTGTGCTCGTCACAAGCGACAGTGCGAAGCTTTTGTCGCAGGTGACGGCTTGGAGGCAGGAGGGGAAAAAAAAAGAAAAAAAAAAAGGAGAGAAAAAGCCTCTCTGCAAGTGTGATTGACGGCTCATGCGTCGTCAATCACGGCTCTGCGTCAATGCGCGGCGCAGGGCGCTTCTGCGGCCCGCTTGGAGTCAGACGCCAATTGCATTGAAACAAGAGTGGGAAGGGGAGAAGTTCAAGGTTGTGCGTTTTGTATCCCCCCCCCCCCAGGCTAGCATGCCGCCGTTCACGCCGTCGCCCACCGAGTGCCACTCCACAAGCCTGGTCTCCAACTCGCCCGTCCTCTCGGGCAGCTACAGCAGCGGCATCTCCTCGCTCAGCCGCTGCAGCGTGTCAGAGGCGTCGGGCACCGAGTTGGCCGCCGGCGAGCCGCCGGCCCCCCCGCCGGCCGCGGCCCCCGACGAGCCCGTCCGCAGAGAGAACAAGACGCCGCCGCCTTACAGCGTCTACGAGAGGAACAACCCCCGCGGCCGCCCCGTGCCGCTGCCCCACAGCCTGTCCATCCCGCCGCAGGCGGCAGACCCCCCGGCCCTGCCCCCCAAACCTCACCAGCTGCGCACGGGCAGCATGAAGCTGGACGGAACCTCGGACCCTCGCGTGCCCAGGCCGAGGCCTCTGCCCCGGAAGGTGTCGCAGCTATAGGAGGACGGCAACAAAAAAAAACAAAAAAAAAACAACACACTGGCATTATTTGCACTTTTCTACTGGGCACTCAACTTTTGGGTTGTTTGTTTTTCAGCTCGGAATCCCGTACCTCCGCTCCGATAAAAGGCGGGCGGTTTTTAGAAACGGGAGCCTCGTTTTTTTCTAGAGCTTGTGTTTACAGTTTTGATAGGCGTCATCATTGGACATATACAGTGAAACTTCTCGACAACGAAATCTACATGGGTGAAAATACCCCCTAGTGTGAAAAAAATCGTCATGCATTAACACCATTCCCTCTTTCCTGTTTCAAATTTGCTACAGTGAAAACCCCCCCTGTTGTGAAAAATGTCTTGCTGCAAACATGATTTCATTGTAGAGGAGTTTCACTGTATTCGGGATAGACTGGATGAGGATTGTTTTTTTGCCTTAAGTATTGGGAACCGTCAATCTTGCACGTATTTTTATTTTTTTTCTTTCCGCGTCTTTTGTAACAATTGTACATTTGGACACTGTATGGCTAAAATGGTGCTTGAGAAGGAGTTAAAACACGGATCAATATCGTCATATCCACGGCCAGCGATGGTATGATGAAGTGACATTTCCGAACGATTACTTATTTTTTTTTTTTTTAAGCAAAGGTAACTTTACCATTTGAAGACCAGCAACTTTTTTAAGGTTAGTCGTCGAGGGCCAGTCGTTTGCTTCGCAACCCGCTACACTCTTGTCGACTTTTTTTTTTTCCAATCAGCTTTGCACTTTTCAATGAAGAAAGTTGGACCAAACACTTGGACGATGATTGGCATTTTTGCATGCTTTAGAGCCTGGACTTGTCCTTGACCGTATTGCATGACCTTCAACGGGTGGGCGACATGTATTGTGCCAAAGTATAATGCACAACGGAACACGTTTTTTTTTTAATAGTGCCAAGACGACAAAATGAATTGCTCATCTCATCAGATCATCTGCAACGTGATTTTTGCAGACCCCCAAAAATGCTCTACTCTACTGATCATACGCAATTTTTTTTTTTTTTTTCAAGCACAATTCTACGACGCTGTCAGTAACATGACAAGTACCGTTATGTCATCTCTCTTGGACAAAGTAATTGGAGCAGAAATGACATGTAAAGTCGAAAACGCAGATTGTTGTTGACGACCCCGTTTAATGGCGCCGCCATCGCTCGGTGACGAGTCCATTCGGATGCGGACGCCAGAGGACATTCAGCATCGCATGTTCCTCAGTCGTGAGTTCAGTGATGCTTTTTTTTTTTTTTTTTTCCCTTCCAGAATGGGTCGGGTAGGGGATTAGCTTTAGTATTGTTTGTATGTCTCATTTTCGTAGTTGTTTTATGAGTTGTCTTTTTTTTTTTTGTTTTAACATGAAATATTCCCGTTAATCAGTTCTGGAGAACCTGTAAATTATGTGATGAGATTAATGTAAGTAAGCCAAATATTAAAAAAAAAAAAAAAGTATTGCAATTTATGTAAATACTGTGTTTTTAACAAAATGTAGTTATAACGATTTACAGCTTTGAATGTAATGTTGAAGCAGCAAATGATTATTATTATAAATGTGCAAACGTTTATGGGTTTTGTGAGTGTAGAAAAAAAATAAAAGGTCATGCTTTTATGACGCCTAACACATTTACAAGTTCAATAAACGGCCCACTGTAAATGTTGCTTGTTGTGTTATTAGATATTGAATTAAAATTCCATAAAGAATCAGCGCTGGGCAAGCTGCGTTAGAAAAAGCAAGCAAAGCCAAAACTGTCAAAAAGAAAAAGAAAAGCCTGCCTTCTCTGCTCCCAAGTGGCTTCTCAATGTTGTCCAATGAGCTTTTTGCCAATTTATGAGTTAAATCAATGAGACAAAATCACAATTATATTGAATGCGCATCATTCAGTATCATAATGCTTTGTGAATTCACATCCTTAGCATGATTTTTTTTTAAAACACGCACACACGTCCATGTTTGTTTGTATTCCAGGGGGACGTTACCATGGCAACTCGTCATGAGGAAAAAGTGTGTCGAGTTTATATTGACAGTAAATATACACATATACAGAATTACTTTTTAATGATATTTATTGAGCAACTACAAAAGTAATTTGTTCCAATAACGCAGTGGTTCTCAATTATTTTCTGTCATGCCCCCCCCCCCCCCCCCCACACACACACTTTGCATAACACTGTATCCTTATTAACGTATAAGAGAATAAAAAAAGAAAGAAATATGGACCAACTTACAACAAAGACTAGCTTTAGTAACTGGAACAGAAAATATTTAAAGTGCAACTGAAATTCAAAAATAACATTAACTCCTGAATTTAACAATAAATATTTTTTCCTCGTCTGCCACCGAAGTCACAGTGAAGTAGTGATCTGTCGGTTTTCGCCGCGATCCTTTGGGTTTTGCAGGTTCTTCAGCCCCCGGGCCCGTTGGAACCAGCAGAGAGCACCCCGCAAGCATCCAGACGAGACTTGCTTCTCAACTATTCCAGCGGAGTTGCCCTGATCAACAAAGCAGCTTGAAACAATGAATAAAGTTGGCTTGCACGTTTTGTAAGTGTGCGTATTGGGTGTTTTATTTGCACTTTATTCACGACCGCCAAGAAAGCAAAATGACAAAACGACACGATCCCTTTGTGCAACTCGTCTTCAATCGAAAACAAAGTTGGCTTTGCAAACTCTCTCTCCTGATCTCAGGACGGCATTCTGAAGGCAAGCAGCGGGATGAAATACTGGCGTGGTTGAGGGGTTATGGGTGAGGTTGCAGTGACGTCACGTCACCCACGAGAGACGGCAACCGCCTCACAAATTATTTTTTACCTTCAAAACCGACTTATGTGGTCTGCCGCCTTTGACCACATATAAAATTTTCGAAACGTTCGTGCTGGGATGGGCTAATGGTAAAAGGCATCGCTGGGTAGGCAGGCGGCACGAGTTCGAACCCTCATCTACTCTTCCTTTTTAAATTCGAACCCGGGTTTCCAGTGACCTCGTCCAGTGGCAAAGTTAGAAGTTTGAACCAGAACCCAACAGTCCACGAGAAATGCCAAGCGTTTCACCAACCATGTTCTTTTGAACACATCATAAGGCTTGCCTATGACTACATATAAAAATTTCGAAATTTTCGCGGCAAAATGGCCGAGTGGTGGTCAGGCGACCCGAGTTCGCGCCCCACCATGTGCTCCATTTATAAATTGAGCAAGAATCGAACCCGGTTTTTCCGGGGTACAAGTAATGTCGTTATCCATTCGACCACGCAAGATCACTGACAAAACTTTTCGGGTGGTTATATTTATAGACATACAAAAATTCAACGGGACTATCTGATGACAATAGATATGTGTGATAGTAAGACGTCATGTGGAATTAGTCCAGTGGTATACGATAGGGATTCTCCCTGACAAACTCAAGTTCGAGACCCGGCACTGTCCTTTGGCAAAGCCTTCGTCATTTCGCTCGAATTTTTTTCACACATCTTCACTTTCACTTCCTGTTTCAAATTAAACTTTTTTTTCTTTACGGAAGTGACGTCATCGCCGCACACCTATTTAAGCCGGCCTTAGAGGCACTCATTCTTTCTCACCTTTGACAGCCTCCGGTCGTCCCCACGCTGCTCCTGCTCTGCACGAGACCACGGAGAAACTCCCAACAAGGTGAGTTTCTTTAACTCTGTAAGAGCCTCTGAAAACACGCCGCTTTCGCTCCCTTTGAATGGAATGCAACACTTTCGACTTGGCTAAAATGTTTGAGCAAAAATGTTTGCTCGAGCATGAGCAATCAACGTCTCCTGCGTTCTAATTTGTCACAAAACTTTCTTTACCCCCAACTTTCCAGGACGAAAGCAACGTTCGCCAAAGAGGGTAAGTAGACAAAACTCATTTCTAAATACACAATTAAACCCAACTAATGTGCATGGTGTTAATGGTGTCTTTTCTGTTCACAGGTACAAATCTTCAAATGGACTAAACACGGGCCACTCGCTGTGCGTTTTAATGTGAACTTTAAGTCCTGAACCATTTGGAGCAAGCCCATCTAATGTCTTTTTTTTTTTTCTATCCACAGGCTTTACATCTGCTACAGAATGGCCAAATTGACTGCAACACGGTAGAACTGCCACATTTTAAGATATCGCCGCAAGACAGAGCAAATCCCTAATGTGTCGATTGTCATTTTTGTCTCCACAGGCTCACATCGACGGAACGACCCATAAAATGGCTGCCATCCTGTGGAGTTTTGGGCCCCGGCAGGTCGTTGACATGTCGACCAAATATCGGGGTGCTGTGCCAGGCGCTTGGAAGGTTGAATATTTAAAAGTCAAGAGCTTACGTTATTTCCCGTGTCTTTCAGGCCACCGCGCTGTCGGAGAGGCGTCCAGCTCTGTTCGCCTCACAAGTGAAGCAAACCCTTTCATACACGTGTGACTACTCTTAAGTAAATCAACACATGATTGGGCACAGGTGTCAAAACCAGAAATGTAAGAAAAAAAGTTTGGCTTGAACCACAGGAGCTTCTCCTCAACCAACTCCCAGGAAGCTCGTTGACCTGCTGGTTGAGTAGGCGCACCTGTGGCTCAAATCAAACTATGGCGGGGCTCTTAATTCTGGCCCTCTGATCATTAAAATCTGGTGCATAGCACCAGGGAGGAAACGGTCAGCAAAGTGGCGTCGGCCCAACGTGCGCTTTTGTCCACCAAATGGTGCTCAGGGACTTGCTAGACGTTGTAACGCAGAGTTGTCCCTCCTCACCGTTTGGACCTGCTGCTTGTCAGGCAGGGCCCTCAGGAAACGTGGCGTCACGATCCGCCTGATGTCAGACACGCAGACTGGTGACTGCAGCTCCACCCAAAAAGCACGGAATATTTTGTTTTCACGTACACTCACCTGCTTTTTCTGTGACTCTGCATGCAGTGCAGTTTCCAGTCAGACAGCTGCCTGAGAGCCTCCACCTGCTGGCCAAAGAGGACAAATGCGACAAGCTTGGAGCAGGTCCTCACTGCTGCCTCCATTTTCAACGTTGAAAAATGAGGACCAGAGTAAAACGAAACTGCGTTTCTGGTTTGTAATTGGTGTCAACCAACCTGTACTTTGTCTTTCAGATGGAGCTGTTGGAGTGCAATGAGGTGAAACGTGACTGCGCCATCCGCTGGTAAAAAAATCTCATTTCAACAAGCCTGTTTTCATTTTTCAGTGTTGAAGATTGTTCTTGGGTCCTCCGTGCCACAAGAGGGAGTCACCAGCTCACCGCCAGAGTCTACCTAAGAGCACAGACCTTCAGGCAACACTTTGCTCTTCCTGTTATTCGCAAGGTGCTGAAGTCAAACTTTGGGCCAGCCTGAAAAGTAGGAGACATTTACACTTGTTCACTGCACCATCATGACTTAATTTTTTTCTCCTGCAGGCAGCAGTAAACATGATTGGCGTGTTGCTCTCAAAGTCCCAACAGTTTATCTCCCTGGTAAGTTTCATGCCCAACACATTTTGTCTGCACAAGAAATTGACTTGCGTGTAACTCATGGATGCCTTTCCTCTCAGATCAACACACCTGTCCCACGTCCTCAAGAGCCGACCAGCAAGAAGCAGACAGCCATCTCAACTTGCAACTTTGTCTACTGCTTTTGTCATTGTCTACTCTGCAAAAGAAATAAAGCTTGATTACAAAGAACACTTAAACTCTCAACTTCATTTTTAAACACATCACCAATCTAACTTTAAAAACAAACCTTTTAAAAAACAAAACTTTTGAATTTCTTCAAACTTTTTTCAAAAAATATTTTTCAAATTTTTTTTTCAAAATTTTTTTCCCCAAAATTTTTGCCTGGATTTTTTTTTTCCAGGCAGGAAATTTAAGAAAGTGGGTGTGGTCTGGCAAGAATGAAGACTGACGGATTGGCTGATAGCTGTGAAAGTGGGTGGAGCATGACGATAACATGCTGTGATTGGTGGGAAAGTGGGGAGTGGCTTATGCAAATTAGGTGCTGTCTGATTGGCGGGATCTTTTAGGGGAGTGGCTATGCAGATAGCGAGCATTCTGATTGGCCAGTATCCAGAAAGTGATCCAAAGTGGGCGTGGCTATGCAAATCGCCGCGGTCTGATTGGTTATGCAGATTAATGCAAATGAGGGCCTTGCCATGATAGGTGGATGTGAAATTGGGTGTGGTTTTGGGCGGGCATTGCAGCACTTAGTCAAAGTTCCACTTGAGTTTTGAGCTCAGACTTGCACTTGGGTCACATCAGACAGTCTCTTAACTGTTCCCGTCGGTCTCACATGACCCAAAAGCTCGATTTCAGGAGTTTTGAGTCATGTGGAGACCAACGGCAACAGTGAAAAGACTGTCTGATGTGACCGAAGCGCAAGTTTGAGCTCAAGACTTCAGTCTTTGAAAGGACTTCGAGTGAGCTGAGGATGGATTCGGTCATGAAAGGCAAAGACTCGAATTCAAGTTGAACAATTTATTGGACAGAAAAGCAAACATGAAATGGGAAATCATTTAACCAGTCAATCTTTGTGTGGGCCAGTTCAAGTTGCACGCACACAAACACTGACGACAGGCCCGAGATGGGAGCATGTGCTTGACCAGCTCATGCGTGAGGTCACTGACATCTCATGACACACCAAAGGGGGACATGAGCACATCCGACTTCTCTCACTGAGACAAAAACTAAGTGCCACCGTGTATTCCACAACAACATGATCACACTCTTCTGGTCAAAGTTTTTAAATCACAGTGAAGTTAGTCATATGTATGTATATTATATAAATGCATACATAGACACATTTTTAAACTAACTTGGTCCACCTTAAGGTTTAAAAACATATTCCAGAAGTGCTTGATGATGTTCGAAGTGGTCTTTGTGGAGTTGACACTGTTGTGCAGTACACTCACCTCCACCTTGTGGTGCAACGTGACATCAGACATCAGCTCTTCAAGCACACCACACAGCTCAGAACTCACACGTGTCCAAATGCAGGTTGGCGTCCCTTCCGCATGTTCTCAGAGTCTTCAATCTGGTCAGGGAGAAGAAAAAAAAACAAAAGTTGTAAGTCACACTCTTTAATCTATAAAAAAAAAGTGATTTATTTTGTAAAGTGGCAGACTTACTTTCAACCCGTCCATTTCCAAACGTGCCCGCACTCGCAATGCATCTGTTTGAGCGATCCACACCTAAAGTACAATGAGCAACCTCCTTTCGGAAAACAAGTTAACAAAGTCACGGGTGCATTTGTGTCAATAGTTTTGAAACAAATCTGCCCCCCCCGATGTGAAGCCATCACACTTCCACTGTTGATAGCAGCTTTGCTGTGGAAAACATACAAAATAGTATTCAAATCAAACGCTGTTCTCGATCCTTTTTGATTGACAGCTGAGGTCTACTTGTCGGCGGCGTGCTAGCTAACTGCCCCGTTTGCTGACGTTGTTTTTTAAGGTAACTTCCAGTGACTTTGTGAGTCACAACAACAAACTTAGAGAAGCAACGTGTCGTAATAACGCTCCCCAAACATCTACATCAATACACTCACAGATAAATGGCGAAGTTAGTTTATAATATTAAAATTACTCACTGAAAACAGGGCTTGTGGACAGCGGAAACACTTGCTCATTGAGCCGGATGTCGTACCGTTCTTGTGCTTGTTCTTCTTCTTCTTCTTCTTCTTGCTGGATTGGATCGCCTTAGTTCATATCGCCCCCTACTGTCCGGGAAACCACAAAGGCGTTTGGCAAGAAATCTGAATCTAATTTACAGTATTAGCCAAACACAAAAGCATACCTGTCAACTTGTACGTTTTCCTCGTATTTATACGTTTTTTTTTTAAAAATCATTTCAAATCACTTACGGCGTAATACAATTTTTATCCGGGAAAAAAATGTGAACCGATCTCACAAAGACCATTTTGGCTCAAATCCAGATCGTCTCACCTGCTGGTAGCCAACGACAATGGCGTCGTTGATGTCACACGATTCCCAAATCCAAAATGGCCACTCCTACATCACTTCCTGTCCTGAAAGGAAGTCGCAAATTAACTCATAAAACAGAGAAAAGTTGTCAACTCTACCATTGTTATTGAATAAATGAATAAACACAATATATAAATATTATGATTATTATGTTTTTATTTTATTCAACGAATAAAAAATTGTTACTGTTGACACCGAGCTCACTTACTACATGGCCTCGAGCGCAGGTTTCCTAATGATCAAACAGCCGTCGGCTCCGGACCCGAAAGGAGGCAAAATGGAATTTGTGGTTGAAAGCTCCATCTATCAATCAAACCTTTTTTTTTGTCCAGTAGCACTTCTCCTAACTGTGGTCATAAGCGAACTGGATATGATTGCACCACCTTCGAAATGTAGGTAAGTGGAAAGCAGCTGGCTCAAAATAATAAATAACGCTAAGTTTTGTTCGACCGAGAATTTTGTCTGTCTTGCCGACAAAGTACGCTTTTTGCCTTGAGTGCTTTGTCCATGTGTCGGTTTTTTTTTTTTTTTTTTTTTTGCATTGCTTGTAAACACGGCAAAGACCGCAACCGGCGCTCATGGTAATTATCCCCTCTCAGCTGTCATTTCACAACAATTATTCTCTGCAGTGATGGGGAGTCATTTGTCTACTTGGATCCATCGTCAAGGGACGGCCGCCGTGGAGAGCACTGACAAGGGCCCAAAGAAAACGACACCAGGTAACATTTGCGGAGTGAAGCATTGTTACGTGCTGCGGTTGCCATGTAAATATCGCCGGCCTTGCACAGCTGCTGTAATTGTTGACACATTGAGCACCTTTCTCGGGCCATTTCATTGCATTAAGCGTGAGGTTTCCGCAGTGCCATTCTAGCAGCCCTAAACAGCCTCCATTCGGAGCATTCGCGCGTTATGATACGGAATTATCAAAAACTGGGAGGGGAAGACGGCGCCGGGTATTCACGCCGCGTTGCCCGGGGTGAATTTCGGTGAACGCGCATCCGCGGAGAAACCCCAAAGGTGTTTCTCTCGTTTTCCATATCACTCCAGGGAGAATGGAAAACCTCTTATCTGACTTCTCCACTCAGAAATTAGGAACCGAATCGTTGGCAATAGGCAGCCCACGACGCTGTTGCCGTCTTTGTCCACCTTCGCTGTTGACATTTCCTGGCGTCCTGCCGATTGCAAATGACGATTTGTCACATGTTATGATGCGGCTCCTTTGTTCCCCGGCAACGAGAAGTCCTTGGTTTGCCCGTGCGCAAACTCTTTCCAATCTTCTTCACAGACAAAAAGACTTGACTGCAAGCGAGAAATTTCGTGGCTCGAGTCAGACTGACTTGCATGGAACAGTTTCTAAAAAAAAAAAAAAAAATGGCGTTTGCAAAAGTAAAGATGCGTCTCTCTGCGTTGCATATCAGTTCCCAGTCGCGCGTTCTCCGGCTTCATTGGAAGCTCGGCTCTAATCGTAGCGAGAGGAAGGCGCTTGTGGCCTGTGAGGGAGGATGGCGAAGCAGTTGGGCAGGGTGTCCGTAGCAGAGCGCGTCAGGACTGCGGCCCCCGATCCATCTGTCTTCATCAGTGTGCTGACCGAGGCCCGCAGGAGCTCGCAAAGCACCAGCTGCTAGCTGCCTTTTATGCTGATTCCCACCGAGTGGGACATATTTACACTAATATCAGACCGGAGGGTCTCTCAGCTCCAGTTCTCACTTAAAAAAACAAACAAAAAAACCAAAAATGCTTCAACATAACCGAAGCGTACTAGTTGATACCTTCCCGAGGTAGCCTCGGTGACGGTTACTTTCCTCGGGTGATTTCACTTGGACTTCCACCTCCGACTGCGATGCTCATTGCTTATTGAAGCGACGCGTTTTGGTGACGGCAACGATTGGACGCCAAGCTGTTCCCCAGCATGGCCTGATGCTAATTGCCCTCCTCGAAACTGTCGCCTTCATATCGACTAAGACCACGAGCTCCAAATGATGGTGGGTGCCAGCCTGGTGGAGACCCCGAAGCCAAGACTCCCTCCCGTCCGAGTGCAAATCAATTGCGGCCTGAAGGGCAATGCGATTAGTGCTCACTTAATGTGCTTCTTCCCCCCCACCCCACCCCCCGTTTCCCACCTACAAGCTTTTTATTTGGTCTGTGGATTGGAAATGCACATTAAGAAAGTATAACGTTTGGGGAAATGTCTTTTTAAAAGACCCGCATTATTTCAACTCTTTGTATTCAAAGTATGTTTTGCAATTGGATTGCCGAAGGAACAGCGAGTGCTTTCCAATGAAGCTGCAAAGCTGAATTTGTAGAGCCTTAAAACACACTTTCCGATGATTGCAAACACATTAAGGCACACAATACGTTGAGAGGGAGCAAGTGCAATAGAGTAACTGCATACCAGTCACTCTGTTTTTCAGGCAAACAAATTGTTTTGGGCTTTTTTTTTCCTAGCAAACCTCATTTTTTTTTTATCTCACACTACCCCCAAAATAATCATGCCCAAAGATGTACTTTATAAAATGACCTTAAGCGGCAGTTGTCACTTTCTGTCGGCCTAAAAAGCAGGATCACAGAGGATGAACTCGAGTATATTCAAACTAACTTCCTATTTTGTTAGTTATTTGCGGTACAAAATGTCTATTAAGCCGAATTAGCTGTTAAAAAATTGCACTGCATGCCAGTGTATATGGAGAGTGTCGTCATGTACTTTCGTAAATGAAATAAGCCTCAGTCAGACCTGCAGCACTCGTATCTGAAAAAGACCGCATGTCTTCATCCGTCATCTCCTTCGCCGAATGGAAAGAACGAAATGTCGGACCGCTCCGGTCTCGATGCTTTCAACGGAGTCGGCTGCCGCGCAACAATTGCGCTCATTTTGTGTGTGTGTGTGTGTGTGGGCGTGCGTGCGTGTGAGAGACGAGAGAATGGATGCCAGTGGCGCGGTGACATTCGCTGGCGGCGCATAAAAGGAAAACGTCCTGTTCGCCATCTTGGCCCGTCGTAAGGAGACACGAAGCCGCGGGGAGCCGAGATGGAGGGACGCAGGTGTCTGTGGGTGGTGTCATGTTGCACTTGTCACGCTTGTGTGTGCGTGTGTGCGAACGCTCTGCCAGTACGTGTCCTGTGAGGCGGACAAAACCTCAAAATGCTAAATCGACTAAAGTACGACGGTGGTTTCGTTTGCACGCTTTGTAACGGGGTGTATGGCATCGCGGCTGTTGCCGTGGCAACGGTGGATTACGAAGGCTCACTATGAGTGACCTGTCCTGGACAGCTCGGGTTCGCATGGTGTAAATGTGATGCTAATCATGCATGTGAGAACAGAAAGTAGCCCCCCCCCCTACCCCCACCCCATCAAACATTCTCTCGTGTGCATTTTAACATCCTGATTCGTCTTATTTTTCCGAATGTTTGTATTTCAACGGTTTGACTGGAATGAGATCAAATGAGCGTCGGTTCAAGCATGGCTCGGCCGTTTCCTTTCGCTTCGACTGGACTCACTTCGGCTTTTACCTTCTTTGGCTCTCCTCCTTCTGTATGTTGAAATGTTGATGAAACACCACTTTACTTTCTGTTACCGGCGTTTTCATCATTTCTTTATAATCTTTCTGTTTCTTTTTTTTTTTTTTTTTCCTCTCTTCTCACCTCCTTCACGAAGAGAAGGTCCCGGAATTGGCAGTTCACCCAAAGAGGGTGAAAATGTGCGCTAAATATAAAGCAAAGTAGAGGAAAGGGGGAACAAGGCGCGCCGAGGTCGGCCCTTGTTTTCCAAAACGCTAACCTTTAAAATGTTAATTGCTGTACTTGGTGTCAACTCATCGGAGACGGCGCGGCCGCCTAAATATAGCCGCCGCCGCCGCCGTTCCATTGAGCGTTATTTATATTGCATCAGGCAGCTTCCCTCGTCGTGTTCTACCATCCAGAACGATGAAAGTTTCAGCACGAAGCCTCACGTGGGGGGCGCCAGACGTCGAAAAGGGCCGCTTGATTTGAAGGTGGGACGATTCGATTCGTCGCAGTCGGAGTCGTGCTCGATTCTTCCCATGAGATCATTTGCACTTTTTCCGCTCTTGAGTCTTGATTGCTGGCAAGAACCAAAAGAGCCATCGTGCCGCGCCGCATGCGGCTGCAAAAAAAATTACTAAGGAAAAAAAAATGAGAGAAAGAATATTTCCCTTTTTTAAATCACAGCCTGTTTAAAGATTGATCAACTCTGTTGCGGAGTATTTCCAACTCCCTTCTTGCACAGAAAAGGAAAAAAAAAAAAAGCGCTCCAGCGTAACAGAGCCGAAATTCTGCATGAGCGAGCAGCTGAAAAGGACAGGTTGAAAACAAAAACAAACAAAAAAACGGTTGTGGAGGTAATGTGAGGAGAAATGTTCAGCCTTTCCAAACACACAAGAAAAAAAAAAAAAGCATAGCAGCCGGAGAGTATCCTGAGAAAAACTTTAAGGGTGTAGCGTTGGCTTTCAAATGTCTTTTCCGACGCTTATTTTTACACTGTAAAAAAAAAAAAAAAAATGAAGGTTGATTCAAATGCATCACCTGTGGTGCGACGACAGGCTAACTTTTCCCCGATTGAGCATCAGCGGCACGCTAAGACTCTTTTTTTTTTTCGCTGACGTCGTTTTCCCAGATCAAGCGTCGGCTGACCTCACGCGGGTTCCGATCGGAGATGCCGATGAGTCAAATGAAAGTCAAAACCGGCGTGCGAAGAGTGGCGAGTGCAAAAGATCACGTGTACGCGTGTTCTCTTGACGGCTGGCCAATTAATGTAGCGGCGGCGGGCCGAGGTGCTGTCAATGCAGCAGTTTGTTGCGCGGTTATAATTAGTCAGCGCGCCAGTTGGGCAACGATCGCATTCGTAGCGCAAAAAAAAAAAAAAAAAAAAGAAAGAAGCCCTGTGGCAAAAAATCGACAGTGCGGAAACATCCGAATCCACGTGAATCGTACAAAGGCCTTTTCGAGAACATATTTCTTGGTGATTTCGGGTTGCGCAAGCGCGACTTATCGCCAGCCGCCACCCGTCGAGGCACCTCGGGGGAAGCTGCGAACGGCGGGTGTTAATAAACCCGTTGCCAATTCGCGCACCGCGTTGCGCGTTGTCAACACTTCCTTTCCGAGAAGGCTCTAAAAGGTTCGGGGGGGGAAGTCGCAGGTTGACACTCGGCGAGCTGTTGCGTACTTGCAAACCTCACACACGCGGGGAGAAGATCACGTGAGCCTGTTGGCACTTCCAAAAGTTGCGCAAGATGACGCCCCCCCCAAAGGGGAGACTTGGAAAAACCGGACTCTTTTAAAAACTGGATTAAAGCCGCTGGATAACTATCTGTCTTATCCAAACACGTGATTGCGCCAGTTGTTTCCTTTCTTCTCCGTTCAAATCTTTTCCAAAGAGCTCGATGAGTGCCAAGGAGCCTTTATAGCATAACAGAGTTTTTTTTGTGTGTGTGTGTGTGTGTGTGTGTGTTTTTTTTCTTCTTTTCCCGTTCCAAAAAAGAAAAACCTCAATCTGATGCACGAACATCTGCCATGTTTGCGGCGGAGTTGAATCGAGGACACATCTCAACTTTTTTCGCATGCCAATTCGCCGGTAAGCAAACAAGTACGGACAACGCTGCATTTCTTCGAACTTTGTGATCTCCCGGCCATCCAATTATTTTCGCCGATATTCGAAATGATAACTTTATACTTGCCTCTATTGATTGGTTCCCAAAGAGTTTCTGTCCTTTTCCGTAGTCCATCGCCTTGACTGGTTAAGTGGGGCCCGAATTTGGACAGTTTCACTCCAGGGTGGAGTCACTTTTGTTGCCAATGGTTGACATTATTGACTGTGTGTTGAAATTTTTTTTTTTTTTATGGGGCTGGAATTGAGATTGTGATCTGAGCTATGCACTGACTTCTTTTCACTGTTGACCTTTTTTCGTCCGACACTTTAAAAGTACAGCTATAGCACGAAATGCTAGCTTCAGCTCGTGTCGGCATAGCATGCGCTGCAGCCTGAGCATGTGGAGGGAGGGGGGGAGGGGGGAGGGCATGTTCAGCAATCAAATGTGCACCAAACCTGTCTTGTTTCTTCATGAAGGAGTGGAAGCGACTCGATACATGCGTCCTCCTGATGTTTCCTTCCAATGTAGTGGTTGTAGTGTATATGCTTTCATTTCAAGCCCAGAGGGGGCACTGTGTCACTGCGCAGGGGGGGGGGGGGGGTGGTGCACTCCGGGTCAGTGAGCAAACTGCAAACATTTATCCCTCCACCCCCACACCCTCCCAGCCCCGCCTCACCTTACATCACCACCTCTCCTGACAAAGTGCATACGGCTCCTCCGAGGCATACTAATGCCCCTGATGTGTATTAGCCTCGGAAATCTGCCGTTCAGCGCGGCCGCAGCCAGGTGCCGGAAACGTGAGCGCGAGCCAGGACCCCAAAACATACGCCGACCTAATTTTTTGGGACCGTTAAGACGTTTCGAATGATCCATCTTACAGAAATGAATCGACACAAAAATGTGCTTTGTCACCTCGGTTTCTTCGGCGGGCCATGACAGGCCTGCTTCTCTCTGACTTGCCGCAATGTGAGCTGCCCGTCACGCAAAGGATCAATTTCTATGTCGTGGCTCTTCTGAGCCGCGGCGATGCGTCGGTCGTGCGCGCGGGGCACCGTGTGGTGTCATCGTTCTGCAAGGGGTTGAAATGCTCCAGAGACCACAACAATCAAATAGGATCAGATAGCAATCCTGTCCAAAAATATGGATGCCTAGTTTGGATTGATCGAGGTGTGAAGGTCACCATTTTGGATGGATTCTTGAGTTTAAAGTTCACCCGAGCAGAATCGCTGTAGTTACCCAACGCTGCTTTTTAGCCTGCTCTAGTCAACTGCAGTAAGTAGCGCAAGCTGGACACCTGACAGTGGACCAGTCACGGCCAACCGGGTCCAATTTTGGAACCAACAGACTTTGACAGGCATTGTGCTTAACGCTGAAAGTATCTAATATCACGTGTCGCAATATTTCCGCCTCAGCGTTCCTCAAATGTAAATTTAAGTTCTTCACTAACGACAAGAAAGCAAAACGCAAATCGTCCGACTCATTTTCTCCCTCTTAGGAAACATGACAGATGAAAAATGGAGGTAGGTGGGGGGGGGGAGAATTCCAGGCAGCTTTAGCTTTGAAACAGCGTGTGAGCTCGCCTAGACCAATCTCTCCTTCGCAGGCGTGCGCCGGTGCGCTGCGGGGGAGCCACGGCGGCGCTCTGTTGTGCTTTGCAGCGAAAAATGAGAGAAAATGGCAGCAAATGAAGTTGGCGGGCTGCGGAGTATTTTTTTCTCCGCTGCTGGCGGTAATGAACAGGCCTTGGAAACAGACTCGGGAAGGGGTGGGCGGGGGGGGGGGGGGGGGGGATTGGTCCCTGGTAGGCCTACTCTTTCTCATCTGTAAGGTGCACTGACCATGCACGCACACACACAAAACTGTGTAAGTGGGTGCAATTTGACAGGAAATGATTAAAATACATGAAAAAGTCGATTCCAGTCTTGCGAGTACGCTTGTTTCACCAGAAGAAGGTGGAAAACGGAAACGATCGACTGTTAGGGCCTTTATTCGAATGACATCCGGTCCACATACTGTCATGTTTGCCTCGCGGCATCAACGCTTGAGTCATTTTCTAACCGTTGACATATATATATATATATATATATATATATATATATATATATATATATATATATATATATAAATAAATACCAACGTGAGAGCAAATTGTCCATTATATCGGTGTGCTTTTTTTTCATAACATCAAACGCCCAATGCAGCTTGATATTCCCTATGATGGGACAGCCGCCCCTACCAACATGGCCGCCACGTATGTACATGCCTTATTTTTAATGGGAAGCCCCACCCCCTTGCCAACATGGCCCACTTTTTGAGGCCGATCTCGTCTACTTTCGCCTGCTCTAGTCTACTAGAAGTCAAATTCCAGAACTCACAGACTTTGGGTATTTCCTCTCCATTGGTTCCGCGTATATGCTGCTTTATTAACTCCCCCACGACTTGTTTTGTATAAAATACAATGTATTTAGTGGCCAATGATGAATGCAGTGCTCGCCTTCCCAAAATGGGGCAAAGATGAATATTTCATCGGGTGTTTGTGATTTGACTGGGCATAATGACTTGATTCATAAATAATACTCGCTCTCTCTCTCTCTCTCTCTCCCCCTTCTTGCGTTTTATTTATTTGATTGTGTCTGAGCCGAGAATCAAATATTAACAAGAAGACAAATCAAATGTTGCCACGGTGTTAAGTCTCAACCCGGGCTGGCTTCATCTTGTGGCTTTAAGGGCGCTCAAAGAGTCGAGACGCTCCGCACACGCCCCATCGATCGGCCGCCGTCTGAGTGTGAAATTGACTCGACGCTCGCGTTAGTCGTCGACGCGGAGGACTCGCCCCCCCCCCCTCCCCCGCGTCATAAAACGTTGACGCGATGGATGGAATTGCGCCGATAACGTGGGAAATGTGCTTATGACGAATAGTCCGAGGAGGAAGCGCTCCATAAAAATAAAAATGAGCTTTTACGTCGCAAATAAAAAATAAATAAATAAAATACAATTACAAAAACAGTCTGTCGATAAAGCGCAGTTGTCCAGTTGCATCACTGTTAAAAAAAATCTGACACGGCGCCATCCAGGTTGTCGAGCCACTGGGGTTGCCGCGGCGTTGAACAAAAGCCTTAAAATGACCGTGTTGCATTCAAGGACCTCTTTGCCCGCTGAAGAAGGCTCGATAAGATGATTACAAGGGCCGCCGCACAAAGCCGCACGAGTAAACACGAATGCCGAGCCGCTTTTGTTCATCCTCCCGATTGCGCTAATTAAACATCCCGATGGAGGAGTGAGTGCCTCGGCTCTGGAACGCCCGCCGCCCTCTCGTTAGCGCGGCCGACATTACCAGTCAAAGGGCCTCGTTAAGACTCAAACCGGTCCCCAAAGTGCTGAATGGGAGCCTCCTCACTTCAAGACCACCTTGACCTCCGAGCCTCCGTTAATTTCGCAACATGACACGCAGACTCCTCTGTGTTTTTTTTTTTTTTTTTTCACGTTTAACCTTCCCCTCCCACTCTTAAGTCGTTATCTCCCGTCTCTCTTTTTCTCTGACTCAGCGTGACGTCTTTCGCTGCAATGTTTATCGCCAATGAAATATTTAGTACCCCAAGGCCGTGTGTACGTCGTCGTGCACATTTCGGCACACATCCCCGAACAAGAGATGACAGATGTGGACATATCCACATGATCCCCCCCCCACCCCCATTTCCGCATTCCAGCTTTCACACGTACTGTAATTCCTCCCGAAATTGCAATTTCTAGTTAGCATCGCGGTACGGAGTTGCGCTGTATTAAATATGAATCATTTTTTATACGCGCCTGTCGCGCATGGCGCAAAATGTTCTGCATGATGCTCAAGTCGGCAAGAAGGGCTTTTATGAAACGGAGCCTGTTAAAAGTGGTCATGCGGCAATTTCGGAGCCAAGTTTGATTAAAGTGATTCTCCCTGATGCTCGGCTGTGCACTAAAGAGTGACGCTCCACTCCGGCGTATTTCTCGAGCACTTTCAAACAACCGCCGCTGTCCATGGAGCAAGAAATAAATCAAACGACAGCAAACAATGAAGCACATAAATTAATAAGAAAGACCGTAGAAAGCACAAAACAAGTCCAACTCAAAATCAAGTCTCATGCCGAGTCAAAATCCAAAGAATAAAAATGAGTTTTTAAGATGCGTAAGGGGCGAAGACATTTGAAAACAAATAATCGGCTCTTGAAAAGAACTCTAGAATCAAAACATTGCAATGTCCTTCAGAATTGTCGTAATTGTTCAGCCTTCTCTACTCGAAATGTCTTTTAAAAAAATAAAATAAAATTTTATTGCTGTAATTAGCCACCAAGTCAGTAACACCTAGCTAACACGTGCGCACGGCTACAGATGGTGCGAGTGGAGAGACGCGTGAAGGCGAAGCCTTCTCGCAATCTTTCACACCTCATTTGGTGGCAGCCATTGTTTCGCCTTCAGCTTTGCTTGAAGAAGCTTAAGCATATTCCCTCGCAAGTGTTTATTTTTAGCGGGAAGGTGGTTGGTGGGAGTGTGAAAAAGACAATACAAACATCTCATGCAAGTGAGACTTTTTTTTTCGCTGTAGTCCGAGCTTGGCTTTTCAGTTTTCGGTAAAAGTTTCCTTCGGAGAAGTTGTACGGCCGCTTGAACGGGAATCAAAAATCGGTTGCATTCATCCATCCATCCAGTCGTCGGGCGTTGATGGATGTTACCGGCACCTCCTTGGAGCGCGCCATTCGGTTGACTACCCGGCTCGTCTCCTCCCCCCCCCCCCCCCATCCCGCCGCCATCTTGAGCATCGACAGCGAGCGCAGGGTTTGCGTTTGCCATCCTCGCAAGTATTTTCAAAGCGCAAACGTCATTCTCTTTTGCCTGGCGCCACTTTGAATGACAGCACCAACCCCCCCCCCCTCTGTGTGAGTAGCGCTTACATTTCCTGTGGTGCGCCGTCTGCCACCTCAAGTTGTTTTGGCCCCCGTGTTTGTTTGCATATTGGCATGCGGCGCGCCACCTGAAAGCGCCCGCTTCCTGTTTGATTTAGTGCGCACAAAAACTCTTGAAAGATGTTGAATTTGCTGTGATGGGGAGAGAAAACAACTGGAGGGAAAAAAAAAAAAAGGAAAAAAAACGAGATGTCTTGCCTGTCTAAAAATACTCAAGTCCGGATGTATATTTGTATTCATTTTTTTTCAAAACAGCCCCAGCCTTGGAAAAAAAGACTGGAAAATTGCCTTCTTCAACCCTGAAACGGTAAATGAGGAACATTCGCAGCCTCCAAAGTAATAACCATAACCATAAGTCATGTGTTGAAAGGGCCTCCAGCAAAATTCTTAATCCTCTCGCAGCCAAAAGCGGCTTAGGTGCTGGATACAAGAGATGACAGGTGACTCCAAGCACTCCTGAGCCGCAATGTCTCAAAAGCTGAGATGCTGCACTGATGCCGGATGTTAACTTTGCCTTGACGGAACAGTTGAGATTTTTTTTTTGGAGATTTTTTAAGACTCACCACCTGCTTGCCCGCCGTGTTTGAATCTTACACGTGCGACATAAAAGAGGTGATAAATGTCACGCTAGCACCTATTTCTCTGGCAGCATAGCATTTCCAGCGCGGTGATTACCCGAGCCGCAATCCTTTCCAAGGTGGTGATGTCACCTTGACATTTTAGCGACTGCTGCCTTGTTGTCATAAAGCCTCGAACGTTACCCGCTTGTAGTCCAACGCCGATTCGTTGCAGGAATTGAACCGACCGCCGCATGCTATTTTCGCGTTGGCACCGCTTACGCGTTAGCGCTTCTCGGCTCCATTATGGAGGAGGGCCGTCATCGATCATCCGGGGGCTGGCTCAGGAATCCGCTTCCACGCGAACGTATTTTCCAAATTAAAAAAATTTGGCGCGCCGTCCAAAGAGATGACGGACGGGGCAATCCGGTTGCAACTTTGAACAAACGATGGCGCGCGTTGCCGAAGGTCACCTTGAAAATGCCACCAGATGTGGGAAAAGAACAGGGGTGCCTTGAAAAAACGACCAATCTGCCAGGATCAAGGATGAACCGCTCTGACCCCCCCCCCCCCCCTCCGCCCCACCGCCTCCCGCTCTCCCCCTTGCTTCATCAAACAAGAAGCAAAGATAAAAATAGCTCCTCCTACTTCTGACAAGGAAAAATGTCCCGGGTTCAAACGAAGCTCTGCCGACAGGCCCCTCGCTCGGAGCGCACTTGCTCGAGATAAGCTCTGGTGTGGCCCGCGCACATTTATCACGTTTGTTTGGCATTTGCGGCGCCGACCACACAACCAACACATAGATGGAGAGAATAGGAAAAAAAGAGAGGCGTCCATTTAATGTGCGTTCATTTTTTTTTTTTTTTCTCGTCGGTGTGACGGCGAGTATCTGAGAGCCAGGACCCAGTTTGGTTCCCAGCGAGTCTAAACAAGCTGCGCCGCGCCGTGCCCACCGGAGTGCAGCCTGCATCTCATCAGGTTATTTAGTAATGAATTCGGTCGACCGTGGCCCGGCCTTGCGGTGGCTCATTACTCCCGGTGGATCGCCACTTTATTACGGGCCATCATGTCAGAGTGAAAGTATGATACATGGCTCTAAAATAGTCAACCGTAAAGCAGCATTAATTTGGTCCATTTTGTGTCCGATATAGTCCTCAGTTGAAGGGAGCCCGGAGAGAGCGAGAGAGAGAATATGAGCTGTGCGTGGCTCGGCCGCCTGCTTGTAAAAAGAGATGTCGGGGTGCTTGGGATAAATGATTCAATTTGAATCCTGCGTTTTATTTATTTATTTATTTTTGTGGGGGGGGGCGGGCGAAGTACAACAAACCTTCCATTGGGCGACAGGTGTTGAGAGCGATGCCACTTGAAAGCAAGAATGGGCCCGCCCGTAATGTACTCGCCGGAGCCATTTTCCCGGATGCGCACTCGCTCTGAATAATGAAAATGGCTTCGCTCAACAGATCCATTCAGTCCTTAAACAGCCGCGCGGTGTGCAGAGGCAAATAGAATACCTGATGTTGATTCGAGTGGCGCCCGTGAAGAACGAGAAGTGGCGCTTTTTTTCCTTGATCAAATTAGAACGGTGGCCCGTTTTTGTTTATTTGCTAACGACGTGCTCTTGCAAGCGCATTGTGAATCATCGTTGCTGAAACAGGGGGCCCCCTTTCTGGCTCTTAATAAGCAGCAGCCATCACTCCCTCTACCCCCTAATGGCTCCATCGCGTTGGCCGGCTCCCGCGGGAGCGCCAGCGGTGGGGCTGGCTGCGCTTTTGTAAACGCCGCCGCCACCTCCCATTTGCTGGAAAAGGTCTGCGAAAAGAAGCCCAAGTGTGTGCGCGCGCCACACGTCGTGCTATGATGAGCCGCTGATTACGGAGAGCTACTTATTGTCATTGACCACCAGCATTTGCATCGTTTGTCAATGACGTAGCAATTGGACAAAATTAGCAGGGGTTTTTCAAGGACCCCTGGAAAGCTTGAGGGGACCACAGGGGGACCCCAGGGGGACCCCTAAAACCAAAATGGCTGACTTTCCATCACTTTTTTTTGTTCGTGGGATGTTGAGGTGTTTCCGTCTCCGCAGTTTTTGAATTGAATCGAATTGAATTCAACTTTATTGTTGTATTGATTGGTTGATGTCGGAGCGGCCGCTATTTTCATCTCCGTTTGATTGCTGCTGACGTATGTGGCCGTCTCGATGCCTTTTCCTCCCTTTGCCTCAATTTTCCTCCGAGTGTGTTCATTTCTGTTTGAGCCCTTTTTTTAAATTTTTTTTTAATTGTTTGTTTTTATCGCCGTTAAACATTGCTTGGGGAAAAAAGAGGCGCGTTTTTACAGTCTGCTTCCATTGTGTTAATCTTTCGTCGGAGAGATTCTGCCGAGAGTCTTTAAGTCATAATACCTACCGGAGGGCTTTTTAAAAAAACGACAGACCACGGTGGCCGTTTTTCATGTGGTTGCCAGGGAAACGGGTGAAATCAAATGCGCCGATCTGTGAGCAAGCGCGTCCTGCCTGCTGCTCGCCGACGAGAACCGTGTGAATATTAGAGGGTCTCTTGAAAAGGTTTGTACAAACAGCAAAGCGGTTTATAGACAAGGGTTTGGATCTCCCTTGGCGATAAAGTCTCGCTCACAACACACCCCAAAATCGCCTTATATTACACCCCCCCCCATGCCCCTTGCAATATCCCCCGAAAGTGGGAATATGTCTTCCTACTCTGGTGGTTTTGTTATGATCCTTAATATTGTCCCGTTGCAATGTCAATCATTTATGACGTGTCGGCCATTTTTTTTTTTTTTTTTGTCGCTCCACGCGTCCTCTTTAAAGGAGCCTCTGGGCTATGCTCGCCTTTAATTGGCCAGCCAGTACTTTGCGGTCGCCGGGCCATTGATTTTTATTTGCGTTGTTATTTGTTGATGGATACAAAGCCGGTGGCGTTCTATGGCTCACGCTTGCCGGACCGGCATTGAGAGAACACACTGGGAAGTGTTTGCGTGTGTGTGTGTGTGATTAAAGTTAGATTTAAAAATAATAAATAACAAAGACTCCAAGCGGAGCGTGCTTCTTTTGACAATCTCGCGACTGGCAAGTGAACGAGTGCATCGGCGAATATGAGGCGTTTCTGATGAGTGTTATTTGATCCGATTTTGTTACCGCAAGTTTTATGTTGTGCCACCAGATGGGGCTATATTTGCGCCATTCCAAGTGCGTGTAGTAGATAATGGCGTCTACACGCGACGTGACGAACTAGTTCCAGTGCGATACGCATCATATCATGAATATACTTTCTGCGTGCGGAGAAAAAAGGACATCCGCAAATTAGGAGCCGCGACACCTCCCAAGCACCGTTTGCTCTTGATCCGCCGGATGCTAAATTTCCAGTCTTTGAAGGTCAGACGTGGCCTCCCGCAGCTTAGCGGCGGAAGGTCGCCCCACGCTGGTGTCGTTCGGGGCGCGTTTGCTTCTGGCGCGCGTCGCCTCCGTTCGGATCAATGCGCGGATAAAGCTTTGTTGAACTTTTTGTAGGCCGACTTTGACGCATCTCGCCAGCTCCCTTTCACCATCGCTCGCATTGAGGGGCTGCCAGAGTTGATCCCACTCAATCCGCGCTCGCGGCCCGTGACAATGATGCTAAATGGATTAGTACAGGTGGATTATTGGCATTGTTGCGAGTCGGCGGCGTCCGGGCGCTTGCGCCGCGCTGCCCGAGATGTTCAAAGTGCGCGCGAGAGCGCCCTCAAGAGATCAAGGCAAAAAGGGAGCCGTGGAATGTATCAGTCGGCAACAATGCGGAGTGTCTTGGCCGCGGATGAGTCGGCCGGGATGGATGGTCGCTTGGACCGGGACAGAGGAGGGGCCACACGGCGGGGAGGGCCTGGAAAGAGGGAAGACAGATGGATGGAGGTGCGAGGGAGGGAGGGAAGCGGCAGGCGGCAGGCGGCGGCGTGTCGACGGGGGAAGAATTGTGTTTCGGTAGCGCGATGCCAAAAATATGCTTCCATCTCGCTGCCAGGGCACACGGTGGGGGAAATATGAATGGCTGGAGTTCGGCCCACGATAAACGGGGAGGTGACCATTCGCAATTGTGTGCTAAACAAAAGCGGGGTTGACGGGGGGCGTGGTCAGGTGTTGAGTGACAAAATTGCGAGCCAAAAAATACGCAGCGATCGGTTTCAATCTGACAGCGACTTGCTAGCTGTCACGATATTCGACCGATGAAAAGCATTTTTTCTGACGTTATTTTGCGGAGGGAGCAGATGACGTGACAGAGGTGTCGCGAGCTATCGCGGGGGAAGGTCAGACGAGTTTCGGAAATGTTTTGATTTGCCCAAACTCTTCTGATGTGAAGTTGTGAAAGAACCCGGGAGAGGATTAGAAAGTCTGTCTGGCTTAGCTGTTGAGCGAGTCACTCTCAGCGCCGGTGTGGGTCGCGAGCTTTTCGCGAAATGTGCAATTTAGCATGAAGACAATTTCATACTAGCGCTTACATTTTTTTTATTTTTTATTTTTTCGAGTCACCAGCCCGAGGTGGCATCGCCGAAAGCGTCGCAATTCCGTTTGGTCGTGTGTTCACAGGAACAAATTGTCAGCGGCGATGAAAGTTGGGCCAAGTTGTCTGGCGACTTGATTGTCGGGCTTTTTGATTTATTTGCCTCTCTATCGCCTCCATTGCACGGAGTGTTTCTCTCAGTTGGCCTCGCCGCGGTCACGCGGCGTTATCACGTGCCTTTAAAAACGATGTGAACGCTTCGATGGAGCCGACCGGGGGTTTGTGTGAGTTGAAAAAAAAACCCTCAGCCGCGGCTCCTTATTTGGGGCAGCAAATTCAGATTCCGCTTCCTACTGGCTTGTGGTTCCACTTCATGGACATCGTTGCCCCCCCCCCCCCCCCCCGAAAACATTTTCAGGCGTCTTTCCGACGACATGCATTTACATCCATTTTTTTTTTTTCTTGCACTGATAAAAAAAAAAAAAAGACGGTCATTGCAACAGCTGTCCACAAGGGGCGCCCATGCTCATCATTTGCGCATCCGAAGAGAAGCTTTGACACTCAGTCATTGTTTGGCCGCTGTTGGCCGCAGGGCCTTCAAAGCCTGCTGAGCTCAGCGAACGGACAATTGAACATGGCGCTCGCTTGTCCTCGCACATCGCACTCAAACATGCAACCGAGATCACTCTGGCGAGGCTGGGGTGAGAGTGGGGGTGGGGGGAGGAGACCGTGTTGGAATGCTGTGAGATAAGCGTTTGGAAAGACAACCTCAAATATCGATGAGTGGAAATTCGCTCGTCTTGCTGTGAAAATGCCGCGATGGAATCTATCGTTTGACATTTGCGGCAAAGAGACGTCTCGCCGGACAGGACGCGATGCGCAGATCCTATCGGACTGTCCCACTCGCATCTTCCCAAAGCGCCGAGTATCCGTGCTGTCAAAACGATAACAACTGCGGGGAAGGTCACGCTTTATAACGTTACCTGTCAGGCAGCCAATACGCCATCGCCCTGGAAGAAATTTAATTAACTTGAAACGGCAGCGGCGAGAGAGAGAGAGAGAGAGAGAGAGAGAGAGAGAGAGAGAGGCGACATTAAAGGGATTGAACGATAACCAGCTTTTAATCCCGTCCTGGCAAAAGAATAGACGGGGCGGGGGGGGGGGGGGATCCTTCTCTGTCGAGCCGGCTTGACTTTGGCGGAGGTGGAATTCTTTTGACGTGATATGTGCTGCAATTAGTAGTGTGTGTGTGTGTGTGTGTGGGTGTGTGTTTCCACAATAGATAAAGCAACCTCGCCCGCCATTGATGTATCAAGGAGGACCAACAGGCAGCGACACAGCTAGCTGAGTCGACCATTTTTTTTTTTTTTTACCATCTCCGAAGCCCCACTAGTACATTTTTTCCACCCCAAAAAAAACCCACAAAAAAATGTCGCCATTTGAGCCAGTGATGTGCTTAGTTTTACGAAAAAACGTGTTTGTTGACCCAAAAGCTCCTGCGCTAGCAAAAATAATAATAATGTGCTATTAGCATCTGTTCGGCAGCTTAGCATAGCATAGCATAGCATAGCATCGATTATATTATGTCATATTTGGCAGTCAAAGGAAAGCTTTTATCGTTATTCATCATCGTAAATGATCACGAGGCTGGCCGCGAATCGGAGCTGGCGTGCTAGCCGGGCAGATCCGCCATCGCTCTTCTGGCGTTTGTGAGGATGCAAAAAAAAAAAAAAACACACCAGTTTCAAGGGGGCCTCATGAGAAATGAATCTTGCGGGGGAAAAAAAAGTTTCATTCTTAACCATACGAGACACTCGCCTTTTGGAAGTACTCTCCAAAGCGCGGCGCGTACCGGCAATCTTCCCTTGTATCTAAGCTTCTCCGTATGCGCCGAAACGCAGCAATCCCCATCTTTGAAAATATTCCCTCTGAAGCGCTTATTCTAATGAGCGATCATTCACGCCGCCGACTAATTAGCCCAAATGTTTTATATCGTCTAATCTAAAACAATAATAACGCCCAGTGCGCGGAAAAAGCTCAAGTGAGAGTTGAACAAGCCGTGCTCGGGCTCATTAAGTTTGACGCCGCGTTGCTTTGTTCTATTACAATTGCGAGGAGGAGTGAATTCAAAGGCTAGCAAACAAACCGAATCGAGAAGCTTGTGGTCTGCCTCCGAAAAGTCGTTACCGATCATTCCGACTGCAATCGCGGCATTTTATGGACTGCGGACTTGTTAAAATGCGGACTTATTCTACCGACATTGTGGCGTATGCAAAGGATGCATTGCAGTCACGCGCGAACACGCACCAACGCGCGCACGCACGCACGCACGCACGCACGCACGGCTGTCTGGCAGCGGCTGGCAGTGTGCAAATGAATTTCATATTACAGTAGGTCACTGAATTCATTTCGGAAAAGGCAATTGGTCTAATCTCTCCGGGGACTTGTTGTGAGTAGTGGGCCACATTTACTGCGTTAGCCTTCCACCCCGCCGTTGATTAAGAAATACATCTAGCCGCTATCAAACCATCAACTCGGTGCCATTTATCCTCGGCCGACACCGAGGATTGAACCGCGTTTTGTCCGTAGTTAATTTTGCGAGCGAGAACCGCCTCAGAGGACGGACCAAGTGTTTTTTTTTTTGTTTTTTTTTTCATTTTTCCTCCAGATGAATCTTTTTCAAAAGAGTGCCCTTTGTTTTTATGAAATACTTTGGTGTGAGATGGGCAGGATATGAAGTCTGATGGGAGTTATAGAAGATATGAACTTAACTGTATTTATAGGGCTCTTTAAATTAAAAAAAAGAACTGTAAAATGTCAAGGGATGGCAGAGTAGGAGTTCTGCGTTCTCCTCTTACGATTAAGGGTCAAGAGGCGGCATTTTGGACCCACTGGAGACGCTTCGTGGAGGATTGGCGGACTCCAAAGTCAAGTGCGTTACGGTAATATCGGCTGCATATTGAAAGTCAATACCGCAGTGTGAGTTTTGCTGGGGTTACGGAACTATTTTTTTTTTTGGGGGGGCGGGGGGGGGGGGCAATTCTGCCCTGTGGTGCTCCTGCTCTTTTCCGAAAAAAAAAAAAAAAAAAACAGCTTTCAAGAAGAGAAATATGAGCACTGCATCACCGGCCCAAACATTGGCTGCTAAATGGACCGTGTTTCGTTTTCGCGACGACCTTGCAAAGACTCTCACCTCCTCCGTCCACAACGCGGAGTCGTGTCGCTTGCTCAGCGTTGTCTCTCCCGCCCCCCCGCCCCCTCCGTCGCCATTGTTGCAGATCTTATCGTTCAGCCTATCACGGGGACTAATGACCCCGGCGATCGTCTCTGACCTGTCGGGGCGAAGCGCATCTGCCAAAGAGAAAGGGAGGAGAGTCCATTAAAAGATTAATGCAAGGAAGTGGCCACTGTCCTCGCGGACCTGTGGAGCTGGAAAGCGCTAACGGGGGCGGATTTTGATTTATCGGCATGCCCCCTCCTTACGTGCTTTAAAAAGGCAAAGAAGGATGAGTCGGATGTGGAGGCGGCCCCCAAACTGACAAAATGCGATCCAAGCACAAATTGTCCCCCAAATCGATTCTGTTCAAGTCTACAAATTTCAGATGTGCGTCTCATGAATATTCATGCGGCAAATGGACCTTGATTGCATCGGGTTAAGTAGATAATTATCTTTCGGTCAATGAGGGTCCTTTCTGCTGATCCAGTCCTGGATTGCGGTCCAACGGCCTTTATTTTGGCCTGAATTGGCGGCGTGGGTTCAGTTCTCACTCAGTGATGTCGCGAAAGTCAGCGTGGGGACAAGTTTGATCATGAACCGTCCTTGGATGGTCTCGCGCAACCGTGCATCGAGATAACGGCCGCTCATGATTCGTTTTTTTTTTTTTTTTTTTTCTTTCTTTGAATTGAATTTAGATGAACCGCTCGGGCTCGAGAGAATTTTTACGCCGTACCATCGCGAGTCAAACGCTAATCCCGCCATATTGAAACGTTCCCACTTGAAAACGGTTCGCGAATCGTATCGTAGCATCCACGTCGAGTCGACTTTTGTCGGCGAGAGCACAGCCCTATCGAAATGATCAATGTTCTGTTCTCGTGGCTCCCAATTTCACTTTGAAATGAGACCCATTAAAGTGAAATGTTTACTGGCAAAAATCCCAAACTACTTTTTGTGGTTTTTTTGGCTTTGTTTTGTTTTCGCCAAAGAGATTTGGGAACAACGTTGTGTGAGTGGAATTGCAAGCGTAGCGTGGCAAATTCCGTCAAGACTCATGGCCCCATTTGTTGAACGGCTCATAATGGCCCTCGCTACCATTTACTGTGCGTGCGCCATTAGCCCGTGATGACTTTGCACTTGATGACTCAGATTAACAAGGTAGTTTGGCGTTAGCGCAAGCGCAAATTACAATGGCCGCAAACAATTAGAGTGCTACGAAATCAGCAAATTCGCACATCTCCAGCCATCAATCAAAGTACGGTTGCTTGAGAATAGCCTGGTCAAGATATGAAAGATCGACAAGCAATAATTTTGTACTCTATCGGGTGTTTTC
Organism: Hippocampus abdominalis; assembly: GCA_018466805.1. Classification (NCBI taxonomy): domain Eukaryota; kingdom Metazoa; phylum Chordata; class Actinopteri; order Syngnathiformes; family Syngnathidae; genus Hippocampus; species Hippocampus abdominalis. The sequence goes on along the minus strand of CM031704.1, from coordinate 19,131,551 downwards.
AGGCCACGGACGAAAGTGCTTTGAAATGACGGACAATCAGCCGTAACGGATGGCGCCTCCCCCCCCTCCAATTAGTCGGTTAAATTGAGGTTCCACTCCGTTTGGTTCGAAAGCACAAATATTGTTGGCCAAGCTTAGCCTGATGCTTTTTCGGGCCCGACAAAAATCCTGTCAAGTAAAAAAGCAATGTCACTTTCCATCAACTGGCATTGAAACAATGGCCGGCCTTCCCGTCAGGATGTATTCTTGCGGTTGTAAAAGATGGATGGAACTAAGAAAATGGGCAGCGGAGGAGAAAAGACAAACGGGCGGGGTCAAGGATTGCGGCATTGCCGGAGTGTCGTCCAAAGCACTCAAAGCTATAACAGGATTATTGGGAAAGATACCTCAAGCCCACTTGGCTTATCTTAACGATTGCTTGGCGGGCTGTTTCATATGCAGCGCGCATAATTAAATTGGCGGGTACGGTTCTGCAATCGATATGAGCCCAGTAAAGCTGCGTCGTGCGCGCGCGTGTCAATCTGTTCAACATTGGGAGGACCTTCCTTCCTTTTGGGGGATGGAAAAGCTATTGGATAAATAATCACATTATAATAAATAATATAAATAATAAATAAATAATAAAATATATAAAATATTTTATTACTAAATTAAATATTTATTTTATATAAATTCAATAATATGTTATTATTATTATTAAATAATAAAAAATAATAAACTAATAAAAAAATAATAAATAATCACATTTGTGAGTGTGTTAAAAGGAAGTGGGGAAGCCGGAGGGAGGCGGGGCAGGGGTGGGCCACCCAAATTGCGAGCAAAAATGTTGATGATGACAGAGGAGATGCTTTCGTGCAAACTTTTTTAATAATAATAATAATTCATTTTATTTAAAAGCGCCTTTCATGTCACCCAAGGACACTGTACAGACAAAGAGGAGATGCAGTATAAAAAATAAATAAGAGAAATATTAAATATATTTTTTGACTGGAGACGCCGTTGCAGGACGCGGCTGCTTTAAATGTGGGTCACCTCTCGACGCAACCCTCACGTCGGGTGTCGGCGGGGCCTCATCGGCGTGTAATTATGCCCGGAATAAATCGCGCATTTGGCTTGCGGCACTCCAGCGCATGGCGGCGGCGGCGGCTGCCGTAACGGACGGCGTGGAATCAATTCGTTCTCCCTCCTTCTGTCCTGATCCCTCTTCTCAACCTCCATTTACTCTCTACATTTTTCCATTTCTTTCTCTGAGCCCCCCCGCGACCCTTTGGTCCTCTTGCCATCTTTGTTTCGCTCCCCTTTTTTAAAAAAAATCTTATTCTGCGCTGTCCTTGAGCCAGAAAGAAGTGGCCGCGAAAGTGCAAACTTCCTTGAACCATCCGATGAGAGCGCGTGGATATTGTTGTCCCTGCACTTAGGCGCTCTTTCCGCGCCAATTTGTTTGGCTCGCTAAAACTTCTTCCAATTGGATTTTCGCTTGAAGAGATTATTAGCCAGGAGCCGCCGAGCAGCCGCCGCAATGCCGAGCGACGGCTGCTTGTTTTGCTGTCAAGCGGCCGGCTCAGACTTTGGGTCCTTGAGGCTTTTACCCGGCACTGTCTAGTGACTTCTAGTCGGTCATTTAGCTCTCAGTATTCTCAGTAAATGGGGGGTGAGGGGGGGGCATTTATTTATTTATTTTTGTCTGATTGGACACGCGAATTGGTCGAACGTTTGCAGCCACTTTCATGCAGAAAGAGAACAGACTATGTTAATGACTCCCACGTAACTCGGCTTTTGTTTAAAAGGAAGAAAAAAAAAAACAAAAAAAAACCAAAAACAGCCGCTCTTTTTCCTCGATTCATTGTTTTTTTAATCTCCGCTAATTAATTTGAAGAGTTCCTGTGCAAAATAATGAAATTGTCGAGTAGAGCATTGTCTGTGAAGTTTTATGCCAATCCGGCGCTCGTGTTTGAACAGCGTACTCGGGCTCTCGTCAATAATTAAGCACTTTTATGAGTCACTCGGGGGGGTGGGGGGGGGATCTCTCCCATTCAAAGCATATGGATGATCTTTTTTTTTTTTTTTTTTAAAAGGCCGCTGGAAAATCTCTTTGGCAAAAGTTCTGTTTGGAGGGGCTGGCTTTCATTTTTCAGAGCTGTAGACACGACTCATTTTCATCGCAAACCGAGTGGCGGCCATGTTGGGCACAGCGGGAGAATTGCTTTCATGCTAGTTTGCAGAACTGGAACTTGCATCTTTCCTGCTTGTCTTTGAACATTATTGCCCCCCCCCTCTCTTCCATTTCTGTCTTTTCCTCCAGCCGCCTGCCCTTTCCTGTCCAACAGGCAGACGGCTAAACGTTCACTTTAGATCCAGCGAGTCACATAGAAGCTGTAAGGTAGCGTCTCCCCCCGAATGCTCATCTCGGGCTGACAGCAGGCAGTCCCCGAAGCATTCCGGAAGAGCCGTCCGTGACTGATTTCTCCCAGGCACGGCGGCGGCGCCGCGGGAAGCTAAATGCGCGTTTCTGTTTGATTTGCTTTCAGTTGTAACGCCGCTTGACATTTTGTCTTTCGGGCTGGGCTGTCGACAGCCACAAAGAGCACATGGTGGGGTATTTTTTTGGGTGGGGGGGGTTCGTACACACAGTTCACCAAATGTAGCGTGGCCAATCTAAAGGCATGCCGAGTGCGCCGTGGTTGCGACAGCGCAGCATATCATAACCCTCCCCCGGGGAGTCAATTGGCTTCCTAATAGAACAACGCGGGGATGACATCACACCAGTGGAATCAACCCGGCACCCCATCTGACTCCTTCCGCTATTTCGGAACTGATACGCATTTTATTCAGTGAATCTGATGAATGTGCAGAATATTTCGCGACACCTTTGACCTGCAGCCTTTTGTGCGTTCATTATGACACCTTCACAAAAATTTCAGTGCGAGTTGTTCTATTGAATCCCCCTCAAAGCCTCCAGTATCATCGAAAAATGTTGACGGCGTGCGAGCGTACCAAGCAGGGATTTTTACGCGTGGGTGTGTGTGTGTGTGTGTGTGGGTGTATGTTTGTGTAGAAATAACATATTCAACATATCTATTGTCATCCGCGGGAAGGTGTTTACACTGACAATCTGCCAATATGAGAATAAATATTCAGGTGTGAATAGCAAGCGGCGGAGCCCCTTATGGCAATGCTTGTGTACGCGGCGGAACGGTTGCCAAGGCGACGTTATCACCTATTATCCTTCACTGGATGCAACAAATCTCGTGTCGGCTGTTCGCGCGGTTGTTTTTATAGAAATGGAGGTGACAGAGTGATGGCGCAGAGAGTAGTACTTTATTGATCAGCACAAGACCCGATTTGTCCCCTGTTTGTTCTCCGGTGGCAGTTGCACACGCCTTCCAAATGTGTGTGTGTGTGTGTGTGGGTGTGTGGGTGTGTGTGTGTGTGTGTATTGCTGCTGCTTTCTTGTTCGATTGTGGTTTATGGCACCTGTCATTGGTATGCGGAGGAGTGTGTACCACAACAAGAAGCTGAGCCCCAAAGAGTCCCCATGGGAAGGATGAGTTGCTGAGGTGGGAGTCAAAGGTTGCCGGCTGGGTTTAGAACAATTGGCTACGAATTTCAGGAAGACGTGAACATAAAAAAAAAAAAAATAAAAAAAAAAGGGTTGGGGCAGTTTGTGCAAGTCATGTTGTTGTTCTTGTTGTTGGGGCGATCCCAGGAGAATACATCCACACGTTGATCATACTTGGAAACTTGCATCCTGCAATAATTAGTCAGACTAATGCTAATCAGTACGATAGATTTTTTATTTTTTTTTGTGCAAGATTCAGAACAATTTTTCACACCCTTTTTTGTTTTGGGTGTAATTCCACTCTCGACCACTAGAGCACACTATTCAGCTTGAATGCTGAATTTGACAAAAGAAGAAGACTAAAAATAGGAAGTCTAGTCTTTCACCTCAGACTAGCTTTACAATCCTGCTTTTTACGCCAACAGAAAGTGATGGCTGTCGGTTCACATGATAACCTTGTGGAACATCATCACAGCAACGAAGGGGGTTCACGTGTGGCTTGACGGCAAATTACAACCGTTCAAAAATGGCGACGGGGGTTTAAAGAAGGCAACCCTTGACTATTTTTGAAGAATATCTTGCAGCATGACGCAGAGCGCTGTAGCGCGCCGATAGCTCCAGCCCGCCTACACAACTTGGTGGCAGGCCGAGGGTTTACCTTTTGCCCAGATTGTGCCAAGGCAAACGGTGCGATCCCGCTCGGTTGGAAACGGGGGCTTTAGTTGCATCAATTTGTCTTAAGCTGACAAATGCTCGCAGCCACACAGGCGCTTAAGCCGCTGTGGGCCGGCATTGTTCGAGGCTGCTGTGAGTGATTTGTGCAATCCGTACGTGACTCCATGTCTCGGGCTGGCGACACCCCCTCGTTGGCGGCTCCGATGTCAAACACAAAGGAAGCTTGCGCACTCGCCGCTGATGATTTGCGAAGCGCGTGTCGTCGGCGACGAAAGCGGAATGCCCGGTTTATTAGCTTCCGCAAATTTGGATGCGATCGCCCAAATACTTTGTTGTCGTCGGCGCTCTTGCTTGTTGATTAAAAGGGGGAGGAGCCACGTGGTGATTCATCCTAGTCTGGTATCTGCCATAATAATGGTTCATTTTAATGCACTGCGCCATGTTTTTTTTTCTTCTTTGTTTTGTTTTTTTAATTCCAATTGCCAATTTGCGCAACCTAATTTGGGCCAAACTTAAGGGACTGGGTTGCTTTGTGTATTCTTCGACTTTGCTCTTCCACGTTAAGAAAAGCCTTTCTTTTAGCTCCTTTTTGATTGTCGTCCAAAATGACTGTCCAGTTTGTTTTGTTTTTTTTTCCCTCTCTTTTAAATGGAAGCGCAATGCTTTTTAAACGCGCACACACACACACACACGCTAAAGCCCTCCAAATAAAAGCCCCGCGCCACTTTGTCTTCCATGCGGGGTTCCGAGATGGCCTTCCTCCGTTAGAGGAGATATATGAGATGGGAGATACAAAGCCAAGGCTCTTAATAAAAATCATCCATTTTTGTCAGAGGCGGCCAGGGGAACATTTGCTGCAGCGTCAATAGACAGCTTCTCCCCCCCCCCCCCCCCCGCCACTTCTTCATCTCCGTCTCGTCTCTCCATCTTTCCGCCTTTCTTTCCGTTTTCATCAGACAGAAGGGGGAGCGTCCCCTAAATCATCGCCTCTCTCACTCCGCCGTCCATTTTTAGGCCATCAACTGCCACCCAAAGTCACACTTAACACAAAGTAACGGATGGCGGCGGGCTTCTTCCTCTCGTTTCCCCCAAATGGGCCAGCGTCGTTTGTGATGGACTCAAACCCCGGCCTCATGAGAGTTTCAGACCCGGCATTCGGAAAAGCAAACCCGCATCTCTCTGATTGCATTTTCTTTTCTCGCCAGCCAATGAGACGGCGTCGGAAGAAAAATGCGCGGCTCGCCGTTTTCCAATCGCCTGTTCTTGCCGCGCCGCGGCTCATCGGCCGCGTACGTTGGGGAGTCGGTCCCGTGAGTACCGAGGGGGTAAATGTGATAAGAAAAGGCGTAAACACATCCGTCATCGCGGCGTTGCGGAGGTTGCTGATGCACTCCCGTAGGTGGGATTGTCACGCCTCGGGATGATGCTGCGACTCCTCTGCAGGAGAGCGTGAAACGGGATTACCAGCACATCAGCGAGCATGCAAACCACCGTGCTTTATTTCGGGACAACTAACGACTGGCTTCTTTGTTTGTTCTTGACGTGAACTTTATCTCCACTGCCACAGCAAGCGGAAGGAAAAACACGACAAAACGATGATATTGATGATGCAAAATGTTGGCTGCAATGTGTCGAAATGCAAACATCCCGTTAATGAAACTCGATCTCTTGATATCGGCGTGGGCTTCGTAGAAAAAGAGTGCGAGTATGAGACTGGCCTGCCAGCAGTCCAGACCTGTCTCCAGTTTAACACTGTGTTGTGCAAATTTTAAGTAAGAATGGGAAATAATTCCACCTCCAAAGTTGCAATCAATGTCCTCAGCTCCATAACTCTTTTTTTTTTTTTTTAACCCTGGGGTCAAATTTGGCCCCTATAAATTCTGCTACTCAAATGCGACCCTTAAATCCCAAAGGGTCAAATTTGTCCCAAACCGTAAATTAGGATTATAGCATTAATTTCTTTTAGGAAAAAAACATATCTTTTGTTTTTCAGTGAACATATAGCAGTCATTTAATGTATAATTCATCATTTTCCAAAGACAAAAAAGGGGTCTTGGGTTCTCCAGGGTTTAAATTGAGCACAGATCAAGACAAAAAATTGACCGCAAGTGTTCCCAACCTACTGCGCCGAAATGACCAACTGCTGCATTCATTTCACCTCCTGATGAGTTTTTTTTTTTTTTAATTCCCAAACTTGGCAGGCGGCACTCGCCGTTCCACATGCCCCCTTTTGCAGATGTGGGCAAGCCGCACCCCCCGTCACCGCCCGCGGCATCGTAATCCGCCTGATGCCAGTAATGTAGCACATGCACCTCTGTGCACTTTCTCTGTTCAGCCTGTCAGATTTCCGACCTGAACTGTGCCAAGTCTCCTGGCCCTCGACCGTGTCAGCGCGAGCGTTTCCCGTCCTTAATTGGCACGAAAGGTGTGGAAATAAGAGAATGTGACTGCACGCCATCTGTCCAAACGTGACGATATAGCACACGATGCCACTCCTAGACACCATTTAAATCTGGATGCACACTACAAAGCCGTGTCTCCTCCCAATCCGCTGTATGTTTTTTTAATTTTTTTTTTTCAAAGGAAGCTCGCTCCGTCTATGTCACCAGTCGCATGTTTTTAAATGAGGCCGTCTGCGGGGCGACGGATTAGATGCAAATTCACATGTGGGTCGCGTCGGCCATCAAGAGAGAAGCAATTGGCCGGGAGAAGGGAGAAGGGTGGACATGCCTGGCCGATAAGCGGCCAAATGTTCTCTCGGGGGTTGTGAATTTCATCTGTGCTGTATGTTACACATACGTACAGCACATTTGACAATAAAGTTGTATTCCATTCCATTCCATTCCATTCCATCATTTTTCCACTCGAGTCTCGACGCCGCAACTCCTCTTGAGTGCCACAGGATGCGGTTTCAATCATCTTAAAGATGCAAAGCGGCCCCCTGCAAAGCATGCCTTTTATTTGAGCTGTTTTTGGCCCACTCGCTCGATTCAAAATGCCGTTCTTTACGATGGCTCAATGAAAAGCGGCAAAGTCCCGTTCGGCGCTGTGACACGATGCGCGAGCGGGCGCGCTTCCGCCTCGGTTACGTCCGCATTGATGAACGTCTCCATCCAATATGTTGCTCCATTTGATTCATTATTCCAATTCCCGGCATCATTCCAATCTGGCATGGCGGCAACGTGCAGGCAATTAATTTGCCTTCTTATTAAAACGGCCATTAAAAAGCATGCTGCACAACTGTTCATATCAAAATAAATAAATTGATGCAATATTATCAGGCAAACGCGTCATTAGTATTGCCTCCGCGTCATGTTTCTTTCCCTGGTTAATTTAAAGCGCGTTTAAGCATGCATGTGTGTGATTTATGCACGAAAGAAAGTTGGATGTTAATTAAAAAATGAATTTGACGACGCTCACTTTTATTTATATGGTTCGACATTCAAATGAGACGGAAAGCGTTCGTCGCTTTCGGTTACCCCCGACGACCAAATATGAGCGCGCGCAGGCGAGTGGTGCGAAAGCTAAGCGAATAACTATCGCTGAAAAAAAAAAAAAATGTTTGTGAATGAAATAAAAAGTATTTACAACAAAAAAAAATGAACCTGCGTTATGTTTATAAAACTAACTAAAAATAGAATCATCGCAAAGATGTCCTTTGTTTTCGTCTCAGCCAATTAATGGCATAAATGAGCTTTCGGGGGTTCATGACGGAAGGTCAAATAGCCGTTTGCAAATTAAAGTTGACTTTACCTGATGCAATAATAAAGTACTGAGTTGCCCTTTTTTTCGCTTGCACTTGCACCAAAAAGAAACCAAAAAATCAACCCAAACCTGCCCTCAAAACAAATAAAAAAGCAAACTGAATTTAGAAAACAAATGGATGAATGAAAAAAAACCCATCGATGAATAATCAATAGAGCGTCACCATGATAATCCTTCACAATTGACTGGCTTCACTCCTCAATTGAAGAGTATAAAGGGGGGGGGGGGGTTGGTTGGACACACGGTTCCACCACAGGGACACGATTAATGGTGTTTGTAGATTAGAATCTCGCGCTATTTACATAATCAGCAGGGGACCCGCCGCTATTTGCGGCGTGGGGTCGGCAGCCAGCAAAGCATTTTGCAGCGCCGCTGATTGCAGCCGCATTGTCTCAAACGCTTGATTTTTTTTATTTTATTTTTTTTTCTTTAATGAAGAGCACCCCATAATGAGCACACGCCAAATGCAAAACGTGGCCGACTTTAATAAATGACCGCATCTTTATTCATTCCAATTCACTTTTAATTACGGACTTTAATCTCGGGACTGCGCTCGTTTTGCGCTGGTTAAAGAGTGGCCCACACGAGTCTGTTTTAACATGGAAAATATTTTTCCATTTTTTAAAAATGATTTTATTGTGAAATTACTGTCACGCTCCTTCTGTCTTTGTGCGATTGGTTTCTGTGTGTGGAACAAGCCGAAGCTTTATTTTTAGCGTCACCACGGAGACAATTGTCGCGGACGCTGCGATCCACACCACATACAAACGAGTCGAGCGACTCCAGGTCAGCGCCGGCGTCGTTTGCGCACCTGTTTCTTCTCAATTTGACGCGAACCCGCTCCCGAGCGATTCAAGCGTGAAATGTCGAAATGAAATTCAATCTCGGGAGGAAATAAATAAGACGAACGAGCTTTTGTTGCTTATGCCTCTTGACACTTTACGGAACCGTGTTTCCACTCTAGGGGTCCGCTCCCTCCGAAGCGGCCGTCTCGCGTGACGACGTGACGTATTCTTTCTTTCCCGCGCACGTCTCACCGCGGGGAGGGAGCGCTCGTTGGGTTGCGACGTTCCTCGTGGCCCAGGAGCCGCCGAGGATGACGTGATTGCAGCCGACGAGGCGGAATGGCGTTCCTCTTTTAACGTTGGCCCCCGTCCATGATTATTTTAACAAAGGATTGCAGAGTGGCCGGCTCGCCATGGAGTACACGAGACATGCTCGCGACGAAACAGATGAGAAGCATCTCGAAAAGCACATATCATCGGAGAAGAAGGCGGGGCTCTCATGCCCAGAGAGCTGTCGTGATGCACGGGCTAAAAAGGACGCCAGGCTCTCAGTCTTGTGAGCTAAGGCGACTTCGAATATGCAAATGGAGCCGAGGTAGGGGGGGGGGGGGGGGGTGGAATGGCAGGGCCAGATGTCGGCGTTCTGACGAATGTTCTCAATACCTTTTTTTTGAAAATCGGCAAGATAAGGAAAGTAGATCTGTGGATCAAAACATGCGGTTGCCTTTGTGCAAATGTAAACATCAATCAAAGTCAATTAAGTTCGATTTAATGGCTTGCGTTGCTCTTGGTTTCGTTTTGCCCTCGGGTTTGCATGCTGGAGAATTGCTTCGATCTGGACTAGAGCCCAGGTGTCTTTTTTTTTTTTATGGGGTGGGGTGGGGGGGCGGGGGGGGGGGGGTCGCTTTTCGAGGGCCCAGCAGCGCAATGAGACATCAGCTCCAGCACTTGCAGTCTGATGGAGGAGTCAGCGAACAGGTCAGAACGGGAGGTGGGGGGTGGGGGGGGGGGGGAATAAAATAAGAAAAAGGATTTGAGACGACATGACAAGAATTGATTTACAGAGCATGAAGATGGTGGAAAAAAAAAAAAATGATTGCAGCTCGGCAGTCGTCTCCGTCAGGTCAATTAGTAGTATGGTGCTTCCATTCCCCCCCCCCCCCCGCCCCCCCGACTTCCTTTGTTAGTGTGTTTGTCTGGAGCTTTGAGAGGCTTCAAAGTGTCTGCTACACCGCAAGTCAAACTGGCGGAAGTTTCAAGGTCGCTCCTTGGCTTGAAACTTTTCTTTGACTTTGTCATGGCGGCGCGAGTACGATTCCCATGCTGCTTTGTTCATCGGCTGATAAACACTCGATGTGGACAAATATATTCTTCACGCCCTCCAATGGTGTGATTTATTTGCCCATTTGGTTAATTCCACCGATTTTGACCGATCGCTGAAATGGAGGCGATCGTCGATAAACTGTAAAGCGGCTCGGCGTTCAAAATCAATGGGGGGGGGGGGGGGGGGAATAGCACTTTGATGGCCAAAGTACAGAGTCCGCCTCCCCGAAGTCCTTGACCCTTGGTCATCTGGTTCCGGCGGGTCGATTCAAGTGTTGACCGAGCGACAAAATTGCTGTCACGCTCCTCCAAATGGTGTGATCGCCCGTCGCCCCCCCCCCCCCCCCCCCCCCATCTCATCGCTTTGCTTTATTGGATGTGGCTCACGCCTGCGGATATTTTGATCTTTTTACAGCCAGGGCAGCCACCAAAACAAAAGCCTGGGAGGGAGTGCGACACATCCAGAAAGCCGAGTCGGCCGGGCTGGCGGTGGACGGCGCGGAATACAGACGAGGCGTAGGCGGGTGGGGGGCGGGTAGTCGGGGGGGCATCCTTTCGATCCATCTTCCCTCGCAGCTTAAAGCCGCAGTCGCCGGCTAATGGCCGCACGGCGGGCGCTTTCGGAGGGATGAGATGAGGGATCCGGCAGTGGCGACGCTGAAATGAGAGGCCATTTCCTCAGCGGAGGCCTCTTCATTTGGGCTTCGCCGTGGCGAGGGCCGCCGCCCCCCCCCCCCCCCCCCCGGAGGAAAGCGAGTCAATTGCTCCCCGGAGCTGCTAACAAAGTGTTTGCGACGATCTATGTCGAGTGTCGTCTCTGCCCAGCGCGCTCCGTTCAACCGCATGCTAGCTTCATGCGGTCTATAGTTCATCCAAATAGAAAGAGAGATGCTTTGCAAGCGAAACCCAACTTCCTTTCTTTCGCCCATTCCGCACGCATCACTTGGTTCGCCGATTCGACTTTCGATTTATTGCTACCGACTTGTAACCGATTCGCCCTTGCAGCAACCCATCTATGCGTCTGTCCGCCCCTTCCTTCTTGCCACCCATCCTTGCGTGCATCCGGCGATCATCCCTCCCCAGCGCCGTCGTCTCCTTCCATCCGCTTGTCAGCGGCTTGTCTTCCCGTGCTGTCTCCGCCGTCCCCTTGAGTTCCTTCCCCGTCCGGCCCGCCTCTCCATCCATCGCTCAACCTGCCACCCGATCCCCCCCCCCCCTCTGCTCCCTCCCATTCTTTCTGTCTTCCACCCATCTTGCGTGTAGATTCTGCTGTCCAATTGGACACGAGTTGGGAGCGTCGCTTTTTTGGTTTGTACATTCACGCGAGCGGGTAGCGTAACCGAAGGCGGACAAGGCCCAATATCAAAGGCTGTCATCTCCATTTTGTGAACAAAGAGTGGAAGAAAAGCGAGGCCGAGTTGACTCCCGTTTTTTCCGATGAGGACGACGACGTTGCTGCCTCTTTATTCCCATTCGGTGCAAAATGATATCCTCGCTCTCTTAAGTAATCCGCGATTCTTGACGAGGCCCTCGTTATGCGCAGTTGCCTTCTTTCGGATGCGAGTCTTGACCAAAAAAAAAAAAAAAAACCCAAACGGTCACGTCCAAGTGCAAGTGTGTCGACTTTGAAAAGAGACTCGCTGAAAAAAAAAGCCAGAGCGCAGAGCACGGAACTCGCAGCCGTCTGTAATTGATGCGAGTACACCACAGGGACATTTTAGGATTCATTTAAGTCAGCGAAGACGAGAATTAGAATTCCAAAAACCGCGGGACACACTGGCGGAAAGAGTCAAAGGCCGCGAGCCTCCTTTCAAATGTGTGAAATGAATATTATATCGAGGCATAAAAGGTCCTTAGTGAAGCAATACCAAATGGAATTACTGATCGGAACGGGCATATATTCAAAGTCTTGAGGCGAAATCGTCTGTCGCTGGACCGAGGCCGCATTGTCACGTGTTTCTGGAAAAACGGTTGGAACTCCATGAAATTAAAATCAGTCCTTTTCTCTGTGGTGAAGCAATACATCATTAGTTATGATTGTTCCTCCACAAGCGGCATGGAAGAAAAGATAAAACAAAGCCCCCCCCCCCCTCCACTCACCGCCAGTGAACGACAGGAAGAAGGCACTCTCGACGAGTGAATGAATCGACGGGGATAAAATCAAAAGCGGCGAAGGTGCAATTCAATTATTTAAAAAAACACAAATATGGCCGCAGCAAAATAAATAAATAAATAAATAAATATCTGCGCAGCCATGAATAATGTGGGGGAAAAAAAGCCTACAGCAAGATGCTATCACTTGAGGAAGGGGGTGGGGGGGGGGTGGCGCTTCACTTAAGTTTGGAAAATGTTTCTCTCCAAAACATGACTCATCTGATTTATTCGAGTATCTGATTCAAATTTTCATAGGCAGGCTTGCTTGCTTTATTAGCATTCTGTGTTGTGTACAGTTTTTGCTTGGGGGGGCGGGGGGGTGGTCTCGTTCCTTACAATCCCCGCTTCCATGTGTTTGCAGTATTTAAAAGATCTCCGTCTTCATTCCCCAGTCTGACTGCAGCGAGCCGATGGAAACAATATATCTGGCCGATTGCCCAGTGCCGGGCTGTCAGTCAGCTGCTTCCTTTTAACAGACCCCCCCCCCCCCCCCCCCCCCCACAATCGAATCAGCCGCCGCACGCGCGCCAAGATGGAAGATGCGTTTGATAGCAAAGGCCGAATGTTTGCTGTGGAGGGTCCGACACCATCATCCGGTCTCCTGCCGAGATGGTTTGAGATATTTTGATTCAAACGGTAAGAAGGGCGAAAAGCGGTGATGGAAATGCAGGAGGGCATCTTTGCTTTGACGGCCGCGCAGCGATATTGGCAGTGTGTGCTCACGCTGTCGGCTTCGGGGGGAGATGGCCGTCGGCATGTAGGAAGGATATTGTGTCTAGTTTCAGCACCACGGACAGCGACCGCCCCATTGCAGTTCAAATGCTATCCTCTAACAAACGACCATCTCGACAATATCAATAAATTCTCATCAGAGCGTGCTTGTTGACAGATGAGGATAAAAATGATGTAAAATATGGTAAAAAAAAGTTTAGATATTCCCCAAAAAATCTATGTAAGAAAAATCTGCATTAACACCATTCCCACTTTCCTGTTTCAAGCTACGGTGAAAAACCTGTTGTGAAGAAATGATTTAGAGGAGGGAAGTAATTATTGATAGCAACCACAGAGAAGAAACAAAAAAAAGTGTGATATTGTCGCCTTTTGATGACAATTGTAAAAACAAACAAGCCCGCCTTGCGTCGCTTGGCAACATGATGTGTACCACACTAAACATGGAGCAGAGGAAGTGAACGAGCGCATTGCCTCCAGGCGATTAGAAACCAAATTCTAGACTGGCTTTTTGTCTCTTTTGGGGCTTTTTGTCTCTTTTACAGATACTCAATTTCCTACTCACGTGATGCAGAACCCAAGTGATTCTTTGTATCACAAATGCCAGCATGCACCTTTTCGCTCATCCGGTGTCGGAGCCGCCGCGCTCTTATTTCGAGCTTTCAGGCATGACCTTGACTTAAATCCATCAAGATGATGAACACCGTCTTGGAAAAAAAAAAAAAAAAAAAAGTCCTGCGATCATCTCGCCCATCTGCTCCGCTTTGCTCGCGGACTCATTAGAATGAAAAGCTTGTCCCCTTTTGCACCCTTTCACGCTTCCAGCACCTGCAAAGGAGCTAAGGAACCTTTTGCTTAATAGCCAGACCTCATTATCATAAGTGTGTGGAGCTCATGCAAAAAAGAAATAATTGCCCTCAATCCAGCCCCCCCCCCCACGCATCCCCCCCCCCCCGCCATTCTATCGACCCCCCCCTGTTTTGAGAACGACCTAAGACGTCCAATTCAAACAGTTTTGACTGCTCTGATAGACTTTTGATGAGAGACGGAGAGAGGCTGAGAGAAAGTGCTTTTGGGTAATGAAGCAGCAATGTCAGCGAATGATTTATGGACGCTCTGCGCCACGTCAAATATCCCATTCCCGAGAAATTCAATTCTGACCACGCGCAAAGTGATCAGTGTGCCGTTTCCAGCAATCGGATAGCGTTGTTTGTTCAATATCGCATCCGAGGCCTCGCCGTGTTAGGTCAGCACTATTTTCCACATCGGAGCAGGGGGGAGCGCGCTCGCTTTTGCTGTGTCAGAGGAAGATGGCACCGCAATTGCCTTTTATGAATCCAGACAGATGAGTCACGGCCAGCGAGGCCCCTTGGGGAGTGGGGGAGCGAGGGGGGGGGGGGGTTCACGGCGAGCTAATTAACAGTTTACAAGCAACGGCGTCAGGACACAAAGTCGATTTGCAGTTTACAGTACGCCGTCCGAGAGCATCATCAACTCAATTAACTGACATCCAACGCCGCATATTAAGCATTGCTTGGAATTGGATTTCGCGAGAGCTGGCGTGCCACTGAAGTTCGGTTGCAGTCGCAAACTTTTCTGGACATTTAGAATCCGGAACAGCAGCTCGTTCATTTTCCGTCATACACCAAACATCTCTCGTTTTGTACCTTCAAGACCGGTTAGCATGTAGCATGTAGCATCCTCTGTCGAGTCACTTGATAGGCTGTCATGTTTCTCGTCTCAGCAAGCGCACGGGCGCCGAGCCTTTTCACGATACCGATTCCCGAGTCCCACAGCCTCCTGTCCTGCTCCCAAGCATGAAAAATGGAACACGGATGAATTATACACAACACCTGCTCGTTTGACATGCCAAATCTAAGGGCCTTCTGCCACGGGACAGGAGCTTCTGCGGCGGCGGCACACCTGTTCCCTAATGTGACAAGGCGCTGACGCCTCATTGAGATGCACCCCCTCCGCCCCCTACTGAATCATTCTGTCGGAATGTATTATTGATACATGTAATCGTTCACGCCACTCAGTCGCTGACCCCGTACCGCGTGGCGGAACCTGCTCTATGATTCATCCCCACATGAGTTGCTTTGCATGTCGCCGAACGCGCTCGGCGACGGGTGCGCTATTGATTCACGGCAGAGAGCGGGCGCTAATCCTGAGTTATAAATCCCGCTTTCGAAATTGTCTGAGAACCACGACCAGAAAAGAATAAATCAAGAAAATGGCGCTTGCATCCAGTCCAGGGCCTTTCAGGATGCCTGAAAATGTACCCGTGCGTATTTTAAGGGAGGGAAGAATGCAGCGTATTTGGAAATGGCGTCATCGATAACCGCAAAAAAGACAGACGTTGACCTTTTTGACGGCTTTTAAAGGACCGCATGCTGAGCATTGTATTTAACCGACGGGCCCTCCCGCCGCACACCTGCGTTTTTACTCCGACGGCACGCTGTTTCCATCGTTACCGTTGCTCTCTTATAAAAAAAGCTCCGCCTCTTCACAGCCAGCATTGCGCTCACTATCGTATTGCCGCCGCCCGGGATGGCTTGTCAAAGGTCACACAAAGGAAGGCAAGCGCTTGAAATAAGAGGCCACACAGCCAAATGGGCCCAGCAAACACTCAATGGAAATGAAAAGTTGTCAGCAGAAAATGAATCCAGAAGGCAATGTTGTTCTGATGTGTTTATTGATTTTGCGGGGCCAAATATGTCACGGCTACTGGATGCCCAGTAGCCGCAATCCTGCACCTGCCTCCTTCAAGACATGGCAGCCATTTTTCACAACAGCTGTAGTCGGGACATGAAGATACACTAGGGGGTTTTTCACGAATATAACACTGCGGGCGTAGCTAGCAGCTACAGTCATATAACGCTTCGGGTTGGGGGAGAGGTGGCAGGGGCATAGCCAAAGGTCTGCCAGGAAACTGCACCACTGTCATTCCGGACGCGCAGATAGTTTCCCGTCGCACAACAGCTCAAGTGCTGCATCACACCCACCAAAAAAAAAAAAAGTCGCTTCCTGCCCGTGTCCAAAAGAAATGAGTCTGTGCTGCGCTCCGCCCTTGTCTAAAACCAGAATGAGACGGCTTTCATTGGCCATCATGGCAATCGGCTGTGATCGCTCCCACGCTTTGCCCGTGTCAAAAAATGGTCGTGCGGCGCAGAAGAGCGGCTTTCATTGGCCATCATGGGAATCTGTGATCGCTCCCACTGCGGCGCAGTTTTCTCGCTGTGTTCATGTGTGGCCATATTTTTCATCTGCAATGTATTTACTCAACTGATTTTTGCTGTTGTTGCGATGGTTTGATTAGCTTCAAAGTAGCTCGGTCATCTGATTGCTTCATCGCATTGTGTTATTGTTGACGAGTCATCGGTAAGAGCTCAATTTGGGTTTTTTACGACAATCACAAGTGGACCGTGTACGTTGTCTGCTTTGGTTGTTTTTGTCCTCCGCGTAGCCTCAAGGGGCCATTCTCGAAAGGAGTTGTCGCGGTGTTCTCTTTGTAAATAAGGTTAACGGCTTTTGAGCGAAATCGAACCGCTGCGGACTAATCCCATTACGCCAAAATCGCTGTTGGAGTCGAGCTCCGATCGCCGCGCATCAGAGGGACACTCGGCAGCGGTGGAGGGCTTGGCAAAGGGCAACGCGGCAAAGACAGATGTTCCCCACTGCTGCTGCTGCTTCTGCTCACAGATGCTCGAGCTGCTCCGGTCGCTCTGCCAAGACCATCGCATGCCCCCCCCCCCTGTACACCCCCCAAACTCAATCTCCACCAACACAACAGAGTTATACGGCGTTTGGTTGCACTTTGCTCCCCCGGCTTTGTCTTAATGTTCTCCGAATGATCTCCGGATCACCTTTCCTCGCCTTGTCAGTTCAAATGACTGCGTTCCCACCGCGCTCGCGCAGTGTGAAGCCAAAATCGTTTAAAGAGGGGGAGGTTTTCGCCCTCGCATGCGTGTCGACATTCTCAGCTGGAGTGTTAAAAAAAAAAAAAAATTCTTTATCCTTTGACAAGAATGACGTCCAAAAATTCTCATCCGGCGACATTTCTGTCCATTTTTAATCCGCACGGCCCAATCTTTGATTGCTGTTGTCCGGAGGTCAAAGTGAGACTTTTTCCTCTCCATAAAGGCCATCATCAGATTTAAGAGCTTGCAATCATGTCCGAGTTTGCGCAAGTGAGGGCGGGAGTCGTGAAATGCCTTTGCCTTCAGGTGTCTCCGAAAACCCTCCCATCATTTACATATATTAATTTCACTGCGTATATTTTTATGGACAGCGCCATATTGGCGGACTCACATTTCATAGGTGTTGTAAAACGCCACCGACGCAGAGCCCGAGTGTTTATCTCGCTCTTTTTTATTTTATTTTTTTAATACTTTATTCAGCACACCCTACTTGGGTGGTAGCGTTTGTCTGTATTTAGTGAAGCATGCGCAAGCTAGCATTTAGCCATTTATCGGCATTCTGGCATTCCGAAAAAGTCACCAAAGAACCATTCGTTCGTCGTAAAACCTTTCTTTTGTTTCAGCTTTGCCTCGTTGGCATGCGTGTGGAAAAAAAAACATGCAAAAAAACCCAAAGAAAATGGAAAAGAATGTTTGCGTCTCGGTTTGTATGTCACTTTGCCACCAAAATTCCGCTTTTGCGTTGGCCACACAAGAGCCCCTTTCCTGCCCTTTGCAAATTATTCTTTGCTTCTTTCATGGGAATTTGCCCATTGTAGGCCTGGAAATGGACTCGAAATGAATGAAAAGCGCAATCAGAGCCGGAAAGATGGAGATGACCTTTGTTTCGGGGCGTGCGCTGCGCTGCGCGGGTGCGCCGTCCTGTGATTTTTACTGCTGGGACACAAGGAGAGCAAATTCTGAAAGGTTTTTGCCCGGAGATAAAATTGGCTAACCTTCTTCTGTCATTAATGATACGTTTTTCCGCCGGTGAACAGTGAGACAGGCGGCGGCAGAACCGATGGAGGGGGAAGAAGGGGGGGGGGGGGGGTCACAGAGGGGAGGAGGCCTGGGATGAAATGTAGGACGATGAGAGCCAGGAGCCGGCGCTAATTAGCCATGAAACAAGCGGCCCGCTCGGCCTGGATATGACTCGACACCTTGGGCCGGCCGTCTCCCCGCGCGCCCGCCGGGCTTCGGGGCTCCGCGACGGCTGCGAGATGTCCAGTCGAAAGCGAGAGCGAGAGCGTACCCGGCCGGGCTTGGCGGCGACACGTCGCCACACTTCCTGTACAGTGCGACTTGGCTGGAGGCTGACCTGTCATGTCTGTCTGCACGTCCACCTGCACTTTTGGTCTCACGCCGAGGCCTTAACGTGGATCAGAAGCGACAGTTTGGATGGTGCCGTTGCACTCACGCGGTCGCTTGTTCCTGGAATAGTAGACCTGGAGTCTAGCCACCACCAAATATATATTCGGTCATATATCAAATGTATACGTGCGTTTGAGTTCATATGGCCGACAGCTGATTGTTTTTTTAAATTTTTTTTTTAAAATCTCTTCCCCAGGACGATGGCGCTTTGTTGCTGAGTTCAAGCCGACACGGTGGCCCCCGTGTATTCTCCGGAGAGCAAGCATGATGGCAACGCCGCTTCCCTAAACGGCCCGTTTTTCAGGATCACGCCCGAGCCGCTCAGGTAAGCCTCACGTCTTGTGTTGACAAGCTTTTCATTCGAGTCTTTGTCCTGAAAGAGTCTGCTACATAATTAATGTCGCGATGATGGATTGCACGGGGAAGCCAAATGGCAAACGGCGAAAGGGGTCGGGTGGGGGGAAATAGGAGGAGTTTTTCCCCGATCGAATACACCTCCCACGTGCGCCCCCCTTTTTTTTTTGCACTGGCACCGAAAGTGCTGATTAGAAAAGTCCTAATGTTTACACCGACAGTTCTAAACTTGAGAAAATTCACCCCGCGCGTGTCCTTTTGTACCTTTTGCGTGATGAAAGAGGACCATCTTCATCTTGCGGTTCCCGCAGGCGGGGCTCGGGGGTCGACATGGGCCATTAATCACGAGCATCGTTAATGACGCTTAGAAGCATGGTGGAAATTAAACGCCATCTGTCCCAAAGTGGACAAAAGTCACAGGACGCGGCCATTAATGAATCACTTGGCTCCAGTTCTCATTTTCACTTTGTGTTCTGGTCAGATGTGCGTATATGTACATCTATCGATACGAATATCTATATGTATGTATGTATGCGTGTATATGTGTGTGAGCATCCCTGGCGAGGTCAAACGTCCGATTTCATTCCCAACCCAAAATAGGCCCCATTTGCAGGTACAGTACGTCACTCGCCGACTTGGCATTCGTTACCATTTGCATTCAAATGAATGTGCCGGCGTCGCTCTCGCTGGCCGCAGATGAGGCGACTCAATGATACATTTACTTAGACGAGTAATAAAGCGCTGCCACTCTGTCAACGATTTTGCCAGCTGTACATGCTGTCGTCCCAGCCTCCTGTTCCCTCCCTTCTCAGCCGTCAAGAAAATTGCAGCTCTCAGCTTTAAAAAAAAAAAAAAAAAAAAAATCTTCGTTTTTCAATGGAATGCTAATCTTTACTTACAGCAGGAGCTGACTATTTCCAGCGTGCTTATGACACTATCAGTCCAACCTCAGAGCGTTCCTCATGTCTCCAGACCTGATAAGGTTGAAGCACTTTGATTTTTTTTTTTCTCTTTCCCCCTTCATGCTCACTCGCCCGGGGTTATGAAAATACGAGCCTGCCATATTTCACTCCAGTAGATGAGATGTATATTAAGAGATTGTTTAAAAAAAAAAAAAACTGTAGCCTTTGCCAAAACAACTTAAAAAAAAAAAAAAATTCAGTTCACTTGAATACCCTGCTAGCCTCCGCTAGACTTTTAGCCTATTAGCCTATTAGCCTCATGTGGCACTCAACGCCTCGACGGTTGGCACACCCCTGTAAATGACGTCAACGTGAAGACGAGTGATGTAGCAACGCATAGACAAACAATATAACAGCTCTCACTCGTTATTTATCCTCTGCAAAGAACACCTGTATTAGTGCTGCACTGATGAGCTGAGAAGCATTTTCCCAGTGAAAGAAATATCCGTCTTTCTTATCTTATCCTGCCCCCGGGTGGCACAGTAGAGGAAGCAGCACAACTGTTCCATGTTTATTTATTTTTAGCAATCATTTCAAGCAGTATCCGTACTGGCGCTCTTCTTTATTGACGTCGACTGACAATGCAAACCTGTCAAACCGTCCTTTTGCATATCGCGACTTGGCTGTCTTTCTTCAGGAGCTCTCTCACATCTAGTCGCGAGGTATAACATCCCCCCCACCCCCTCCGGGAGGCCATTTTCCGCGAGAGAACGGGCTGACTTGAGCATTTCTGACGGAACTGGCAGCTCGCGCCGCCGCCGCGCGGCTGCTGTATTTGGCTGTTGTTGACAGGACAGCACTCTTGATTGCCCCTCGGCTAATTGGACATGGCCGCGTGAAAGACGGCTTCTTTTTAAAAGCAATTAGCCGACAAGATTCTTAAATTAACCTGAGATGGATCCCGGCGATGTTTATTTTCATTCTGGCTCGTACACACCCACACACACTTTGACACAGGTTCTGCCTCGCAGCGAACAAATTAGAGACTATCAAAGCACTGCGTGCAGTTGGAAGGAGTTTTCAGAGAGCGGCAACGCGTTGATTTTTATTTTATTTTTTTTTTCATTCTGCTTACCACCGTCCCATTTCGATTGGAGCGGAACAACGGCGCCTCCCCCGATAAAAACGGCGGGAGCAATTATCCGTCATTTCCGAATGTTGACGGATGAAGATGGATACCTGCAATGTCAGCCCCGCGTCTACTCGCGCCATCTGCGAAATGACTTTCCATCATTGGAGGTGGCCATCCATTTGAAAACACTTAGTCGCCACGAAGTTGCGTTGACTTATCTTGGATGGAGGAAAGCTTTCAGTTCCTTTTTTATTTATTTATTTTTTTGGAGCTATGAAGAGATTTGTCACCACTCGTGTTTCCCCTTGTTGCCATGGAAACCCCCTTCGGCATACGCGCACCTGTGTGCGTGTTCTGTCGGCGAATCTTTGCAAATGATTGAATTTGCAACCATCTATAATGCATCGTCCGACCCTGTTGTGAAATTGCAACCAAAAAAAAAACATTTGTTCGGCTTTTTGTCGTGTTTCCAAGAAAACTAAACAAAGTCGCACCATATGTTGTGCTGAAGTGATGATAATGTGCTGTTCTTGGAAAATGCTCAGTGCCACAGTGTACGAGTGGCTCGGTAGGTGGCCATTAGCGAGGAAATTTCGTAACTATCAAATCAATCGTCGGTTTTCCCCGCACGGTGATGCTAACGCGTTTGGATCAAGCGAGCTAGCGCGCTGATTTTGACCTGAGGGAAGCGCCACATTACTTACATCTCCACAACGAGTGGCACGGAGGTGACTGGGGGGCTGGGAGTTGTAGTCGGCAACCAAAAAGGAGTTTAGCGTTCCTCTTTCTCATTGACATTCGGCCACGGTTGAGAGCGCCGAACGCTCGGAAAGTCGAAGCGTCCTAATTTCGTTAGCAAAATAATTAGCAAGGCCCTGTGTGGCGTAAACACGTTTTTCATTCAATTAAAACCCTGACGGACCTTGAGGTTTACCCACCTCTACCGGCGCCGCTCAGACTCGCCAATTAACACGTAAAGGGTAAGCGCTCCACCTTTTAATGGGGAGGGTGGGAGGTATTGGATGGGAGCAGTTGCCGGGCAACCCAGGAGACATTCGGGGGGAATATTATGCAGCCAATAAGCGTTCTGGCACACAGCCCAAATAAAAGCAGGAATTGTTTGTTTTTTTGTTTTCAATGCAATGAGCTAGCAAGGAATGACTTTGTTTTTACAACTCCGCTTTTACAATTGCTTCGAGGTGAGATATTTTTTTTTTTTCCTTTGTAAGGCTCGCTGGCTGGCTGGCAGATTCCATCTGTTTCCATTCAGTGTGATGAACAAGGATAAAAAATAAAAAAAAGCCCCATATCGGTCACATTTATAGATAATTGTATTGTGCAAAAGTCATGGGCCGGCCTATATTGGTTGCCTTCACAATCATTTTCATTTTTGCCAATGAAACTGCCTTTTGAAAAGGAAAAACGGGGCCTGGGAACAACAGCCCGGCGAGCAGCTAGCTTCTAGCCGCTAGCGCCATCGAGCTGGCGCCAAATTATCCAATTTGCGTCAGCGCTAGCTAAATAGCTTTAATTAGAGACATTCCCAATTTACAGCGGCAAAATTATGAAAGGGAGAAGTAGGAGAACAAAAAGTAGATAATTAAATATAATTTATAAAATTATAAAATAAAATTATTTTTTTTTTAAAAAGAAAACAAAAAGAAAAAATTTTAGCATTTTAGCAAGATTAGCAAGTAGAACTAGCCAAGAACATTCAAGCTAACTCTCATGGCAAGTCATTATTTTCACCATTGGTCCAACCAGAAAATTATACGCAGTGAAAAGAATCCAATCGAAACCCAGAACTGCGACAAAGCCATTCGTTTGAATAATCTTGCTTGATATCAAAGTACAAAAAGCAAACGCACCCGAGTGGCCCTGTTTTCCTGGCCGTCTCGCGGTGCTTTTAGCATTCCAAACATTCTATTGGCCTGATTTGAATTTCATAGATTCAAATCTTCGAGTGGAAACTTTTGAGTATTTCCTTGTCTTGGAGCTCGCCGGCACTTTGCAGTTCATCTTTTTGTCACGGCGCCCCACCCCACCCCACCCCGCGCCCCGTCCCGCGTGGCATTCTGTCAGAAGCATCCCGCTGATATTTTCAGGCAGCCTCACCTCGGGACCTTTCCTTGTCACCCTCTGTTGTCATTTGCGACGGCTTACAGAGCCCGGACGCTGATACGCCGGCTCTGTGGGGAGAAATTGAAACCCGGCCAACCTCAAGGTCTACCGGGCCTAAATGTGTTCCTCCTCCATCAAGTCAGACGGCGTTTTCCCAATGCAAATTACTGCAGCAGAGTTTGGAGCCGCCTTGCGTATCCTCTCTCAGTCCTCGCAAACCGGCGGAAGAAATGCGGCGCTCATAGTTCATCATGTTGCCGTTTTGCAAGCCCCTCCGTGACTGTTTAATTGCGTCGGACAAAATCCGATAGGCTCGATCGCCGAGGGACCGGTGTGACGGCACGCATCTTATCTATAAATCAACTCCGGGGGGGCTGATGCAAGGCAGCCGTGGCAGTTATAGAGGATCCCCGGCCCAATCGCGTCCCCCGCCGCAAGGAAATGGACCTGTCGGCGAGGCGGTGAATTAGTGCGGCCGCCGCGTCGCTCGCGGTTGTTTCATGATCACATTAGAACCCGCTCGCGATTGTTGGAGCAGATGCGCGTCTGTCACGGCCGAGCTCAAACGTGACTTTTGAGCTCTTCAAATTTCCCCCCCACCCTCCTTTTATTGATTTGCGTCCCCGGTATCACCGCCGCGGCCCGCCGCCTTAAGTCCGGCTTCTAATTGAAGCGCGCCGGAAGCTAACTGGCTCCATCGCTCTGACATGTCAAAAAGCATCAGTCAGTTAAATGGGGCAGGGAGATGGAGAGACGCTATTGCTGCCTCGGCGGCCGCTGCCTGCAGGCTGTGACCTTGTGGTGAGATTGAGCTCGAAATGTCTCCTCTAAACCCGTCGCTACCCCCGGAAAATTCCGCCTTCTATTTTCAGCCGGAAATTCGCCGGGGACGTGTGGTGGTGTTGTTGTACTTTCGCGTGTTGGTAAGCAGTCCATTGTCCTAAAACTAAGAAGGCAGATTGGTGCCAAACATTTCAGAGAGAATTGCACGAAGCCAGTTCCGAGAGTTTTTCCGTTTCCCAGAAACCCGTCTCTTTTCCACCGCTTCTTGTTAGCCCTGTGAATGAGCTGTCGCGTATCTCAGTTGACTTTAGGAGCGAGAGGCGCACCGATGGCTGCCCCTACCAACATGGCGGCCATGTTGGTAGGGGCGACTTTTCCCTCCAATAGGCTCACGGCCGTTTAAGCTAATGGATAGCATGGACATTAGCTTAGCATTGCTCTATCAACGTAATTTACAGTCTCAAATAAATAAATAAATGCATGTGCCTCGGTCACGGCCACTCCCATCAAAGGTCATGGATAGCATGGACATTAGCTTAGCATTGCTCTATCAACCTAATTTACCGTCTCCAAGTAACCCAACATGCATGTTTTTTATTAAAATGAGTATAGAAGCCGGAGTACCCAAAGCAAAACGGCACGCGCGTGCAAAAAGCAAGATGAGATTGAACCGAGTACTCTGTTTGTCTACCAAGTCCTACTTCAGTCTCTTGCGAGCGCCCTCGTCAGTATCACTTGACCTCCAGGCCGTGAAAACACCGTGGTTACGGTTAAACCGCTACTTCATCTCACTTATGTCACGTTGCCATGGTTGCAACCTACATCGGCGGCCGCAGCTTCCACTGAGCCTGACGTGTGTGTGCGCGCGCGTGTGTGTGTGTGTGTGTGTGTGTGTGTGTGTGTGAGCTACTCACCTCCAACCTGGTTGGCCCACCGTGCTACGTACACCCTCGTTTGCGCCGCTCGTTATTGCAGTCTCGTGACTGTACAATCAGTCAGTGCGATGGGCCCAAAAATGTGGAATCAATGACATCCTTTCCCAAAATTCAGCCATCGCCAGAAACGTCCACATAAGAGGAACGAGTAGGCTTGCTTTTAGATCGTTGTCATAGTAACGCAGCCGCTATGCCAAGGTGTGATGACTCGCGTACAGGTTGGGGGTTCTCGTGAAATTGAAACATAAGTTGATTATCCGTGGCATAAATGTATTAGGTTTCGAGGGCTAGCCCAGCAGAAAGCTGCTTGCCATTTTTTATTTTCCTTCAAACCCGCTTTTCCTCTGAAGCTCCTCCAGCGAGGGAACAAGGGGGCGATGGCTTCAAGAGACGCAGACGTTTCTCCGCATGGCTGTGAAGATTTAAAGCGCCGGTCGCCATGACGGCGCCCAAAAGTCGCCTGCCTGCGGTCGGGCGCGACTGCCGGCGTATTTCACAGCGGTTGCATATTGGAGGCAAAACGCATCAAGGTGTCGGTGGGCTTCTTCGGGCCTGAAGGCGGCAGCGGGGCAGAAAAGGGTTGCACAGGCGCAACCGCTTCTTGGCCTGCACACTTTGAGCGTTGATAGCGAGCGCTTCGACCCCCCCCCCCCCAAAGGTGCGACACGAAGTTGTTTCCAGCGGCCAGCTGACTTGGCTGTACTTGTATTTTTGGGGGGTGAATCCCGCCCGTCAAACCGCCGCTTATTTTCCCCGTCGCCCGAATTTGACAATGTGAGCGTGACGCGGATTTGCCGCCTTCGATCGGGCAGGAGGCAAGTACGCCCCGTTGTACTCCTCCTCCGCGACCTTGCGGAAGAGCGTGACACCGAGATTACATTAAAGGGCAATCGAAGACGAATGGAACGTCTCCTCCAATTAACAGCGGCCCCCCCCCCCCCGAGTCATTGCAAGCGCCCTTAATCCTGCGTAAATAGTCTGGGTAATCTAATTGCCCTCGCTCAAACTTCCCGGGCTACGCTCAATGCCGCGACTGTTCGGCCAGGCGATAAATCCCCTTATCTTTTTTGCCTCGATTGCTTCATCTTTGACCCCCGAATTGTGACCATCTCGCGGGCACAATCGGGGGGGGGGAAAAGGCGAAATTACCGTAATTTCCACACGATGGGGGCATTCCATTTTCTCAAAATCCGACATTTCTGAGTATTTTAGATGTTCTGTTAAAGCCGCGTTGTTAATGCTGCCGCCTTTGTGAACGAAAATACGGTATCTGAAAGGAGAGGACGGTCGACAAGACCCGACGCTAAAACCCCAAGCGATTGCCCCTTTTGAATGAGATTTACCGATTGGCGTCATTCTTGAGCTGCATTCTCTCAGCGTAAACGTAACCCGGACCTCCGTTTAGCCCACTTCATCTGAGCAGCAATCGAATGTGCAGTGGTTATCGGAGTTGTCGCAGTGGCCCCATGCTGCCCATGCTGTGATGGAAGCGGCTTTGTCAAAATGCTAATGGTGGTCGCTAATGCTACCGCAGACGATTTTTGGGGATACGCAAATCTGTTTATTCTCCTCTTCTTTTGGTGCCACCACAATTTGGCGGGTGATGCTGGTGCGAAGTTCCATTAGGGGCGGAAAAAAAATCCACAAAGAACGACGGCCGGGGAGGGGGGTGGGTTGGGGGTGGCGGATATCTATAAAAGCAAATAAACAAGAGTGGGAGCTGGCTTGCACTCTGCACAGGATAATAGAATCGCAAGTGTGATAAGGCTGTTGTATAACCTCCCACATAAAGGTGCTGCTGAGTTCATTTTGCCTCCTCTTATATTTAGCATCGGGCATCTGGCCGCAGCTTGGTGATTGCGAGTAAACAACCCCGGCACGTACGTACGTACGTACGTACGCACGCAAAGCCAGCCGCACTTGAGCTGAGTTTGCGGAACAAGAACAAGAACGAGTCCTTCAACCCTCCAAAGTCCTTGACTTCCTCGCTCAGGTGGTCGCCCCTCCGTTTGTATGACTTCAATAATTACGTAACACTTGGGAGAGGGAGCAGGCGGCGGCCACGCGGGACCTTTTATCCGCGGCTAATTCACCACGAAAAGGGGAGGGGGGGCGCTTTCTGTCGCCGGCTGCCTACGCGCGCCAAACTGGAACGCGTCCCGGTCGATGCCGCCGTCAACAAATTGGACGATCGTTTTTCATATCGCGGCGACAAATTGGGAAATATTGCACAGGGATATGACCCAGTTCCAGGTAGACAGAAAAGAGCGCGCCGTCCTTCCAGTCGTCATCAATAGCCGCGTCCTCGGCAAGTATCCTCCTGGCTGCAATTCGCCGGCCGTCTTGGATCATCCTGCGAGATGTATCATCCCTGTTAAGCCTAATTACTTCTGGAGTGCTTGTGTGTGTGTATGTGGGGGGGTCATTGCGGCATAGGGGCCTGCAGCGACGAAAGATAATAAGAAAAATGGCCGCCACCGTACAACGCAGGGGAGGCTATTTCTTGGGAGAGTCGAGATGAAGGCAAAAAGATGAAGAGACACGCAAAGAGACTTCCTTCAACCTCGGGCGGATCCGTCCGACGGTGGTCATGCGCCCTCGGGTCCGAGTTGCCCTTAATGGGCTACCCCCGCGTTGTGTATGTGCGCGTACGTGTGTGTGTGTGTGTGTGTGTTTGACACAGGGCAAACTGGGGTCTGCATGTGGAGGTTACGTTTTGTTGTTGATGCGGAATGCGTTGTGACAATTCCGGATGTTGTCACAATGATGATGGAGATTGATGAAGAAACATCCGGACGCAGCTCCCCGGTTTTATTCTCTGATCAAGCTTATGTCCATCTGAAAGGGGCGTGCCCAAGTCTGGTCCTCGAGAACCCCGACCCGGACGGTTTTTAGATGTCTCCTTCTTCCAGCGCACCGGATTCAAATGAATCGTTATGAAGCTTCTGCAAAGGTCGCTGATGAGACATCGAAAACAGGCTGGCGGCGGAGCTCTCGAGGACCAGACTTGGGCGCCCCAATGTCAAAAATGCCACGCCCTCCAAAAAAATGTTTCATCCTCCCCTCTTATAGGGCTGGAGAATCGATCGCTAAAGTCACGATTATGCAAAAATGGCCGCTTAAAACCCAAAGTCTCTTCAATCTCGTCTACCCTTTTGGAACCATATTTGCAGATGCGCCAGGGGCGAAGCGCAAAAGGCCTAGTGTGAAGTCACGCCCGTTTCTACGCCGAGCGCACGGGCACTGAAATCGAAGCCGTGAGCCAAGCCGAGACTAAAATTGAGCAAAGCTAATAAAATTCCGTCGTGATACTCCGCCACCGTTGCTCTCAGAGTGCCTCGTTTTTCACCAAGCACCGCCCACTCGACATTAAATGAGTCAAGTATAAAAATGTAGATCCATCAGCGAGCACCCTAAAATGCGCGCGCACCGAGGCGGCAAGATGCGTGGCGTCCCTGACCGTCGCTTGTTTTGCTTTCTTTTATTACCCCCCGAGCCCAATGGTGCACTGAGAGGAAGTTGCATTTAAATCCCTCATTATCCCTGTTCTTTGAGATGTGCGCTCGCTGGCGTGTTCGTGCTTTAAATAAACTCGGGAGGGGCGAGGCGGGGGGGGGAGCGCATTGATTGGCCGAATGAAATGATCAGATAGCGCTGAAGGCCACCCTTGTCACGCCGCCTTTGTGCGCCTCGCGCTGCGCCCTAATGAGTTTCCAGGTCGGCACTGCAGATTTGTTGTTGTCAGGTGACGCTGAAGGCCACCGTGGAGGTTGGCGACCTCTTAGATTACATGGGGCGGGGGGTGGGGGGGGGCGCAATCTTTGTTTAGCACGTTTGCCCTCAGAGGAATCGCGGGATGAACGCCGCGGCCGTCTCCTGTTATGGAGACCGACCGTGTGCTAAAGGGCGAATGCAAAATGGCGACGGAGACGTTTGAACACCGCCACTTGCGCTCGGTTTCATTTATCCGCACGCGCGCATTTGCTGACTGCCTGATTAGGCTTCCGTTGCCTCGCAGCTTCCAGCTTTGTTTTGATGTGCGCGGAACGCGTGAGGAAGCATTTTGGGCATTTCGACCACATTTTGGAGCTTTTTTTTTTTGGTCTTGTCGGAAAACACCAATTATGCACGGTGCATAACGCGCCGGCGCGCGCGCTGCTTTTCTGCCTTGTCAGGACAACGTGATTATATTTGACTATCTGTTGATTTTCAAATCCAGTGGTGTCTAAGGTCCGGCGCGGGGGCCGTTTATGGTCCCAGCACGTTTTTCACATGGTCCACATTAGAAGGTGAAGGAGAAAAAAGTGAAATATTTAAAGATATTATCACAGTTATAATTAAATGTATCTAATTGAAAGCAAAACGTTTTGCTTTAAATTTTTGAATGGAAGGAAAATCAAATTTGACCTCCTACCGCCTCCTTCCGCCCTTTCCCGTGCAGGTCTCGCTTATTTTTTTGCTATCGTGGTGTAATTAACATAACAGCGGGGCGGCATCCCACTTCCAAGCTCACCCCAGAAAGAGCCGAGCCGCCGCAACGGCCTCACGCCAAAACCATCTGCTCCTTTTTTTTCATTTAGCAAAGAAATTGCATGTTAGATAAAGCGGACGCTAATTTTCTTGTCACGTTTCCAGATGCCCCCCCTGAAGAGTGCTTTTCAATTTGATGCTTTCAAACCAGCGTCAGGGGCAAGTTTGGGGCACAAAAAGTTTTCAACATGGCCTGAGGAAATGTTGCATCACCCCCCCCCCCCCACCTTCCATTTGATTTCTGACACCCCTTCATATCTTTGATCGCAGTTGTTGATGATTTGATAAGCAAAAAAAAAAAAACGCGGAAGGACCGCGGACGTTTCATCGCGCAGCCCGTCGCACGATCAGATTTCAACCCCCCCTCGCCTGTGAGATTTGGCATCCACGGCAATCCCCGTGAGCGCCGAGTCAAAACAGGATGACAATTCATCCGTTTCCTTTCATGAGCGTGATTGAAAAGATGCTGCGGGCTTTCCCCCAGCAATGCGCCGAGCCCACGGCCTCCTGGGAAATATTTTATTCAGGCAGCGCCAATTTTTGTACTCTGCTCCCTCAGAACGGCACGTCAAAAGTGCAGGTTTTCATAACAAAGGTTTCCTGCGCCGACATCGGGCGGATTCCGACATATTCCGTTATTCAAAAATGACATTGAGCCAACGTGATCCGCTTCCCCCCCCCCCCCCCCCCCCCTGCCCGAAGCACCGACGGGAGAGAAACGCGCGTCATACCACGCGTTTCGTTCCTCGTTTCATTGCTGCCATAATCGTAAAAAATAGGATCGCCCCGTCCAAGAGTTCAGCAGACCCACGGTACGGTTCGGAACACCAAATGGCGATCTGGCTTGTGTTTGCGCCGTCATAAAGCGGAACAGCTGCCTACGCTAGGAAAGCAGCACAACACGGTGTATAGCCTGCCAGGAAAACAACGGAGGCTCTCGAGTTGTTAGTGAGCGCGAAAACGGGACGGTACAGCAAAGTTATTTGAACGCGAAAGGCAAGAGCAGGTCAAAACGGGGGAGGGGGGGGCAGTTTCTATACTTAGCATGGTCGACACAAATAAACACGCAAACAACCTGGCTTGGCCTCCACCCCCCTCATCACATCTTTCCTGTTTTGTTTTGCTTTTTGTCACTATCCAGGGCGCGGTGATTAGGCCACAAACACACACACACACACGCACGCACGCACGCTACCTACCCCGAAGGTTCCGCCTCATTAGACGCGCGCACGTGCCGCAGCACCTTGTTCTCCGCCTAGCCTCCCAAACAGAGACCCTTAGTGGAGTTAATGAAGCGCAAGTCCCTTGGCTTCGCCGAGGCCCTTGAACACATTCTCCGCGTCTCCGCCGGCGAGGGCGAGAGCTTGGAGACGTTGTGTCATTTGCTTTGAGTCATTACAAGGTGTGAATGTCACATTTCACACTTATTGCCTTTGTGTAGCTAGGAGGGGGGGGGGTCCGTTCGATTTAACAGTGAGGCGATTTCGCAACAAAAACACACGAGGAAGACACTAATTTCTTGGTAATTGCCGGATAGGATGTGTGTTTTTTTTTTTCTTGCAATCATGACCTTGTTCAAGCTCGCGTATTTTGATTCCTCAAAGCCAATCGTCAGCTTGTGATGTGTTGCTACAGCTTCGCCGCAGTGTTTTTTTTCGTCTTCAATGCAGTAAAATTGGACTTCAAAGTTAAAGCATGATCCATAGTCATCACCACAAACGTCCCGCCGGAGATGCAGATTTCCCCCATTGGGGGAAAACGCGTAGCCGTAGCAGCAACTTAGCATGCAGGCATCTTAATTTGCGGGCGCTTCCCGACGCATGAACGTTTTTGGCTCGGTTACATCAGAGACTCGAATGGCAGAGTGGATTTGTTCTACTTCGACTGCTTTAATCTGGGTGAACATCTGGAGCTGCGGCGTGCGCAAAAATGTGCGCAGGTGTCAAAATGATCATTAAAATTGAGCGTAAAATCCGTCGAGTTCCTCAAAGGTGCTCGGTTGTGGTGACACGAAGCGATCTGACAGCGAGCAGCTCCGAGAAATGATTTCCTTGCTGGGCTGAGCTGTCCTATATTTTCCCAATAATTGCAAAAATGGCCGCGCAATCAACAGGCGGCAGGCGGCCGGGCACCAAAACAAGGCCCTTTCTTATCATGAAACTCATCTCTCTTGTCTGCCCGTTGACGAGCGAAAGCGAAGAGCAGCCGGAAGAAAAGGATGCTGGACATCTGTGCTGCAAAAAAAAAAAAAAAAAAAATCTGTTTTTTCGTCTTACTTGGAAACATCCCTCAGGTACGGCAGAGTCACTTATTATAGAGCGCAAAATTGCCTAATGCGCTTCTTCCGAGTGCTAATGCAGCAGGCAAACAGGAAGACTGCCTATTGCTCTCCAAGGGAGCGCGTGTACACTACAATAAGACCTGTAAGCACTTTGGAAGTAATTAGATGGCAAGGCTGGAATTGAAGCCCCTCGGAAGAGGCGGGAACTGCTATTAGAGGTGCCGGCGTAGTACGCGGAGGAGCCGCGTTTGCAGTGAACGTTAGGCAAGCCCCCCCCCCCCCCCTCCGCCCCTCGCTTTCAAACTCCTCTTTTTGCAGTATATGTATTGCTCGCAGTTTGTAGCTCTTACACATCTGAGCATACTATTGATGTGCAATTACATGCAACAAAAAAAAAAAAAAAATCATTAAAATAAAATATGAGATCGCAAACAAGATCAAACATCCTGTTTTACTTCAAGGGAGAAACTAGGCACATTTCTTGTTCTCCTTAGTCTGTGCTCAGGCGAAGCTGCTCAACCGCAAGAGAACTTGTATTATAATTGACAAACATGGTTCGTTTTTGTTAAATACAGTGCGTCTACCTTTTTTTTTTTTTTTTTTTTTTTCCCTTTCAGGCTCATTATAGCAAATATCCATCTGCAGCTCATTAATTCTGCCGTGCGTGCGTGTGAGTGCAAATTCTATACATCAACTTGACTTAATTGCCTGACTGGCTTGTACCACATGCAGGGAAAGAACACACACACACCGACACACTCGCACACATACAGTGGATGTGAAAAGTCTACACACCCCTGCGCAAATGAAATGAAATGATTTTGTGATGTAATAAAAAAAATAATAATAATGAGATCAAGAGAAATCGTTTCAAAACTTTGAAAATCGTTCATGTGAACGGTCTTGGCGGTCTTGCCCAACTCTGTTTTGATCATTAGGCTTGTTAGTATGGCCAGCAGATGGCAATATTGGGTCTCTTTTGGATGAGTGTCACACACACGACTAAATACTACTACTACTACGACTATATAGCATGCAAATAGTTTGTCAAATGTAAAATTGTTACACTGGTGATAATTTGATCTTCATACATTGAGGACATTTTCATTGGTGCTGTATTTTCGAGAAGCATTGTTCAGATTTTCGACTTTTAGTCGGAATTGCACGCTGATGTTCTTCTTGCCTTCGCAGCACAATCTGTGTGTGCTGCTGTGATGATCTGAGGATTTGTATCTGTGTGACTTCCAAGTGGTGTGTGCGCGTGCGGGCGTGTGTGTGTGTGTGTGTCGCGGATACGAATATCCCGGATGATATTCGCACGTCTTTGTCTGCATTGAGCGAGTCGATATTGTTGCTGTATAAATGGCAGCGCCTGTCTGTCAAATGACATTAGCCGTAATTACCCGGGAAAAAAAAAATACTGGGCATATTCCCCCCCCCCCCGGGGGGCCGACGCACAAGCTCCGAACACAACAACGCGCGTCTAAACATTCAGACATCGCATCTTCTTAATTGACTCTTCCTGCGTTGCGTCATCATCCGTACAGCTCGGAAGCACCTTTTGATGAGTCGGCCAGCCGTCCTGCTGCTGCAGGCGCTTTCTTTTCTCCCAGTCATCTTCAAGGAAATGCTATATGGTGCTTAAGTATGCCCGCATGCTCGGCAGACTCGGCGTGGTGCGGCATTTCACATTCCAATTTGAATTCATTTCATCTCGAGACGGCGTCTAGGCCGTCCGTCTCCGTCGTTGTGGATGCAATTAATGCAACGCGGCTCACGGGCGAGAAGGCAAAAGGAATCGGCAGTAAAACAATTATAGACAACCTTTTTCTCACCGGACGGGAGAGTCGTGATATTTGGTCTGTGGTTGCCTTTGACCTGTATACTGTAAGAACGTACCGCAAATGTTAAACTACGATATAAGGGGGGCCAAGTCTGGGCTCATTGGAGTGATGGTGGGGCAGGCGATAGTAAAAGTGTCCAAATGAGAAAACTTTCAATCCAGGAACCTCACTCCAGAAGATGGGAAGACTTATGTAACTGTATAATTGAATGGCTGGAAAAGAAATAGGCAAGCAGGTTTCGCGCTAAAATGTAGATCGCTCCAATTTGAAGTGGTTTTGGCGTCGGCGTTTGATGTGCCGTTCAAAAGACTCGCTATACGTCGCTCCCGATAAGCTCGGCCGACCTCGTCGGGCCCTCCACAACAACCACCCAGCGAGTATGGGGGGGGGGGGGGGGGTTCCGGGGCGCAACGCAACGCACACGACGAGAGAGAGAGAGAGAGAGAGAGAGAGAGAGAGAAAGAGGCTGGTTGTGAAATACAAATCATTAATGGCCGCCTTGGGAGCAAGGATAAGTAAGGCGGCGCGGCAGAAGACATCCATAATAGTAACGGCTCATTTGTTAGCTTATTGCTGATAAATAGACGCCTGCTGAGAGGCATGCCTTGTGGATCAATCTATTATGGCTCGAAAGAAATACATACGGCGGGGTACGAGTTTTTTTCAAAATACGAGCCGTCGTATCGCCGATGGCGGCGGTATCGGATACAATTCGTCCATATTTTGCATAAAAAGAGGCTTCAAGCTGTTTGCATTTGGACGGTTGGAATCAACGGCGTCGCAAAGCCTGCTAGCTTTAACACGAATGCTAACACAGGCAATGAGGACGCATTTAGACGAGACGCAGTCTTTATCCTCTGCCAAGAACGACCACACTGTCAACACGAAATGGCCTTTATGCTGCCCCCGGTGGCCGAGGTGCACACGCCAGTTTGTATGTTTCAGAAGTGTTTAAACTATTCATATAAGCAACAAAAAAATTATATATATATATATATATATATATATATAATTTTTATAATTTTTTTATATAAATATATATATATATAATGTTTATTATTTTTTTATATAAATATATATATAAATATATATATTTTATACATACATATATATATATATATATATATATATATATATATTTTAATTTTTTTCTCTTGCCATTTCCTTTAAACGAATCTCCTACATGACGCAAAGCGATCTCCCTCTTGAGGAACCTCAGCAGCCCGCCATGAGAGATGTCATGCAGCGCTATGGAGAAAACAAGCGCACCGCGACATAAACTCATCCACGCATCCTCATCAAGTATGATTCTGGGTCTTTCCTAGAACCGACCGAGCGAGGGGGCGGGGGGGGGGGCGTCTGGGAGCAAAAAAAAAAAAAAAAGCAGCGGCAATCTTTAATTTAAAGTTGCGCGTATTATTAATGCAAACATCTCAGCGGAGAGCGTGGCCTTTGAATTATTCGGCTTTTTATTCTCCACTAAAATGCCGGCTCGCGCACGACAAACTCACTCTAGGATTGGAAATTCCCTTTTCCCCAGTCAGGTGGTGTGTCTATTTCTATCCGCTTCCACTTGCGCGGAATGCCGAGCGCAAATGCGACATGGGGCTGCTATTTTCTCCGCGCGGTACACTGAAGCCATCAACGCTGCCCCCGGGTTGACCCGACCTTTCATCCCGCTTTGGATCCAACCCAAGCGTGTGTCCCTTCCGCTGAAATCGCATTTGATGAAAGCAAAGCCTGGATATGCGCATTCTGGCCCGCGTTGACAAATGAGTGTGATTTTTTTTTTTTCTGTCGTGGAAAATGGCCGAATAGCCTCTTTCCAATCTTTGGGCCGCTGTCCAAAAGCCAACTTGCAAAACAAATATACATGCTCCAGTTGGTTATTACATTATTGATCAGCAGAGTATTGAACTATGAACAATCTCTTACAGCCAAAACGCCATTGATTTTTTTTTTTTTTTCCACCCCCTCTTTCCTTTTTTTTTTTCGGGCAGCGTGAACACAAAGCAGACTAATTCCATTCCATTAATTTCCATTCACTGGCTCTCTTTTTTTTTTTTTTTTCTTAGGTGCCAGTCTCTCTTTCTTCTCTTTCCATTTGCTCACAATAATATGTTGCGACCACCTTTCAGCAACGCGCGGCTCATACGAGCGGACGTCACGGCGGCTTCCCGCGTCCCCCCCCCCCTTTTTTTTTTATTTTTTATTTTTTTTAATCTGCCGCAACTTTCCTTGCCTTTGTTCGCGTTAGAAAAGTTTAATTTCAAGGCGCTGTGGTTTCCTGCTATCTTTTCTCCACCAGGAGAGCGCTCGAAGGGAAAGAAAAGCGCTGTTTTGTTGTGACGGGAGGGCGGGCGCTTGAGATGTGCACGCCCGCCGCAAGAGCAGAAGTGATAATAGCCAAACAACAAACGGCAGCAGCGCTTTAACGCGCGGCTGGTGAATCCAAGTCATTAGTAGCTCGGCGCCAGGGTTGTTTAGTTACACATCTGACGAGCTCGATGTTGACTCCCCGAGTGTTGTGTTTTCCTTTTTAAGGGGCGTGAGGGTTCGCATTTGGCCCACTTTTTTGCCAGGGATTGAATTCAAATCATCTCCTGGATCTTTGAATCGCCGCATTCGCAGCGGGTCACGCGTAATCTCTTCACGAGCCCCGTCGGCATAATCACAGCACAGAGCATCGGCGTCGTAAATGGCCTTTTATTGACTCTTCATTTCCGCCTCGAATCATTTTGGAGTTGTCCCTCGGGGGCTCTTTGCGACCTATTTTCTCTTAAATTGTCATTACACCTTTTGTGCAATCTCATTGCGCTCGATTGTCGCCTTGTTTAAGATGGATGGATATTCAAATAACACAAGCGCTCCGGGGAGCGATGACGTGACATTCTTTCCGCTATTATCTGCTGTCGGCCGCCTCATGCCTCACATCCTAATTTGGACTCGGTGGCCTTTTATTTTTTTTTATGCGCGCGGGTTTCGAGAAAAGGCCAAGTCGCATTTCTCCGCCGGTATGACGCGGCGGGCTGGCGAGGCACACAATGGGCCAGTACCTCAGCCAGCATGTCCGGGTGCAAGCCCAGCCGGGATCAATACAACAAAGGTCAACGCGACTGTGAACGCAGCTCCGCCAAATTCTCTCCTTGGTTGTGTGCGCCGCGTGTGGAGAGAACAAGGCGAGAAACGGCGTCCGTCTCGTGTTCCGTCGATAACTCCAGGTCACGGCTCTTTTCGAACGGATGTTCTCCAAACCCCCCCCCGTGTCTTATTTCGAACGGATCGAACGCAAACTTGACCTTGGGCTTTTTTTTTTTTTATCATCCCTTTGATGGAGCTGCTTGCTCCCAAATGAGGCCTGCCGATTTCAAAAGTTCGACCACGCTGGAAGGTCAACTTGAAGTTTTCCGGCTTTTGCTCGACAACATCTGCTCTGTGAATCCCCGTCGCCAAAGACATCGGCCTCCCCCCCCCCCCTCCGCTGTTGAACTTGCGATTTTCGTTAAGGACGCAGCGGCAATCCTGCAAATCTAACACCGCTGCAAGCGCGCCGGCGAATTCGCTCGGTGTCCGCCATCTGTGAGCGTGACCCGGCCAAATGCTTCGTCGTCATCAGCAGTCAAAGCCGCATCAGTCTCCATCTGTCTGGATCCGAGCGCAAGAATTTCCGACACATTTGATCCACTTTGAGTCCTTCCCGATATTTCGGACATATTTTCATTCTTTGATCATGAAGCAGTAATGCTCAAAAGATGTGCATTGACTTTTTTCGTGTATATAGCTTACCGTCTGGCGGCGTGTCGGCCGGCGTACGATGAAGCGCGTCCATCTGCTACGAAGGCTTTAACGGGGGTCTGGCTGCATCCGCCATCAGATGGCGGATCTGATGTGGGCGCCCGCATCCCGCCGTCTTTCGGCGCCGGCGTTTCCTATCATCCGAGTGGTGAAGTTGGATGATGGATTTAAAATATCAGACGGACGATTAAATAGGAAAAGTGAGGGACGGAATTTGTACGAGTTGATTTGGATGGCGTCGGTTTCCAGGATTCCCATGTTGGAGGACGGAAGCAAGACGCCAAAGGTCAGAAAAAATGTAAGAGCATTGGTCATATTGATGCACTGACTCGAAATTACCAACACAAGTGATTATCTTGTTGGCTTCGAACCAACAAACACCCAACGATTGATTACTGCGGTATGTCATGAGGTCAGCCCGGATTTCTAATTGAGTCTTTATTTAAAATCTACCGCAGTTTCCTGCAGGGAAGCGTTCAAAAGTGATGTACTAACAACTCAATCACCTCGAGCTAGCGTGTCTCCCAATGACGAGGGATCTGGTTCTTTTATTCCGTTACAGTGAAGCTCATGGAATAGAAAAAAAAACAACAACAACAATTTTTGCTTTTGCTCATCTCCAAACAAGATTTGGATTGATTAAATGTCAGCGTTGCGAGGCATTATCATCGAGTTTGACCCCATGTCTTGCCTCCTATGGATGGGTGGACTCCTGACTAAGGCTGAGAGGCAGA
Organism: Hippocampus abdominalis; assembly: GCA_018466805.1. Taxonomy (NCBI): domain Eukaryota; kingdom Metazoa; phylum Chordata; class Actinopteri; order Syngnathiformes; family Syngnathidae; genus Hippocampus; species Hippocampus abdominalis. Next base: position 19,093,820 of record CM031704.1, on the reverse strand, counting down.
AGATGGATGCATCAGGGAGGTGCGGAGAGAGGAGGGAGTATTCACGTATGAGAGCGAGAGAGAGAGAGAGAGAGAGAGAGAAAACCGAAGTGAAGGGAAGCTGCGTGATAGATAGCGGGGAAGGACGGCAGGTGTGGAATGGAAAAAGTGAAAGAGAGAGCTGCGTTATCAGCCAATGTGTCTCTGTCTGGCTGGGCAAAGACATCATTAAGGCAACCCGATGGTCCTCTGGGTTCACAGCACCACGGGGGCTCAGTTACGCTCCCGCCTGCCACTCAATTTGTCTAATTTACCTCCGTTCCCGAGACCGCGTTTTAGGGGGTGGGGGAAAAAAAAAAAAAAAAAAAAGGGGCCTGCTTGACCCGCGACGCCGAGGAGTCAAAAAGTGACGTCTAAATGGAACGGACGGCCGAGAGACTCGTGGCAAACGCTTGGCCGGTCAATAGGCGGGCGAGGCGACGCTGACGATGATGCGAGGAGATGTTCGCTCTTGAAAGGCCTTGTTTAGGTATGCAGGGAAAGCGAGACTGCCCGGGAGAGGATGTGATGGGAAGGAAATGAAAAATTGAAAAGGAGCCACTCCCTGGGGGGGGGCATAAACGAGTGACCACAGCCTGAAGGAAGGGATGCTATGCGGCACGGCTCACGGCAACATGCACATGTTTTACTTGTGTTTCCACGGCGGGGGGGGTTGGGGGGGGGGGTGTAAGCGGGATGGGCAGAGCTGCACAAAGGCTACACATGACTTCTCTGTTTATGACAGTCAAACCGTCAAAATAAGACACGAATAGAAATGAACCGACTAAAAATCAGACGTTGCTTTTTAATTGGGATTCTACAGTGTAACCCAGACTTGTTTAGACTGTTATTTTATTGTTAGTTTCTGTAATGTGATACTGTGTTTTCCGAGAGACCATGAACGCACCGCAGCGCTCGGAGCGAGGACTCGTTTGCGAAGGAGACAGAACATTCTCGCACTTTCCCTGGCGGGTCGAAACGAAAGAGCGATAGATAAACTGGTCTTTGAACCTCTACCTGTGCAAGGTAGTAGAGTTGGATCCTGTGGCGATCTTTCTTTTTCTTTTCTTCCAAGGCGAGAGAAGGGTTTAGAAGAGATAACGTTCCTGGTGAGTGTTTTTAGTTGAATATGTCCGATTAGCATTGCTAGCATTCGATTTGTAACATAAAAAAAAAACAGTCAGGAATGAAGTTGATGAAAATGGATATTGTTCTTTGTTGATTTAAAATATAACCGTGTTGTTTAAAAGAAAAGGAGACCATCCACTGTACCGACAGTGCGCTCCTTAGCAAGCACATTAGCATTGAGCTAAGCTAACATGCTCACGGCGAGTAGCGCTGTGGCCTTCACCCGGGCCATGTTTACAAGATCGTTTACTTTCCCTAGCCGATTATTGCCACATTAAGTGAATGCCTTGCGCATTTTGTGCAGGCTGTTTTTTTTTGACTCATAGACCATCGAAAGATTGGACTTCGTCGTCTGTAGATTTGATTCCACGTGGGACGTCAGTGAAGGACATCTTGGACTTCAAAGCCACCCGTCCCCAGGAGGGTGGTAGGACCGTTGAAAGGATTTACATTTTTTTGAATGAAAGCAGTATTTTTTGTTTAAACTGAGATCTCAGTCGTTTTTTCATGGGTCAGATCTGATACCAAAAAAACAACTTATTAGAACTGATAACAATTTAACTTGTGTTTCTTTCTTGTTCATCTATTTGTATTCTTGTTCTTGTTCAGTTTACTCCTGATGTAAATATTCATTCAATATATATTTTTTTGTAAAAAAAACTCAGTCAGTGTGTCTTCTCTCTGTTGGAGGTTTTCCCTTGACTCTAACTAGAGTCTGCTGTTGCCAATCTCACTGTGACCTTAAGTAGTGCACCCTAACTCAAATAGATTGGATAAATTGACACACCTGCGAGATATTGATTTATTTGACCTTTGACCACATATTAGAAGGGTGACGCTGAGTAGCTGCACCTAGGGTGGCTACACAAATTGGCGAGCCAGCCAGGAGATTGGCATAGCAGCTTCGTTACCTCCAACGTAACCCCTAAGACACAGGTGACAGATTAGTGTATTTGATTTTCTTTGCAAAAAAAAAAAATGGATCTTTGTGAACAATTTGGAATTGATGGTCAGAAAACCTTGGTTGTTACAGGGGTTGAACAAAATTGCACTGATGATAAAATTTCTGATGTGTTTGTGATAAATGGCAAAATAGCTCAGGTCATTCGAGTTCCTGATGAGTTACATCAGCCTAAAGGCAGAACTCTTATTGTCTATGAATCAGAACAGGCTATTCTGAAAATTGATCCTTTGACTTTAGGGGGACTTGTAAGCCCTGTTGATCCAAGTTCAGTTTGGACTTCTAAAACTGTTAGAGACATCACTCAAGACGAGATGGGCAAAGAAGTGGCCCGCCGATACCTTAGGGAACTCGAGTCAATGGGGAGTAGCGGCAAGGTTGGCTTCCTCAGCTTTCTTCAAAGCGAATTACAGACAGACCCCACACCAAAGATTGCAACACAACCGACTGATGACCAGAATGTTGACACTGCCACTCACTATTCCGATCGAAGTGAACCAATGGAGCCCAGTAGCGCTTTTAGCCCGAGCAATGTCCGCATAGATGAGAGCCTTTACAACCCTCCTCATGTTCAGAAGGTAGTAGTTGAGCACATTGTACGTAATGAGCCAACTCACACATCACACACGAGGATACGCACTTTCTCAGGTCGAATTCCTAGGCCCAACGGTGAAGTGGATTATGAGACATGGCGCAGCCAAGTTGATCTCTTACTCAGTGACTCTTCCTTGACTGATGCACACAAGGTGAGGAGGATCCTTGAGAGCTTGCTCAGCCCTGCTTCTGAAATTGTAAAGCCCCTTGGTGTCACTGCGCCACCAAACACTTATGTCGATCAGCTTGAATCTGCTTTCGGTGTTGTCGAGGATGGAGAAGAACTCTTCACTTCCTTTCTTTGCTCAAACCAAAACAGCGGAGAAAAATCCTCTGCTTTCTTGAGCCGCCTCCACAGTCTTCTCACCAGAGTAATTTCTAGAGGGGGAGCAGCTGCCACGAATGCAGATGGGCTGCTCCTTAAACAATTTATTCGGGGTTGCTGGGACCAGAGTTTGATAATAGGTCTCCAACTTGAAGGGAAAAAGGGATCTCCTCCCTCATTCCCTGACCTCCTTCTCATGTTGAGGACCGAAGAAGACCGACGGTCAGCCAAGTTTGATCGTATGAAGAAACATTTGGGTGCAACTAAGGCTGCTGCACACGCCCACTCTGCATTTAGCATTCCGGTCTTTGACCAAGTACCGCTTGTAGGCCCCACTTCGTCAGATAACGAAACTGTGAGACTTGACTTGAAAATCAATGAACTCATGAGACAAGTTGAAAAGTTGAGCAAAAAGGAGAGAGACACCACCCTAATGACAAACTCCCCTGTATCTCCACAACCCATTGAGCAACCCCCAAATGAAACTGCTAAACTTGAAAATCAAATTGCTGAGTTGACCAAACAAGTTCAAATACTTGTCCAGAACCAGAAGATTACATGCAAATCCGAGAACCCCAATCCCAAGGAGTCCTCGGCTGTAAATATGAGACAAACGCAAACCTCTACTAAAATCCCTGGAATGCCGCGTGCATGGTTTTGTTTCAAGTGTGGGGAAGGAAATCACATAGCAGCCCATTGCACAAATGAACCAAATCCCACTCTTGTCAAAGAAAGGAATGCAGAGTTGAAGAAGAAACAAGCAGACTTTGCAGCAAGACAGACTACAGCCCCTTTTGCTTTAAACTAGTGGCAGCTCCTGCTGTGGGACATCCAGGAGCTGAAACCCTTGATTCTCTGAGTCCCAAATCTCTGGGCATTGAACGACAAACCACGTGCCAAACCCAACCTGTTGACATTTTCAACCCTCAATTGATATTACCCCAAGGTCTTATAGGCCCACGCTGTGGAGCCTCGGTACTTGTTGAAGGTACGCCATGCGAATCCATTATAGATTCCGGTTCACAAGTGACGACAATTTCTGAAACTTTTCACAAAGTGCACCTTTCCCATCTTCCCATCCAACCCATCCACACTATTCTTGAGATTGAAGGAGCTGGAGGACAAAATGTCCCATACTTGGGTTACATTCAAACAAACATTTCGTTTCCACAGCACATAGCGGGGAAAGAGCAGCAATTGGTTGTACTAGCACTCGTGGTTCCTGAATGCCACTTCAACAGTAGAATCCCACTGCTGATTGGGACAAATGTGCTTTTGCGACTGCATGAGCAATTAGTGGAGCAAAATGGGCCCAAGTTTATTCAGACCTTACCTTCTAAACAGTTTTCAATGATCCTCCAACATGTTGCCCAGGCACAGAGATGTGATACTCATTCCTACCCTGTCATGCTGCATAGTAAGAAGCCAATCACAGTTCTTGCAAACCAAAAATTGTGTCTTATGGGGATTGTGAGATTAGGACGGAAGAACCAGAACACAAGATTTGTACTTGAACAGCATGACCAGTACAGATTACCAGGAGGTCTGCTAATCGAATCAACTTTAGTGGATATCCCTTGTAGGGCCAGTACCAAAGTACCGGTCATAATGCATAATGTGAGCGAACATAGTGTGACATTGCGGTCCACTAGTGTCGTGGCTCAAGCTTGTGCAGCCCAGCTGGTTTCCCCTTTAGAATCTGTACAATCTCAGCTTTCCCCAAGTCAACCGGAACAGGAAACCAATAGACCCCCATTCAGTCTTGATGAGTCTCCCATCCCACATGAATGGAAAGAGCGCATCCAGAAAAAACTACAATCTATTTCAGAAGTTTTTGCCCTTGATGAAATGTCCTATGGCCACACCACTGCTGTAAAACATCAGATCCGGTTACATGGTGAGACACCTTTCAAAGAAAGGCCAAGGCCTATCCACCCAAGTGACAGAGAAGCAGTGAAACAGCATCTCAGACAGTTACTCGATGCTGGAATAATTCGTGAGTCTCAAAGCCCTTTCGCTTCACCCATTGTCTTAGTTAAGAAAAAGAATGGCTCAATTCGCCTATGCATAGACTATCGCAAGCTAAATATGAGGACCATTAGGGATGCATATGCCCTACCGAATATTGAAGAGACATTCGCAGCTCTCAGTGGAGCAAAGTGGTTCTCTGTCATGGACCTTAAGTCTGGCTATTATCAAGTCGAAGTAGCCGAAGAGGACAAGCCTAAGACGGCTTTCGTGTGCCCCCTTGGCTTCTATGAGTTTAACAGGATGCCCCAAGGCGTCACAAATGCCCCAGGCACTTTCCAACGCCTCATGGAGAAGTGCGTTGGTGACCTCCACCTCAACGAAGTGCTTGTTTTTCTGGACGATCTAATTGTGTTCTCAGACACATTAGAGGAGCACGAAAACAGGTTAATGAAGGTGTTGTCACGTCTCAGAGACTATGGACTTAAGTTGTCCCCAGAAAAGTGCCAATTCTTTCGAGATTCAGTGAAATACTTAGGACATGTTGTGGATGCACGTGGAGTTCATACCGACCCTGACAAAATCTCAGCTTTGAAAACCTGGCCACGTCCATCTACTTTCAAAGAATTGAAGTGTTTTCTAGGCTTCGCTGGATATTATCGCCGTTTTGTTGAAGGATACTCCAAGATAACTAAACCCCTTAACCGCCTCACTGCAAACTATCATCCACCAAAGAAACGAGGAAAGATTTACAAACGAGAGCCATCCCAGTTGGCCCGTCGTCCTAATCAGCCACTTGCTGATCTTTGGACTCCAGAGTGTGAGACGGCTTTTCATTCGATCATTGAGAAACTTACCTCAGCGCCTATTCTCGCTTTTGCAGATCCACAGCTTCCATACGTACTACACACTGACGCTTGTCAGGATGGTTTGGGAGCTGTACTCTATCAACAGCAGGGAGGGAAGCTTCGAGCAGTTGCATATGCTAGTCGGGGGCTTTCCAAAAGTGAACAAAATTATCCAACACATAAACTTGAATTCTTGGCCCTCAAGTGGGCCGTGTGTGACAAATTTAATGATTATCTGTATGGTTCCTCTTTTGTTGTCCTGACTGATAATAATCCCCTCACATATGTCTTGACAAGTGCCAAACTGGATGCGGCTGGACATAGATGGTTAGCTGCCTTGTCTACGTATCATTTTACCATTAAGTACCGGGCAGGTCAAGCAAACAAAGACGCGGATGGCTTGTCTCGGCGGCCACAAGAGCCACCTCATGAAGATGAGGCTTTTTGCAAGGAGAGAGCTCGTATTAATGACATGAAAGAACGCCTCATTGAGGCATCCAACCAAGTAGACCCTGAAACTTTCACTGCATTGTGTCAGCGCCATTCTGTTCCATTTCCATCAGAACCGGTTGTTGTTGTGGAGTCCCTAGCTGTTGACCCTTCAGCAATTCCTGAAGCCTATGGGGAGGACATCTTGCCCTCAATGACAGATGCCGACTGGCACACAGAACAAAGAGTTGACCCTTCTATTGCTCGCGTCATAACCTTGTTAGAAGGAGGTGTGAAACCTGGACCCAAGGAAATGAATCGTGAATCTACTGATGTTAAAGCCATGCTAAACCAATGGAACAAACTGGAGCTCAGTAATGGGGTGTTATATCGCAAGAGTAAAGACAAAGATTCACCTGTCTACCAATTGGTATTACCTCATCAGTATCGTGAAAGAGCCTTGCTAGGTGTACATGACGAGATTGGTCACCTTGGCTTTGACCGTGCCCTACATCTTGCACGAGCTAGGTTTTACTGGCCAAAAATGGCAATGTCCATTGAAGACAAATGCAAAAGATGTCCTCGATGTGTCAGGAGGAAGAGCATTCCCCAGAGAGCTGCCCCACTAGAGAACATTCATGCAAGTTATCCTCTTGAATTAGTGTGTATGGATTATTTGTCCATTGAGCCAGACAGCCGAGATACAAGAAGCGTGTTAGTATTGACAGATCATTTTACGAAATTTGCCATAGCAATACCGACGAGAGACCAGAGAGCTAAGACAGTAGCCAAGGCTCTTTGGGATAATTTGATAATTCCCTATGGTTTCCCTTGTCGCCTGCTTAGTGATCAAGGCAGAGATTTTGAATCTAAATTAGTCAAGGAGCTTTGTGAGTTGGTCGGGGTAAAAAAGATCCGTACCACTCCATATCATCCCCGGGGAAACCCGGTAGAACGCTATAATCGGACCCTGCTAGACATGTTGGGCACATTAGAGGAGAAGAACAAATCCCATTGGAGAGACTTTGTGAAGCCCTTAACACATGCCTACAATTGTACCAAAAATGACACAACAGGTTATTCCCCATATGAACTAATGTTCGGCAGGCAGCCTCGATTGCCCATCGATCTTGTCCTGGGTACTTACCCCGGTCGAGGTGGTCCCAAATCGTATTCAGATTATGTGAAAACTCTTCGTGACAACCTCCAGGAGAGCTATGCTCTTGCTTCCGAACACTCAAAGAAGATGGGTGAGAAGAACAAAACACGTTTTGACAGAAAGATAAGGGCTGCTGAGCTCTATGTTGGTGACAGAGTCCTGGTAAAGAATGTTAACATCAGAGGAAAGCACAAACTTGCAGATCGTTGGGAGCGAACCATTCACACAGTTGTAAAACGCATCAAAGACAGTCCTGTTTATGTTGTTAAACCAGAAACTGGAGATGGCCCTCATCGCACCTTACACAGGGATTTACTTCTCCCTTGTGGGTTCTTACCTGTCGTGGATCAAAGTGAATCAGATCCTCAAGGAGGCAATTTGAGAAAGATTTGGACAAGGAACAAAAGAAGCAAGATGAAAACCACCAATGGTGATAGTGAAGCAGTGTACAGTGACATGGAAGAGATGAGTGATGAAGAGGAAACTTATATTGGCTCGTGGGAGCCGCAGATAATCACGAAGGGCCCCTATGTCCAAACTGAGAAGTTTCCCCCAAAATCCCAAGCTCCTACACATATTCAACCCCTAGTGTCACCTTGTGATATTGCAGTGCCAGACAGATCGACACCTGACTTTGAAAAATCTGACAAGACCTCACAACATGAGATTCCTGGTTTGGGTAGTGGTGAGTTATCATCCACAGATGCTAGATGTCCAGACCAGGTTGAAGTTGATATCCAAAGACCTGACATGACAAACACCCTGACTGACAGGGGTTCCATTCCATCAGACTCCAGACCTATTACTGAGGCTGTCGAACTTGATGATGTTGACGTAGAGACGGTAGGCTTGCGACGCTCTGGTAGAGAAAGACGTCGACCTAAAAAGTTTACCTATGATGAGTTGGGAGAGCCACTGAGCTTAGCCATTAATTCTTTTATACAAGCTTTATGTGTTGCGTTCTCGAAGGCTGCAGCATCACCTTCACAATGTCCAGGATGGACAACGGTGCATGAAGGGACTCATGCCGTTTAGAGGGGGAGAGTGTAACCCAGACTTGTTTAGACTGTTATTTTATTGTTAGTTTCTGTAATGTGATACTGTGTTTTCCGAGAGACCATGAACGCACCGCAGCGCTCGGAGCGAGGACTCGTTTGCGAAGGAGACAGAACATTCTCGCACTTTCCCTGGCGGGTCGAAACGAAAGAGCGATAGATAAACTGGTCTTTGAACCTCTACCTGTGCAAGGTAGTAGAGTTGGATCCTGTGGCGATCTTTCTTTTTCTTTTCTTCCAAGGCGAGAGAAGGGTTTAGAAGAGATAACGTTCCTGGTGAGTGTTTTTAGTTGAATATGTCCGATTAGCATTGCTAGCATTCGATTTGTAACATAAAAAAAAACAGTCAGGAATGAAGTTGATGAAAATGGATATTGTTCTTTGTTGATTTAAAATATAACCGTGTTGTTTAAAAGAAAAGGAGACCATCCACTGTACCGACAGTGCGCTCCTTAGCAAGCACATTAGCATTGAGCTAAGCTAACATGCTCACGGCGAGTAGCGCTGTGGCCTTCACCCGGGCCATGTTTACAAGATCGTTTACTTTCCCTAGCCGATTATTGCCACATTAAGTGAATGCCTTGCGCATTTTGTGCAGGCTGTTTTTTTTTGACTCATAGACCATCGAAAGATTGGACTTCGTCGTCTGTAGATTTGATTCCACGTGGGACGTCAGTGAAGGACATCTTGGACTTCAAAGCCACCCGTCCCCAGGAGGGTGGTAGGACCGTTGAAAGGATTTACATTTTTTTGAATGAAAGCAGTATTTTTTGTTTAAACTGAGATCTCAGTCGTTTTTTTCATGGGTCAGATCTGATACCAAAAAAAACAACTTATTAGAACTGATAACAATTTAACTTGTGTTTCTTTCTTGTTCATCTATTTGTATTCTTGTTCTTGTTCAGTTTACTCCTGATGTAAATATTCATTCAATATATATTTTTTTGTAAAAAAAACTCAGTCAGTGTGTCTTCTCTCTGTTGGAGGTTTTCCCTTGACTCTAACTAGAGTCTGCTGTTGCCAATCTCACTGTGACCTTAAGTAGTGCACCCTAACTCAAATAGATTGGATAAATTGACACACCTGCGAGATATTGATTTATTTGACCTTTGACCACATATTAGAAGGGTGACGCTGAGTAGCTGCACCTAGGGTGGCTACATACAGAATTACTCAAACGCAGAAAGAAAGTTCTCGACCAGCAATGTTAAAGGTAAAAACCATGAAACCATCTTCAAGCACAAGAATTGCACCATGCCGTCGTCGCAAAAAAAATGAAGCAGACCAACTGTGCAACTTGGAGGAGGCTGTGTTATTTTCTGGGGCTGCTTTGCTCCATCCAGCACTGGATGTCTTGAATGTGTGCAGGGTGTCAAATGAAATCTCATTATCAAGATAGAGGGAAAAATGCGCGCTGCTCGGCGTCGGCAAAACTTCGTCTCAGTCGGGATAATCACCCAAAACACCGCTTTAAAAAAAAACAAAACTCCACCAGAAATCGGCTTTTTGAAGTGGCCTCGATCAGCCCTGATCCGACTGATTCTCTGTGGAAGACTTCAAACCTGAGACGACGACTCCCGTTCTCGACCGGCGCGGTTAATAAATTGTCAAAAAGTGGTCGGGTCGGCTTGTGTGACATATGAAAATGTATGAATCAAATTGTAGAGGCTGGTGGAAACGGCGCTATAAACACGACACGCGTTGGTACTCGGTCACCATGAGGCTTGCGCTCTGAGCGATGGCGCGAGCAAGAGGGGGGAGAATATATGACGCCGTTGCAGAAGTGATTACCCCGCGCGGAGCTGAGGGATGAGAGCCAGGCGGCTATTTTATTTTGCCAATTGAAGTGTTGCAAATGGAAATGTCAGAGTGGCCGGAAAACGAATGAATCTGATCGGAGCGATGCCACCTCTCTCATCGAACGCCTGATCAATGGCTCCTCCCGCCGCTGATGTCGCTCGTTATTTTGGGGGATTGTTTTTTTCTCCTCCGCCGCAGCTGTTTGCAAGTTTGCCGGTGAACGCCGACGCGCGGCAGAAGGGAATTGGTCCACGACGCCGATCGATGCTTTCGCCGTATACGCGGCGGAAAAGAGTGATTTTTGAATTAGGCTCGGTTAGGCGAGTGAATCAAAACAAAACGGGGCGTGTCGGCGTTTCTACCGTTTCCTTTCGGCTGTTAAAAAAAAAATATATATATATATATATACATATATATATATATACATATATATATATATTTGATTGCTCCGTTTTGTTCGCTCGGGCGGCCGCAATCCAGAGACGTCGTTGCGGAGGCTCGCGTGGCGGAGAATAGCCGATTGTTAGCCACCCTGCTGACTTCGCTTCCCCCCCCCCCCCCACGCAAATCCTCTCGTGTCGTTATTTATGCTCAATGCAATTATCATCGGTCAGGAATGGCCGTTCCATTTCACGACATCGGAAGAAAAATAAGGGGCGGTTCTGGAAGGCGGGGGGGGGCAAAAGACATCAGCCAGAGAGAGAGAAAGGGGGAGGAAGCAGAAGGAATCTATCAAAACTATAATGAAGATCAAAAGCAGGATGGCGGTTGTAGTTTGCAGGGAAGCGTGTAATGAACTGAAGGCTTGTTTAGTCACTGCCGCCTGCAAGCTGCGCGCCGCGTGAACTCGTACGGTTTACCTTTCGCAGCCGCCGGTGGGCCGGCACGATGATTGATGGCCGAGCCGCCGCCATTTGTGTTCATTTGCCGCGTTCGACTAAGTTTCAAATCTCGGCGTAAACAATCCTGTCACAAAGCAGCCCGTATGCGTGCGCCGAGATTTCTTCCAGGATTGCGCCAAATCGTGTCTCTCTCTGTTTTGGATGTATTGTGATTGATGTGTTCCGGTAGCATTTTTTGCAGCATTTTTGCAATGCTATGTGGACCAAACCTACTTTGCGATGTGTTGGTTCAAAAACCAGTCGATGAGGTTTTCCAAATGGAAATCGTTATCACCTCTGCAGGCACTTGGTAATGACTTTTTTCCATTATGTTACTTTCCTGCCTGCGTGTATTCGTAATGTTCGTAAATAATTTTTTGGGAACGTAACCCCCGCGATAAACGACGGATTACTGTTTCGGACTCGAATCTGCCTACGAATCCAATTGCAGAAGGTACTTAGAGGGGAGTCGTTGTCACCGACTCTACCGCTGATTCACAACAAGAGTTTAATATGCACTGATGATGAATATCGGCCCTGCGCGGCGCTAATGAGCCTGATGGGTTAACGGCGACGGCGCAACCTACAGCGAGGCGCGCATCCGTAGATTTGACGGCGAGTTCGGAGCAACAATTTCCTCCTCTCCTCATCTTTCGTCCTCATTCATCATGATTTGAGCGAACGCTCGTTAGTCGCCGCATCGATCTGACGCCCGCGTCACAGAGGGGGGGGGGGGGGGGCGTGAAACAAAGGCGGCCGCTAAGTATCCTCCCATCACCAACAGAGCAGCAGCAAGGGGGCTGCATCCATCGATAGGCCGCCTTGCTCACTTTGAGGATGTCCCTCATTTGCATTGGCTTTCAACCACTGGCCACGGTGAAAAAAAACGCAGATGTCGTTTCATGTGCTCATCGGCTGAACGCGTGCTCGTGTTGAGTGTGCGGTAGCTAAAAAGGCCTCGTTTTCATCCGCGTGTTGACACGTCGCGAGTCATATTTATGCAAAGGTAGACACTTAAGAGGCCCTGGCGAATGGAATCGCGCGTGCACGGCCCCCGGTGGGTTTTTTGATGAGCTCTGACAAATCTGCTGTGACAGCCTGTCTCGACTTTTCTGGATATGCCACCGCATTGTATGTTTTGCAGTCAAAAGATTTTGCTCAGGCAAGGCACATATTGCACATTTGAAGAATCTCGCGGGCCCACGTTTCAAAAAAAATATATTTTTTTAAAGGGGTGGGGGTGAAATGGCATTAAAACAGGCCAAAATCCATACGTCAGGGGCTCCGGTTGGGCAAAAGCCTCGTTTCGTACTCAATGTGAGAATAGTTAGCATTTATTTTCTGTCTCGCAGTGTTTGCGGCTAACCCCCCGTCGCTAAATCTGCCAATCGCCACGACTTCCGCACCGAAGCTAAATATGTCAAAGCGAGTAAACATGCAAATCGGCAGCAACCGTTTGGGTGTCTTCGTGAATCAGGTCCCATTTTTTTTTTTTGCGTGCGAGTGTATCAAACCCGCCAAACCCGCATGAGCGCCGCTCGCTGTCGCCAAAGGCTTTACTTTGGTCAATATCGGATGAGATTGATGTGTAAACATACGGCTCCACGAGGCCAATCCATATTTACCGTGCCATGAAAAGCGACGGGGGTGGCTTTGTGATTGCAATTCATAGGTCATCTGCTCGTTCCCGCCCCCCCCCCCCCCCCCCCATAAAGAACCCCCTTTCAAGCCGGCGACAGTGTGAGCAGCAGGACTGTAAATGCATGTTGACATTTCACTTCTCATTTGAACGCGGGCGCCTGTAGCTACACCAGCTGACCCACGAGGAAGTTTGTAACTTTAATAAGCGTATAATTCAAACGCGTATAAAAGCGCCCGCAGCGGCTGGAGCGCCCGTTTTGTGTTTTTGAAGCTCTCGCAGCAGCGCGATCAGATTTGAAAAAAAAAAAAAAGACATTTGTCTTGGAAATTGGGCCTTATGAATAAAACAATTTCATAGACGAAGTTATTTGGAGTATTAGTTATTTGATGTGTAGATAGAGCCCTCCCGCAGATGCTATTCATCATCCAAATAATGGTAATTCAAAAAAATTGAAATGGATTAACGCACCGCTAAATTCGTACCTGCAAAATTGCCGTTAAAAAAAAAACAAAAACAAAAAAAAACGTGATGATTTGGGTTTTTAAAATAACTAAAGATGCGGCGAGAAGCATCATTTTTCTCATCCTGGCAGCGGATTAAATGTTGACTGCCGTCTGGCTCTTTTCATGTAGGATTTAAGTTGAATCCTGAGAGCCTGGGGGGGGGGGGGGGGGGGGGGGTGTTCCGAATATAGCTTGCTCTGACTGTAAAACCGTAAAGAAGAAAAAATAACCAGCAATGCATGCCGGCCAAGGTGAATGTCGAGGAACGCACCCGTGTGAGATTGACAGAGACAATGAAGGTCTTTTGTTTGTTTGTTTGCTGCACATCTTGCTTTGTGCGTTAGCGCTTCACCGCGGCGCATCTTGCCGTCGCTCCTTTCGTGGCGTCCGACTCCATATTTGCGTCGAGAGCGGATGCGCCCGACCCAGGCGTTACCCGAGGACTGCTCCGCGCGTCACATTCGAACTCCCTTTTGTCTTTGACAGATGGCTCGCCTCTAAAAGCCTTCGGCGTCGGCGCGGCCTGACGTACGAGCGCCGGTCCCCCCGTTTGATAAATCCGCCATGTCACTCGCCGCCTGACAGCCATTCATCACGCTTGACTTTGCCGTACCGAATGTTCCGTGTGCCGGATAATTCAGTGGGCCCAATAAAATGCCAGTCTTGGAGCTTTTGAATGGCCTCCATCAACCCCCCTCCTACCCCCCCCCCCCCAACCCCCCAACCGCCGCCGTGCCTTTCAGACTTGAGGAACATTTTGTCCGTGACTAAGGTCTTTTTTTCTCAGCCAGTCAAGTTGTTTGACTTTTTGAGTAGCAAAACCGAGACGTTCAGAGAAAACTTCATTAGTTGCTGGATAAAAAAAAATACATCGAGTCATATAGCGCAAATATCGTTCGGACAAGTGAATGGGGGGGGGGGGGGTGAGAAGAGAGAGCAAACATCGGCACTTTTGTTTGTAAAAGAAACAATGACATTTATTATTTTCTTAGCACGTTGCTTAATAAGTCTGCTGTGCCCGTCGATCACATATAGAACAGTTATCATATAAAAATGGCTTTTAACTTTACACCCAAAGCAACAACGAAATCGTTTATTTCCAAACATGTTTGCTAAAAATACTGACTCACGTCATACTGGAGAATAGCTCGGGAGTCTGCAATGAGTACAATGTCAACGTTGTCTTTTTTTGTCATTTTTTGTTTTTTTGCTGCTACCAACGTAGTTCTTTTTCTCTTTTTTTTGTTTTTGCTTTTATTTTGTTTTGTTTTTTTTAGGCACTTACCAGGGTAGACCACGCGATTATGTTCGGCCGTAGCACAGCGGCCACCTCAGCGTTGTTTCAAATCGGACGTACGGGCGTTGTTGCCGTCGTCGAAAAAGACAAACGACGCGGCGTTTTCCTCCCGTTTGGTAGCACAATTCCACGAAGCTTAACTGTGACGCTGTGGTCAAACATAGGCGGCCGCTTGCCTGAATTTAAAGCCAATTATTGAAACTGCTGCGATACGGAGGATTGGTGGCGACGTCGTAGAATAGATAACGATAGTTGCATGAAAAATCGGTTAAATAGAAAAGGGGCAGGGGGGCGGGGTTTGTTTCATCAAAAGGCTTGACACCGCAGTTCACTGTTTATTTGTCTAGTCTACGAAAACCCCTCCCCCCCCCCCCCCCGGTATAGACGGGTATTATTACTGTATCGCTAACTCGTCTATGGATGTTTTTGACAAAGCACAGACGGTATTGCTTGGGACCACACAGACATTTCCACAACTCAGGACAAATTGAACAGTCAGTTACAAGAGCGCTGACCCTCCGTCTCTTCGCTTTCTTGGCGCCGCCCGAGTCGCTGGACGAACCGTACTCAAATGTGTCTTCCGGCAGTAGGTTGCCAATACCCTCCCACCCCGGACGCTTTGCTTGATGTCACAGTTAGTAAGCCACCCCATCGGCTGAGGTTTAAACTCGGGGGGGGGGGGGGGGGGGCGCGGCTATTTTGGAGTTGACGCTGGTCCCTCCCAGTCCAAGAGTAGTCTTGCCAGAGCGTCTGAGCCGAGGCTCAGCGACGGCTTTGCCTTTTCAACAGTACGACGTAGTTGTCCAACCCCTTGCCTGTCATCCTGGTCCGATTGGCGTAGCTCCTTTAAAAGGCATCGTCGGACACGTTGATGACGGCGGCTTTGACTTCCACGCCGCCGGGCAGCACCCTTCCCGAAAACCGCAGCTTGGTCGAGAAAGGAGGGCGCCCGTCGCCGGGTTCCCCGGTAACAGCAAGGCTTTGGAGTGGCGCTTGCTTAAATCCCCATTAAGTTGGTGGATCCGTAGGGACGCATAAATAAGCAGACAGCCCGCAGAAATCCCAGCCAGGAGCACGCCGACGGATGCGATTAGCGCTGTGTCCCATTTTTCGCCGTCCTTGGCCGCCGGCGCTAATCCCTCGGTGGTGACATTGACACATTTGGTGTCGCGCTTGTAGTGGATGCTGCGGACGTCCACGCACACGACGTAGCGAGTGGCGGGGCTGAGACGGGTCAGGTTGTAGCTTCGGACGTCGGAGGGCACCCTGGCGGAGAAGGAAGCGGCGGGGTGGCGAGCGTCGGACAGGGCGTACCACTTGATGCTGGGAGCCAGAGTCCCCGGGCTCGCCTTCCACCAGACCAGGATGGCGTTTGTCGCCACTGACTTGACCTCGACGACCAGCGAACCGTTTGCGGGTTGGGGGAAATAGCCGTTGACCTCGACGGAGACTGATTTGAGATCGGCTCCGACCAGGTTGTGGGCAACGCAGGTGTAAGGGCCGGCTTCCTTTTCGGTCACGTCGTAGATGTCGAAGGTTCCCTCCGGGTGCATGGCGAACTTGTCGGACACGGTGTTGGGCAGCACTTTATCCCCGGACGGAGTGATCCAGTAGATCTCCGGCTCCGGTTCGGCAAAGGCCCGGCAATGTAGCGAGACGGAGCTCCCACCGCGCACTTTGATGTGCCCCGGCATGCTTTCGGGAGATATGAGCGGCAGGCAAATCTCCATCATCTCCCTGAAGTGCACCTGCCGGACACGCTGGCCCTCGTACTCGGGAGGCTCGACGCAGTACAGCGAGTCGGGTTCCATGAAGCGAACGTTGGTCTTGTTCATGTTCATCCAGCGCACCACGCAGTCGCAGCGGATGGGGTTGCTGTGCATGCTCACCTCTCTGAGATTGGGGAGCGACTCCACCGTGATTCGGTGGAGGGCGCTGAGCGCGTTGCCGTTGAGCATGAGCGTTTCCAGTCGCGGCAGTTTGTAGAAAGCATTGGGGTGGATGTAGGAGAGTCTGGGGTTGTTGGTGGCTTCTATTTTCGTCAGCTCGGGCAGATTATTGAGGGCAAAGCTGTCGATGGAGACGAGCTGCGGCATGCTATTAATCCCCAGCTCTTTTAAATGGAGCATGTCCACGAAATCCCCTCGCTGTATCCTCGCAATCGGGTTTTTATTCAGGTCCAAAAACTTGAGGTTTTTGGCATTCCTCAGGGCCGAATGCGGCACCTCGGGGAAAGTGTTATCGTAGAAGGAGATGCTCTCCAAGCTATCGAGGCCGGCCAAAGCGTGGTCGGGGAGCTGAGACAGGTTCATCCTGGTGAGGACGAGACTGCGGAGGCTGCTGAGAGGTTGGAAATTCATCTCGTGGATCGAAAGCACGGGATTCTCGCCGATCATGAGGATCTCCAGATTCGGCATGGGCCGGAACCACTCCCGGCGGATGACCGTCAGCTTGTTGGAGTTGAGGTGGAGCCGTAGGAGCTTGCCCAGACCCTGGAAGGCCATTTGGGAAATGGCGGAAATGAGGTTGTGGTTTAGGTAGAGCTCTTGGAGATTGGCCACATCCACCAGACTTTGGTCGGGCAGCTCTTGTATCCGGTTCTCCTCCATATGCAGGGACAGAAGCTGCGGCAGGATCCCAAGATGGACGTCCGTCATGGACGAGATGTTGTTTTGCGACAAATCAATCTCTGTGACGTTGGCCAGGTAATCCAAGGGTTGGTCTATCGCCGCAACGTTATTGGATTGCAGCAGCAGAACTTGCGTACCCGCCGGTAGTTTCTCCGGCAGCTTAAATAGTCCCAGATCGTTACAGTCAACAGTCTGCGCCTCCATGTACGCAGAACTGGGAGAGAACCAGGGTCTGTTCTCGCACGTGCAGAGTTTGGGGCAGTCCGGCCTTTGGTCTGCGGCCACCACAAAGGAGGCCACGGCCAAGCCGACAAAGAGACGATCCACGAACGACACGTCCTTCATTTTGGCCTCCCGTCGGAAATTGGTCCTCGTAAATTATGTATTCTTGGCTGTTCACCAGCGATGAATAATTTGTTGCATCTGCTGAGGTGAATGACTCACCAGCCCTGCCACCTCCACATTCCACTGCAGCAGGGCTCCCAACTCTCAAGAGTCTTGTTGTTGTTGTTGTTGTTGTCTTGCTGTGCAATTGCCCTTGGAGGCAATTACTAATCACTCAACGTCAGGGTGCGGGGCCAAGACTGCAGTCAGGTAGAGCGCAGGAATTGGGTAGGGCATGCGGGAACTCAGACTTGGCACATTCGCAGGCATCCGTAAAGTCTCTGCCCGGTCCATTCCAACCTGTAAGAGACGAAAGGAGCCGTGAATCACGGCGGCCGATACCGAGTAACATGCGACGGCAAAGCATTTGGACATGTTGACATTTATGACAGGCGTCGCGATACATGTTGACATTTCTTCACAAAGCCACGGTTTTTAAAAAACGCTTGACCTTCGGGGGGCGCGCAGGCGCTCTTTCAAGATGGCATTTGTTCTGATGATTGCTTAAAACAGAGGCTTTATTAGGATTCCCAACTGCCAGACATCCTGTGGCTGAAGGATTAGCCACATGGCAAACTGCTTCAGATCTCCGGAAAATGTCAGTCGCCATAGCAACTAGTTGACAGGCGGCCAACGGAACTGCCGGGCTCGACCCGGGCGTCGTTTTCGCAAATAACGTACATTGTGGAGTGAGCGAATGTCTCCGCCCACACGTCACGTCGGGCAGCTCGTGATGCTTTTCCGTCCTTCATTCAACACGCGAAGGCCTGACGAGGCGCAACGTAAATATTGATGATTGCGGGCCTGCAAATTATGATATCTGACGCTCAAGACGTTTAAATTTGACCCCTTAGCCCCACCCTGTTATTATTCAAGTCATGATGACTCCTCTATGCAATTTTTTTTGTCTCCTGGTTCCGTGACCATCACACGACAATGACCTACTCCCGTCGTGGCTGCGGCTCGGATTTTGTTGCGTGACATTTGTAAATGCCTCTTAATGAAGGAGATGACTTTCGATGGCGCTCGTGATATTTCGGGCCTTGCGAGAGCAGATAAAATGAGGACCAAGTGTGACGATTGGCTGCAAAGCGAGAACAAGAAAAGAGAAATGCTTTCATTTCATCACAGTCGCCGTTTCCACCTCGGTGGCCGCAAGGGAGTCACGGGGCGGCGGAGGGGGGCGGATAAAATACCGAACAATGAAAATAGATGAACAAATAGCCACGAACGCTTGCTTCGCCGGGGTTTCATTCCTCCACCTTTCGCTCCAGCGGTGACGGGAGACTGACCGGGAATGCGGTGCCGGTAGATGGAGCGAGGGGACTTGGAGTGTTTTTTTCCATTTCCAAAGCAATCGGCCGCTTCGCAAAGGGGCAACACCCAAAGCGTTTTGATCAAAAGGCCGCGCTTCGACGTGGACATGAACTACTTAGCGATCCTCCCCCGGGACAGCCCGGACCCGTGGGAGCAGCAATGCCTCACTTGTGTTTTGTGACCGTTCGAGAAAGGCAATCGTTAGCCTTTTTTTGTTTAACGTTCAGCGTTATCTCGCCCGCATTGATTAAACGTAGGTTGGGATTAGGACGGCTTAACTCACAATTTACAAGCCGCTGTGTCTTGCAAACGCAATTCCTTGGCAATAAACGAGAGTACGTTTTTTTTTTTCCCCCCCCCCCCCCATCATGACCATCGACAATATGTTCATGACGGACTGTGCGAGCGTTGGCTCCAAATACGATCCCGTAAATTGCGTCGTATCGACGTCAGGGACATTTGGCTGAAATAAGCCGGCAAAGAGTGAGTTAAACCACTGGCTAGTCAAGTGACCCCGCGGCAGCCCGCCCCCCTGCCTCTGTCGAGCACTCATTTCCCACCTAGCTCAGCTCACTGGCGGTTTTAATTGGCAGAGAACAAAGGGAGAGAGAGTAAAGATCGCGACGGAGGCCAAAAGGAGCCGTTTGACGTGGCGTTGGCGGTGTTGTCTTGACCGCCGTGAACTCGAGAGTGCAGCCAATGCCGCTGCGCGATGAGTGGAAAGCGCGTCGGTTCGTGCGAGGGGAGTGGTTGCCGTTTGATTTGGCGCTCAAAGGGCAAAAGCCAGCTCGGGCTACTGTCCAGTATTGGGGGCTGGGGTCAACGACATTAGCCGTGTCTGTAAATTGTTACAGGAAACTGTGAAATTTCAACTCAGCTGTATTTAGTGTATCAAGTCTAAGACCCGAGTTTGAGACCGTTGGGATCAGGAGAGCATCACTACCAGCTGGTAGTTTTCGGGCCAAAAGTCGTGAAACTGCTTGACGCAAATTAGGCTCTGACATTTACGCGGTAGCCACGGCGCTCCTTTTGCTAGTCGGTCGAAGGTGTTCGCTCATGGAGCTAACGCGAGCTCCCGAGTGTCCAAAGAGGAACGGCAAAGGAGTCGTTCATGCGGCACGTCTCCGAGTCCCCGCGGTGGGCATTTTGCGATTGTGTGTGTTTTGCTTTTTCAATGTTACCCAGGCACGTTTTATTTTAGGGGGTGGGGGGGGGGGGTTGCATTTCTTGACATATGTGCCCGGATTGCGCCATTTGTACATCATTTGCGCCGGCATTCGCAGTTCTGTCAGGCTAATCGTGATTAAACTGGAACTGGGATGAGTTTTCATCACAGTTCAAGGTGAAAAGCTTTTTTTTCATTCGGCTCTTGGCAGCGCCTCGCACTCACTTTCCCCCACCGGGCCGCGTCCATTAAGCGTCGAGGCCGTCGCGGACGGTAATGGCACAAATGCAGTTTTGATTGGAGACCGCTGAGATATGACCAGTTTAAATTAATGCGTGTGTGCGCACAAAGCATCGGTCCGGGTGGCTCTGCGGCACTCATTCAGGCCCGCTGGCTGACTCGGGTCGGTCATGTCGCCCAACGACCGGGCCCAACTGTTTGTTTTATGCTGTTTATTGAAAAGGGTTGTAAATCTTCCCTCCGGCTTCACCGGGGCCTTGGATGGGATCGAGCGGAGCAAGGACATAAAGATGATTGCTTTGCCGCAGGTTGGGGTATTCATCTGTGCGCCGCGCGGTTGCAGGGTGACCTGCAGTTCCTGGAGAATAAATAAAGAAATAATAGGGACAGTCACACCGCGGTTTTTCCAACGTCTCGGATCTCGACCAATTCGGTTTTTCGACCAAAAATTTTGATTTTTTTTTTATGCCTCAGATGACAAACAAATTTCAGTTCTCGGAAAAACGGAGCGCACTTGAATGCACCGTTTGACTCAAACCTTTTCCTCTTGTCTTGACCCCCGCATGTCAGCACGTAGGACACGTAGCCGACTTGACATGCCAAGCGACTTCCGATACTCCCTTAAGCCCCTCGGCCGACGGCCGCGAGGCTTTACTGTCGCCCCCTTTGCCCTTCACCTCATTGATTTACTTTGATACTTTCACCGAGGTAAGAAGGAAGTCCATTAACGAGAAACCTTCGTTGCGGCATGTTTGCATAATGAAGCAACCCGCGCGCGCGTGGGCGTGCGCGCTCAACGTGGCTCCGGCGGGACGCTTTTCCTCACGCGCATCGGGGCCGTCGGCGAGTTGGTCGTTAATGCAAAATCAATGTTCCGAATTAACCGTGGGACCTGTTTTTTGGTTTTTTTTTTTTTTTTTTTCCTGCCCCTTCCCCTGGACGCGACCTGCCCTTGGGCTCAAAGCGGAGGAGCACCGGGCGACGCCATCGAGCGGCGATTACACCCGCGCCGCATTATGACGGCGCACGGACGGGAACGCATAAAGCCTACGCGTGGGGTTTCTTTCTAATTTGCGCCGCGCCGCTTCTATTCAACCTAAAAAACCGAGGTATGCACCTTAGGGCGCCGCGGATAAGGTCAAAGGCGTCGCGAGCGGTCCCACAATCATTTTTCACCGCGGCATGATCGCATTCACTCTTGACAAAAGAAAAAAAAAATTGTGCATAATGTCCCGTGTATTGCTGCGAGCCAGAAGCCAGAATGAAGGGAGGAGGAGGGGGGGGGGGGGTGGTGGAATGGCGCCACTGGCGTATCCCTCAAAGTCAGAGCCAATTTGAATCGGCAGGTGCAAATGTGCTGCCTACGAGATGCGCTGCTATCTATATTCATATGAATAATAGATGGCGGGTCAAGAGGCCACGAGCTCCTAGGAGGGTGGGGGGGAGGGGGAGAGGGGATATTACACGCCACAGAAATGCAATTTATGGCAAGCTTGGTCTCTTTTATGACCTCGTGCGGAATTCAAATCGGCCTCAGCGAAAGCACGTGTAAGGCGTGACCGTCCGCAGGTTTGCGTGCGCAAGATGCTATAAGGAAAGGATTGGCATCGCGGATTCATCAGGGCCGTACGTCGCCGTGTCAATTGGGGAGGGGGGCAGATGGGCGCGGGGCTAGCAAGCCCCTCATGCTCGTGTTGCAATCACGTTCAGGGCCGAGATGAATCCACGGCAAAATGACTCCGTTCAACTTGGAA